>CM061223.1:98010321-98393679 GCA_030844895.1 Ambrosia x helenae
GCCATCCTTCGGGTTTTAATCATCAAGCGGCATGGGAGATTGTAAAAGACCACGACAAGTGGAAGAAGCAAGTGTTGATGGGTGAAGAACCGTCCGACAGTCATTCGGACAAGAGACGAAAGTCTTCGGAAAGCGGAAACTATCAGCCGACTGCCTTTTCCACACCGGAGGATACCACCCCCACTAGCCGCATGCCGGACCCCAACGAAAATAATAACCCAACGCGACCCAAACGAAAATCTAAGAAAGCCGCCGCCGCCGAGTCTTCGGGCAAATCAATTGTTGACGAACTCGGGACATACCGAGCAATGAAAGAAGACAAATTCAACCAGTTGGTCACCCTACAATCTCAACAAGGCGAAAAAACAATGGCGTTTTTAGAGGAACAACGTGAATTGTTGAGACAACAGAATATTTATACAAAACCACACGAGCACCTCAAAGGTAAATCTTTGGAGTTGGTTTTGAAACGTAAAGCTGAAATCGCGGCGAAATACGAATGGGAGCATTATTGGGTTGAAGACGACGCGGATGATGAAGGCGACGAGTAGGATGAAGATTTCAATGAAATGAATCAGTGAAGTGATGTGGCAGTGCAGGATTCGTTGAAATCAGTAAAGGAAAAAGAAAACAAGGATAGCACCCCTTTCACCCTTACAACAACAAGACAAGAGTTCTTGCTTCGTGATTTACCTTTAGTGGTGTCCCGTCTTCTCTTTTATTTTTTTATTATTTTTTTAAATTCATCAATTTAATTATATATACTTTTTTTCCACTCACATCATATTGAACATGTGTAATAGCAATAATAGCGTGCAACCTTTTTGTTAGATATTTCGAATGTTACTTCACTAGTAGAATTTATCGTGCGTTGCGACCGTTCTGTTTTAAGTATCGAAATTTGATTAAAAAAAACAGGTCACAACAGTGTATTCTAAAATCACGAAAAAATTATGTCATTAAAATGAATGTTAAAAACACAAAAGTGATTGAAACTTAGATACAAAAAACATGTCGCAATGGTATATTTGAACATTTGAAAAATATCAGTCATTGTAAACATGCATGAACCGTAAAATTAAAATACCAAAGCGTATGAGAAATATATCATACTTAACTCGACTCGGTTTCAAATAAATTTTACATTGAAACGTAGCCGGGCCCGATTTCAAAATGTAGATACTAATTACACGTCTCAACAATATATTCAGAATATATAAAACTGGTGTAGCATAAAAGTTACAGGTGAAACAAGATATTGATAAAATTAATTATAAAAATTAAAAAATAAAAAAAGGTTCGAATGCTATGTATAAGTTAAAGAAATACACTACAAAATATAAAATAGATGGGGTTTTGAAGTCTCCTAATAACAAAAGTTGTGAATTTGTTAACAATACAAGGCGTTGCGTTTAGATTGGATTAGATGAATGTCATTTGATGGTTTGAGTACTATTGGTTAACAATAGTGCGGAATCAGGACTAGATTAGATTGTTGTTAAAAAAAGGCTCCGTTATTTAGACAACTAGGGTTTTTATTTGCACAATCCCTCCACGGGTTGTCGAGGCCTGGACGGCCCGTGGAGGGCCAAACAGGCAAAAGGACGGGTCGTCCAGGCCCAGACGGCCCGTCTAAAGGCTTAAACCCTAAAACAGACGGCCCGTTGGGGCCTCGACGACCCGTGGACTAGCATCCAAATCCAAAACAATCATTGGTAATCATTGGCAATGATTAGGTGATGATTATTTGGTTTTTTTATAAGTGTAGTGTGGATGTTTAAAATGGGTTTGAATGTTTGGTTTTTATAAATGTTTGGTTTTTTATAAATGTTTGGTTTTTTATAAATGTTATTTTTTTATTTGTATAATATGATCTTTTTATATAATTGTGTATATGAATATGAACGAATGTCGTTTATGTTGCCGAACTAAACAAAACCCAAGATACGAACAATAAAGCATAAATAAGCATAATATTCCAAAAATTTACATAAAACTAAGAGTTCAAATGTACAACCAAGAATATAACCCACCCGTCTAACCCGACCCACCCGGCTGATCCGACCCACCCGGCTGATCCGACCCACCCGGCTGACTGGTGGACGCCCCACCATGCTGACTGTTGGACGCCCAACCCGGAAGTGGACGCGACTCCAAACCAGCTTCCCGTCGTCTCTCATTCTCGCTCTCTAACAGCCACCGCATGTCACCCCGCAACGACCCCAACTGATCCAGGATCTGCTGAAGTACCTGGGTCGTGCTATCATGCAACCTGACAGCATGATAAATGCGGCCAGGACGCTGTCGCTCATCAACGGGAACATCTGGCATCTCTACATCCACCGGTGGGTCGCCGTCGGCAACGTGTGGCATCTGGACCTCAGGGCATTCGGCCCATCGAGATGTACCAGCGGCTGTGCACAAAATGCTCGCCACGGTCGCCAGCATCACCGAAAGCACGCTGGTAATAAGCGGGTGGGTTGCTGCCACGGACCCGTGCTGCCACCTTCATCTGCGTCATAGTCTTAATATTTAACGGCCTGAAATGCAAAACAACAATAATAATATTAAATAATAATATATAAAATTAAATAATAATAATAAATAATAATAATAATATTAAATTATAATATATAATAATAATCTTACTTGGGCCTCATCGGAGCTGGTAAGTTGTTCTCCTCAACATGCGTCCACAATTCGCCCGGGCAAAGACGCAGCGCGATGGCGGTGACGATCCCACCAATCGGAATCTCCCCCGCCGGGTTCCTATGAGGGTAGGTCGCGATGTACTCGGCAAAGCACCTGTGTAGCGCAACCGGCCTACGGCTCAAGATGCAGTAAAGGTAGAAAAGGTCAATCTGCTGGACCCTTTCGTTACAGTTACACCGTCCGGCAATCGACCAGGTAACCAAACGGTGTATGTAACGGATCACAGGGTCCCGGATGTTGCTGGCCCTATCCATCCTGCACAGAATAATAATAACATTATAAAAATTTCGGCAGAGTTTCCTCTGTTTTTGTACGAACCAGACAACACAAGTCGTCTACAAAATCCAAAAACAAACAACCTAAACTAACTAAATAACAATAATAATTAACTAACTAAGCGAACTAAATAACAATAATAATAACGAACTAAATGAACTAAATAACAATAATAATATCTCTCGCCCTCCTCCCTATACACTCGACCACCGATAGTGGGCCACCAGGCCATCAGCATGTCGTCTGGCAAGGTCGTCAAGGCCGTGGTGTACATATCCTGGACAAGCTCCTCCTCTCTGTACCAGCAGCAAGTTGTAGCCCACTAGTCCATCGTATATGCGTAGAGGTGTCCGAATAATCGGAACTGTACCTCAGGCTCAGGCTCGCCGTCAGGACCTACTGGAGGCTCAACACCTGCTGGATGCGGCGCGTAGCGGAATGTCGAGATGAACTCGATCGTCAGTGGCCGATACGCATCATTGTCGAGGTCAGCTAACATCCGCCCCCAAGGGCTGTCGTCTGGGATCCACTCCTCAAACCTATCCTCTGCACCGATCGCGCGTAATGCGGACCAGTCAACACTGCGCGATCCGTGTATCGGATGCAGCTCCATATGACCCCAGCGCGCGATCTCGTAGTCGTCGTTATCGTGCCTGTACGGCCAATCTCTCATATCGCCCAGTGCAAGAGGATTCCCGTCCACAGGCTGGTTACGCCGTCTTCTGTTGTTTCTGTTTGCCATATCTGCAAAACAAAAACAAAACACTTTAGGCGCGCGTTTATATTAAAAGGAACTAAACAAACACAAGAACAATAACACTTTGTGCGCGCCTTTATATTAAAACACAAGTCGCCTAAACACAAACGCACGCCTTTATGTTTAGGCGCGCGTTTAGGTTTAGGCGCCTAAACACAAGAACAATAACACTTTGTTCGGGCCTTTTATGTACCTCTTAATCAGAGCATGCTGACTCTCGACCCTGTTGGTCGTAGTCTGACCGAACGTAAGGTTTTCATTTGCCCATGCTTCCACAAACATTTCTTTATAATCTCGGAGCCAAACTGACTCCATGTAGTCATAAACCTCTGTAAAAAACAGAATAGTGATGTCAATATAGAAAATATGTACGCTTGTAAAGCAAAATAAAAAATAAATTATATACCCGTTCGATCCTGCCCCCAAAGTCATCTGTAGAGCGCTTCAAGATTCAATTCGTAAGCCTCTTCGTCAGGAGATTTACACAGTCGACCAAAATACTGCAAAAATATTTCCCATTCTTCTTTTGGAAATCCTTCTTTATGATATTTTGCAATATTTCGTTGAATATGATACCTGCAAAACAACAACAACAACAATAATAATAATAATAATAATAATAATAATAATAATAATATTTCGTTGAATATGACACCTGCAAAGCAATTTCGTAGCATCCGGGAAAACTGTAGCACATGCACTCATCAGAGCCAGATCTCTATCTGTAACAATTACACGTGGCTCCATACTCTCCTCCAGCAAATCTTTGAGCCTCTCAAGCACCCATATGTAGTTACTCGTTTTCTCTTTAACGATAAATGCATGGGCGATACAAAACGACTGATTTGTCGACGTCATACCCACAATTTGAACAAACGGGATTCTGTACTCGTTCGTTTTGTAGGTGGCGTCGATCAGCATCACATGTGGGAAGGCACGCCAGAGATTGTACGAGACCCGGTGTGAAAAGAAAATATTCTCAACAGCATCTGTCTCTGGATTCTGCTTGGTGAAATAAGTAAATTTCTTTTCAACCAGGATACTCTCGAGTATCTGCATAACAATAATAATAACAATATTTAATATTTAACAACAACAAAATTAATAATAGTCTATGACAATAATAGTAATTAATAATAATACCTGCATTGGGGTTTTATCGCCGTAAATTCTATGTTTAATCTTGCTCACTGTATTGTGTATGTCTCGTAGAATACATATATTATTCGGGTTTTGTGCTCTGATAGCCAAATGTATGTTTGCCGGTTCCAGGCCTTGAAAATAAAGCGTTTCCACCATTTCTTCTTCTTGTGGTGTCAGCCGCCTAGCAAAAGCGTGACCCTCAACATGTATAAAAGGGTCGTGGTTATGATTCGCGTGTTTAACCTCCAACTTCCAACCCTCTTTGCGTAGCCTCCCTATTAACATAAATGGACAGTTAATCTTTTTGCTACCCGTAGACCTTACTGTGGCTGTAGTATGGTATTCGCCAGCACGGTCGCATCTCAGGTCTATCCTAATTTTTCTTGCATTATTTCCACTGCCCTTTGAAATAGAACGTCCTGTCACTAGGACGTAACCGCTAGCAAGGGCTCTATCGTAAGCCCATTGTTTCATCTCTTCAACAGACCCGAATACCTGAAAATTTATACAAGAGTCTAGTCTAAATTCATACTACTCTAAATTATATACTACTGTAAAGATATACTAGTGTAAATAAATAAACGCACCTGCTCGGTTTCATACGAAACATCCGGGTTAGGTTCAACTTTTATGTTAACATCTTCATAAGCATCTTCCTGGTTGTCATCATTCGGGTTAGAGCCGTTATAATCTTCCTCTAAGTCCTTAGCACGATTCCCGTGCGAATGGTAACTCCCGTACGTGTACTGCGGGTAGCTTGGTGGCACGAAAAATGACTCATGTTCCTCTACATATTCCTCGTTGAGATCGGGCAGCATGTTCCCGTTATTACCACGAACCCCGGATTTAACCTCCTCTTCACCAACTTGAACCTCGGGTTCATACCCTACGCTTTCAGAGACGTAAGACTCGTTCTCAGACAGGTCAACGGTTGTAAAGCTTTGTAAATATGTCATCGTGAGACCGGGAAGTCGAAATGGGTCGAGGTTTTTGGTGGTGGTGATGTTTTAAGGTTTGGTTCAAATGGGGAAGAAGCTGATCGTGTAATGGTTAAATCTGGAAATCTCAACGGGCCGTCGAGGCCTATATGGGCCGTCTAGGGATTAAATGCCCTAAACTAACACATTTCTACGGGCCGTCGGGGCCTGGACGGCCCGTCCTAATGTACCTTTTTCAGACTTTTCAGTCTGAACTGCCTGCTTTTGCAGGAGTTCAGACTGATCACCTCGTACATCGTACTTCTACGGGCCGTCTGGGCCTCGACGGCCCGTCGTTTTTGTCTTTTCTGTAAACAAACGGCCATCAAGGCCTGGACGACCCGTCCTGAAACCCTAAATTTTCTTAACGGCCCATCTAGGCCTCGACGACCCGTCCTAAGGTTGTTTAGAGATTTTTGTTGGTTGTGTAAATAATATCACCCTAAAAAATAGGTAAAATTTTAAAGTCAACTTGTGTCTTGTGACTTGTGAGTGCATATGCCTTCAATAATATGCTGCATTAAGAACCAAACATGTCAATTATTGAAATCTTTTAACTTTCTTAACTTGTCACAGGATGGTACACCATGAAAACGAGATCACCATGCACATTTGTCTGGCAGAAAATTTGTCAAACTTGATTCCCATCATTATAAGCCCTACGAGCATATGTTGACCAACTATTTTTGGATTAATTATTAAGTCTTTCATTAAAATAGAGGATAAAATATATGTTGTTGAAAATATGGTTTCTGGTTTTGTTATAAAGATATCAAATTGACAAATTCCATTTATATATTAATAACATCATTAGCTAGATTAAATATTTGAGCTTTCTTTGGATTAACAATAGATATAATGCGTCGCGTTTAGATTGGCTTAGATGAATGTAGCTTGATGTTTAAGTTTGCTTTCTGTTGGTCGTAGTTTTGCCTTTTACTAGTCGCTGCTAGCAGGCCATATTTATGATATAGTTGTCGTTCGTGTGTATTTAATTACAACATAATATTTGCATCGTTACGCCTTCTCACATGACGTCATTTTATATCGTATTCTCATTTTTTATATAATATCGATTAAAAAAAAAGATAAAATAAACTCTTGTATATATCCCTTTTCAACCTTTTTTCATTTGGAAAGATCAGAAGCATACTAAACCATTCATTCATATATTAAGCACTTTAAGGACAGAACAACCAATAAATCGACAGTTTATTTTTTTTTTTTCGAACGGCGAAAACGCTTTATATATAAATATAAAGGTCCAGCAAGAGACTGGGAACAAAAATACACCAAGCATGGCCAAAGAGGCCTGCAAACACGACACCATAACGGCGTAGAGAAACAAAACTTAAGGCATACAAGAAGCAACATCAAAATCGACAGTTTATTAACAACTCAAAAGTCATCATTTAAAATACATATTATGTTGGCATATATTTAATGTTTTAAGTATATAGTTAAATTAATTATTAATATTGCCAATGCCTATGATGGAACATGTTTTAAGATATTCTATAGGGTTAGTCTATGAAGTTGACAAGCAGATGATTCGAAGACCCAGAGAACTACACTATGTTTACTTAAGCATAAGCCATACACGTGTCTTGTGGTTATCCTATAAGAATGGAAGAATATTTAATATCTTACTTTAATACTTGATTCCATTGTTATTCAGAATAATATTTTAACCATAAAGGAGCCTCAAAATAAATAGAAGAAGCTCTCATGAAAAGGAAATATACGAGGGACCATAACTCAAGTGGCCGAACTCGTATGTAAACTGATGGAACGTGGGAAACATGTGAGAACAGTCTTTACACTTTAGCTATTAATAATCGGATGCTCAATCATGTATTTCATTATATTTCCATTGAAGAAACGATAAACATACTTGACAAGTTAGGCTCAATCTAGATGGATTAGCCCAATACCACATAAAGGCCTTACTACCTTTGGGCCGGCCCATTGGCAGATATAAACTGGGTGGGCCAAGGTAGTCATGTCCCGGTCAATCGATAAGGTTCAACCTCTTCTCCGAGAATTGGGGAAGGAAGGTTCGACTAAGAAGATAATGCCTATCTCCACCAAAAACCGGAGAGTCAGTTCCGGGAGATAGGCTCAAAGAGGCGGTTACGAGAAAGGCTATAAATACAGGTCAGAGGTAAACGAGAAGGTATTCACACATTCACTAAAAGCTTCTGCTTTACTTCCTCTCATACACCGATACTTATTCTCACGCCGGAGGGTGGTCACAGGAAACCCCCCTTTCCTGTGACGAGTCCTAACGGTGTTTTGTTTTGTAGGCATCCGGATCCAGTTTTGGTAGATCATTCATAGCCGGGACATCGTCCTTGTCTACTCGGAGAGGTAATTACTTCTTCATTGGCGCCATCCGTGGGACCCGCACAAGGAGTTAGTTACCGGCTTGATAACCCAAGGATCCAAGATGGCTTCGAACCAAAACGCCATAGTGAACACCAGTTTGGCAGAAGACAACCAGAATCAATTCCCTACAACAGAGCGGGTGGATGGAGCAGTCGCTAATGATTCAGAAGGAGAAGGAGATGAGGTGGCTCCAGGCTTCACCCTGGAGCATCAACTTCTCGGCCGAGCAGCACACAGACACCGACGTCGGTTGGAAATCTTCAGGGGCCTTTCTCTTTTGTGAGAGGGCCGGCCCCATCATACACTTATACTCGGCCGATTGTCAGTACCACTTTCCCAACCGCACGAGTGTCGACTCCTACGCCGTCTATGCCATGGTACACCGCAACACAAAGCTTACCCCTTTTTTCGGCCGCTATTTCGGCAGCTATGACTTCGTCACCACAAGCAACCCTTATTCAACCAAGCATGCTGCCCTATACCCCGGTTACACCCGAAAACCAGCCATTTATGCCTTATTATCCCATGTCTCCATACGGGTATATATGTGCACCGTCTGCTGGGGGTACATATTCATACCCTTACCCATATATGTACCCGCCTATGCAGCCACCCCTTCCGGGATGGAGCCCTCAGACCGGGATACCTTCAAGCGAAAGGTTGAATGACGTCTGAACACGTCTCACCTACGAGACTACCCCTCGGGGTCCGGGCACGTCAGCCGGTCCTCCTCAGGGGCGGCAGCAGAACCCGACTTTGTCACAAGAGAACGAAGAGCAAGGCGATGATGAAGACCTCACCCGGCCGTATCGTCCTCCAACAATGGCAACTTATTCCAAGTTCTCGGAGAGGATAGCCAATGCTCCATTGCCTCCAAACTTGAAGCTCCCGTCAACAGTGGGTAAGTATGACGAAACCGGGGACCCTGATGATCATTTGAGCATTTTCGAGTCCGTAGGGACATCTAAGGATTGGCCGATGCAGGCCTGGTGTCACATGTTTGTCCAAAAACTTGTTGGGGCAGCACGGGTCTGGTGGGATAGTTTGCCACCCAGGTCAATTTCCGATTGGAGGGAAATCCATAAAGGATTCACACAACAGTTCAGTCAGCAACGTAGACATACGAAGTACCGAGAGGAGGTGATGCACATCCGTCAGAGAGATAACAAGCCTATGGAGAATTTCATAATCCGTTTCAACAAGGAACGGCTACAAATCCCAGGCCTTACTGAAGAGCTGGCATGTACCGCATTCACCATGGGGGTGAATGACGACGGATTGTTGAGGAAGCTTCACGGTCCCCAGGGATACCCACAAACTATGGACGAAATGATGACTATAGCCAAGGCATATGTTAAGTAGGAAAAATCGATCGCCATGAACCATGCGGTACGCAAGAAGCAGGAAGCTATCAAGACAGGTGACAGCCAAGACTCTCGAAGTTCCAGAAACAGAGGGCGGTCTAGTCAACCCTACTCAAGGGACGACCGTCGGGATGAACGCCGGGACGACCGCCGGGATCATACACGAAGACCGGAGAAGTCCCGGGACTCCTACTCTAGCAGAGGAGAAGCAGCCCCCAAGCCCAAGCTTGATTATCCAGAGCTTATCAAGACACCGTCCCAGATACTCGAAACTGAAAACCTGAGGCTGAACACTCCTCGGCCGGTCAAAGACTCACCGTCAAAAGACAAGTCCAAGTTCTGTGATTATCACAAGGGTAACGGTCACGATACAAATGACTGTTTTCAGCTCAAGAGACAGATAGAATACTTTGTCAGGACGGGGAAACTAGCACACCTGGTCAAGGATATGAAGCCGGGCCCCTCAGCCTGGGAAGATAAAGCAGCCGGAAAGAAGCCCAGAGAGATCAATGCCATACGGCCGGAAGCAAACAGTGGCACAAAAAGACGTTTTGAAACAATCGAGCCGTGGATGGAAGCAACAATGACAGTGCCACCTTATTACAAGGCCCTGAGGATGGAAGCATTAGTAATATCAGCCGCGGGGGTGATTACAGCATGAAGAGAATCATGGTAGACACGGGTAGTTCGGAGGACATCATCTATGAACCATGCTTCAGAAGAATGACGAGCGAAGATCAAAAAATGTTGGCACCGGCACATGGCCCGGTAAAAGGATTAACAGGGGAAAGTGTGGAGCCATTAGGACAGTTGACGTTTACGGTGACCCTGGGCGATGGTTACAAGGAGCGTACCGTCCTAATCACCTTCTTAGTGATCCCAGCTACCTCCCAATACAACATGATCATCGGCAGGTACACTTTGGGTCGAATTGATGCTTTGGTATCCACGGCCAGAGGATTTATCATGTTCCCAACTCCACACGGTGTAGCCACCGTTTCCGGGGAAAAGGTGTGTGCTGTATCTGATAACAAGGCTTGCCGTCAAGCACCGGCAGGAATTCGGGGGCCAGAGAGATGGGTCCTGAGTGCGAAACACCCGGACCAGACAGTCACAATTGGAAGCTCCCTTGCACCAACAACTCAGGAGAAGCTAAAGCAACTGCTAAAACAGAACATGGACGTGTTCGCTTTCTCACCCTCTGATATGACTGGGATTGCTCGGTCAAAGGCGGAGCATAAGCTTTCTACTTACCCGAACGTAAGGCCGATCATGCAAAAGAAAAGGAGTATGGCCCCGGACCGGAGAGCAGCCGTAGTTCAAGAGGTTAAGAAGCTTGAAGAGGTTGGAATTTTGAAAAAGACCAAATACCACACGTGGGTCGCTAATCCGGTCATGGTCCGGAAGCACGATGGGACCTGGAGAATGTGCGTAGATTACAAGGATTTGAACAAAGCATGCCCTAAAGATGCTTATCCACTCCCAGAAATAGATCTCAAATTCAAATGCTTTTTGGACGCATACAAGGGATACCACCAGATTCAGATGGCACAAGAGGATGAGGACAAGACGACTTTTCATACGGATGCCGGCATATACTGTTACACCAAAATGCCGTTCGGTCTAAAGAATGCCGGGGCGACATATCAAAGATTGATGGATCAGGCATTTGAGCACCAGATTGGCAGGAATCTAGAGGTATATGTAGACGATCTGGTAATAAAGAGTAGAACGGAAGATATGATGCTGAAGGACATAGAAGAAACGTTCGATACTCTCAGAGAGTACAACATCAAGCTGAACCCGGGAAAATGCTCCTTCGGAGTTGAAGAAGGAAAGTTCCTGGGAGTAATAGTGTCGAAGGACGGATTCAAGGTTAACCCAGAAAAGGTGGCAGCCATCCGAAACATGCCTGCTCCCAAAACACTAAAAGATGCTCAAACACTCAACGGGAGGTTGGCTGCCATCAGCAGATTCCTTGCCAGGCATGCCGAACGTTCATTGCCATTCATCTCCACGCTCAAAGACTGCCTAAACAAGAATAAGTTCAGATGGACTGAAGAGGCGGACAAAGCATTTGAACAGATGAAGACATTTGTTGGTAACCTACCTATGCTCACAGCACCATGTCCGGGAGAGGTATTGAGAATGTACTTGGCAGCCGGCCACCACGCCATTAGTTCCGTTCTTCTGGTCGAAAGAAACAAATGCCAGACCCCGATCTATTATATCAGCCGGACGTTGTCCGACGCAGAAACTAGGTACCCTACTTTGGAGAAATTGGTGCTAGCATTGGTTCACACATCCCGGAGGTTGCGCCGATATTTCCAGGCACATGAAGTGGAAGTCTTGACAAATTTCCAACTGGGGCAGATCTTGAACAGACCAGAAGTGTCCGGGAGACTCGCCAAATGGGCAATTGAACTAGGGGCACTCGATATAACCTTCAAAAAGAGAATGGCGGTAAAGGGACAGGTCCTGGCTGATTTTATGACCGAGATCCCGGAAGGTGAAGAGATCCAGGAATCCACCCCAAGGGCTGAAGATATGTTGGAAGACGGATCCACCCCATGGCAGTTGTATACCGACGGCTCTTCAAATAGCAAGGGGGCCGTGGCGGGATTACTATTGATCAGCCCGGAGGGCGCGAGATTCCTCTACGCCCTGCGGTTTGATTTTGAATGTTCCAATAACCAATCCGAGTACGAAGCCTTGCTAGCAGGATTACGAATGGCCTTGGCTATGGTGCCACCCAGGTAGACGCCCATGTGGACTCACTACTGGTCAATAATCAGGTCAACGAGTCATATGAGGCAAAGGATGAGTCCATGGCCAAGTACCTGGAGAAGACAAAGGAGCTCATGACAAGATTCAAAAAGGTCACATTGTATCATGTGAGAAGGCACAAGAATGATATAGCGGATGCACTCAGCAAGCTAGCGTCATCAGGCACGGATAAAGACGTCCGTATTGAAACCTTGAAGCACCCATCCACACGAGCATCTGAAGTTCATTCAGTTCACACATTCGAAGTCTCCTGGATGACTCCCATACAAAGATACCTCATAGACGGAAGCCTGCCGGAAGACAAGGCCGAGGCAATGAAGATCCGGACCAAGTCCCTACAGTATGAAATCCAAGCCGGAGTTCTTTATAGGAAATCTTACTTGGGACCAGCTCTGAGATGCGTGTCCCCTTCGGAGGCACAATACTTGATAAAGGACATCCATGCAGGCATGTGTGGCATACACGCGGGACCCCGGGCTGTAGTGGCAAACATAACCAATGCAGGATACTACTGGCCCGGGATGCATAACATGGCCGTGGAAGAACTAAAGAAGTGTGTCAGTTGCCAGAAATATGCTCCGGTAACGTTTCGTCCAAAAAAACAACTTGATTCCGGTAACAGCAGCATGGCCATTCCAGAAGTGGGGCATTGACCTGGTAGGGCCATTCCCCTTGGCCCCGGGAAAGCTCAAGTATCTGGTAGTGGCCATTGACTACTTCACAAAGTGGATCGAAGCAAAGCCATTGGCTAAGATAGAGGCCTGCAACATCAAGAAGTTTTTGTGGGAACATGTGGTTTGCCGTTTTGGGGTTCCCCTGTACCTGGTCAGTGACAATGGGACGCAGTTCGTTGATAAGCACATATAGGAGTGGTGCAAGAGCATGAACATACAGCAGATATTCACATCCGTGGCCCACCCTCAGGGCAACGGCCAGGTTGAAAGGGCCAACAGAAGCATACTAGATGGAATCAAGAGAAGGGTGGATCAAGAAGGGAAGTCATGGGTCGACCAACTCCCACACGTGCTTTGGGCCCACCGGACAATGCCTAAGACTAGTAATGGGGAAACCCCCTTTTGCCTGACGTATGGATCAGAGGCAATGATCCCGGTTGAAATGGTGCTGCCATCTAATCGACATGTCGATCAGGAGGCCAACAATGATCAGCTGCTGAGGCACAACCTCGAGTCGTTGGAGGCTCGGCGTGATGAAGCTCACATTAGAGAAGCCCGGTACAAGAAGTTGTTGGAAAAATACTGCAACAAAAGGGTAAGAAGCTGCTCGTTCAAAAAGGGCGACCTGGTCATGAGGGACAATGAAGCTAGCAGACAACAACCCCAGGGAAAACTAAGCCCAAACTGGGAAGGACCCTATGAGATTGCTGAAGACCTGGGAAAAGGGGCATACCGCTTGAAGCAGCTGGACGACACTCCGGTTCCCAGAAGTTGGAATGCCGCCCATCTCAGGAAATGTTATATGTAATAATGGACGCTAAAACGTCCTAGCCTATAGGCTGATGTAAGCTAGCCCGGAAGGTAACCACGATACCCCGGGTCAGCAAGTTCTTTTCTTTCTAAGTTACAATTAATAATAAGACGCCAATAATGGCATTAGTAATACTTATACTTTTCATTATAAACAACCGCTTTTACAAGCGAACTTACAAAAAAGGTAGGGGCAGGACAAAAATCCAAAGCCATCAAAATACAACTTCCTACCATCTATACATAGCGCTATACCACTAAGCCACACTAGGCTACAAACACTAATCAATGTAACCCTCCAACATGGCAAACACCTCTGCAGGGGTGTGTAGCAGTTCACCTTCAGGGTTGCAATCAGGAGGGAGCACCCAAAACTCCTCATACAGCTTCATCTCCTCCGATTGAAAATCATGGGGCCATATCTCTGGGTCTTTACTAACCATCCCGGGCTCAACAGGAACGGCCTCAGGAGACATGGGCATTTCACCTTCAGTAGAAGTAACCCATGGAGATGACAACCGTCCAGAACCAAGCTTATAGACTAATCCATAACGGTTAGAAGAAGCAATGGGTGCTGAGTCAACCACGACTGTTGCAGTCCCATCTGGTACCAGGGGGAACGGTGTCTTCTTTTCCTCTATGCCTTGCAGCATCAGATGAAGATGAAGGGACGCCCTTGTGTCGACGACGATAAACCAAACGACATGGCCTTGGTGGACGAACATCGATTGACTTCTGAGGAGATGAGTCCAGCCGAGGCACAGCTTCATCAAGTTGTTGGGACATGCATTGCATTTCCCTTAGCCCCTCAAGAGCATCAAGCTCTCTCAAATAATGCTTCAAAGAGACGAACTTACGTGGCATGGTAAAACGAACGAACAAAATTGTACACGGTTACATGATATGAAATCCTACTTATAAAGGGGGTAAATACGACGGTTAAGTTGCCATTGGGAGTTTAAACACTCGGTAATTATGACGCTGACAGAAGCCGTCTGACACGTAGATGTGACGGTTAAGTTGCAGTGCTGACGTCAGCAGAATGATTGCAAATATTATGTTCGAAAAGACGTTTCTTTATAGCATGCTAAATAAGCCTGGGCATCCATTATTATAATCATAAATTAAAATTCCACATCACATTGAAACAAAGAAGTTTACAAGACAAGTCATCAAGCAAAAGACAATAAATATAGACAATCACTCGCTATCAGAGGAACTTGAAGAGGAGCCGGCCATCACAGGTTCAAGAAGGGCTCGGACGTTCGACTTACCTTCATCACCAACCTGGGCCTGTAGCTGTGCAAGTTCGTCAAGGGAATCACTGTTCAGTGCTTCCAGGGCTTGGGATGTCCGCTGCTCAACCTCTTTTTCATGATCAGTAGCCTCCGGGAGTTGTCGTCCTAGGATCCCATGACGGTGACCATGTCTTAGACCGTCCTGATATCTGGACTCCACAGCAGTCCGGTAAAAATCATTGAGTCTCTGTTGGTACTGAGTACCTCCCCGTATATGGATCCATGAAGCCTGAAATCCCTTTGATATCAACCAATTCCGGTCCACCTCCAGGACATTCACCCGGGCTTGAGTAGTTGCCAACTGCTTGGAGAGGTTTGCTGCATTATTGTTAGCAATCTCAGCTTCCGATTTGAAGGCATTCAGCTGCTCCAGCATAGAGTCTTTCTCCTCTTCAGCCCTCCGGGCATGAGATTCATAACCTTCAATTTCAGAGGCTAACTGCTGATACCTCTCCTGATCGCCCTTGGCTTTAGAAGCATTCTCCCTCTCTACTTGTAAATCTTTTTCGAGGAGTCTCACCCGATCCTCCAAATTCAGCACCAGCCGGGCTTGCTGATCCCGGGAACGTAAGATTTCAAGCTTTTCATCATTGTGAGTATTTATCAGACGAGTCTTGTCCCGTTCATATGTATCTCGGATGGATGACATCTCAGCAAGTTCTTTCCGGCAATCACCTAAAGACTGTAACAATGCCTCGGCCTCTACCGACAGTTTGCTATGAGAGACGTGCATATCGAACAAATCCCCCACATCCGAACGCCAGCGAGACAGCACTTCATACAGAGAAGCAAGAGAGCTCACGCTGGACCCAAGAGCATTCTCGGCAAGCTGGGCGTTGTCCAGTCCTTGGAGATAATATCGTTCGGCAGGCGGAAAGGCATGATCAGCCCAATGCCTAACAACGTCTGGACCGATCAGCCGGGAGGACTGAGCAATTTTCCATTTAGGGGTGTACTTAGTGTCCGGCAAAGACAGGGTGCCAATTGATACCTGGGGCATAGACATGAGACAGCATCCCCTCAGATTCCACGGGCTCCACACTGAAAGGCATTTTCCCAGACCTAATGCCACCAGGAAACGCAACAGGATGATGTTGCACATCGTGCAACAACTCAGTAAAGCTAACCTGGGGCATATCTCTAATGGCAACACCACTAGAATTCCCGAGATAAAACCCTGGCTTCGCAGAAGAAGGCATGGAAGTACTGACCGGAGCAGACACATTGCTTAAAGAAGCAGCGGCCGAGGATGAAGTAGTTGCGGTCGCCGGAGAAAATGTAACACCAACTGATATGGTGTTCATAGGTTCTTCCATAACTACTAGACATGGAGCCGAGGGGGTGGTGGTTGCAGCAGCAGTCGAACAGATAGCAGACACCGGAAGACCAACAGATGACGCCACAACAGGGTCGTCCACACCCTACTTTGGCCCAGCTGTAATAATTGGGCTTTGAACCACGCCCTGTTGTGAAGAAGTACCTTCACCCAGAAGGCAAGTACCTAGAAACAAAAGAACAGCAGCTATAAGTACAGAGGAAACCAAACATAAGACATGACAAAGGATCCTTACCGAGTCTTTCCTCCTTGCTGGCTAGCAGCTCACGACGCTTTGCAAGAAACGATGATACATCGGGAGAACCGGTTTTCCTTTTCCGGGTCTTCTTTTTCTTCTCACCAGTGATGCCAAAGGGATCTGCAACACTGAGAGGATCCGGGTTTAGAGGTGGTGAAACCGGTGCTTCAGTGCTTACCGGAACAGAGGTGCCCGGTTGATCAGGAAGACTTTGAACTGGTGGAACAGGGATCACAAAGTTTTTCGCCGTCTGGCTAAGAACGTCCGCCTCATCTTCGCCCAATAGACAGTCATGCTCCTCGATATGGGGAATGGCCTTCGGATCTATGGCGTCGAAGTAGTGCCACTCATCTGGGTACAGAAACAAATGTTTTAGTTACACATACTTCATAGAGTAAAAGCTATGCAAGAGGATATACCTTGATCTCGTCGATGATACTCCGGGTATATGGTATCATCAACCCAAATACGGCTCATACCAACGGCCACAAGGGCTCGCTCAGGTATGTGAGTGCACGGGGTGGGATGGTTTACTAATGCCAGATACAGAGGAAGTTTTTCAAAAACGGCAGGAGCAGGGCACTCATCAGCAAACTTCGTCTTACCTTCAGGAGTTTGCACCGGAGCAATGACCGGTAGCACACCCTCATCTATAAAGAAGAATTTCCGTTTCCAGTTCTTATCTTGTACGTTGGGAGTAAAGTTCTCAATACAAGAAGGAGCCCCCGGGCGACGGTCAAAAGTGAAATATTCCCCCTTATACACAAGCACGTATAACACTCGGAAGACCTCAAGCTGGGGGGACATACCCAGTCCCCGGGCACAAAATTCAAAGTGCTTCACTTTGATTAACCCTAAGGGATGCAGTTGAGAAATGTTCACCTCTGTAATATGACAACAATTCGACCATGAATTGGGTAACTGGTAGCCGGAAATGACAAAACTTGAAGAACTCAGCATATAATGTGATCTTCCTAGGCTTCAGAGGAAAAGCAACGTCGGTAGGTCCTGGACAAACGGGATTCCATTCCGGCAATATACGCCACTCCGTAAGAAAAGATTGTAGTGCCGTTACCGACCAACTAGTATGAATCTGGGCAACACTCATGGTGGTTCGTGATGTGCTAGTTTCGGGAGCCATGTCAAAGGGCAACTGAGAATTCGTTGATTGGGATAAGATATTCCCACCCCTATGGCCACTAGCTAAGTTATAGGCGGATGTGTCACACGTTTTTTAAATTTTGAAAACAAACCGCCAACATGTCAAAACCCTTGAGTTGCTCAGACTGTTAAAACGGCTGAAGTGACAACTCAGGGTGACGTCACATCACGTGCTTTACCCATGTGGCACTACCCTCGATAAAGATTTTATTTGGCATTTACAGCATTGTCTAAGTGTCACGTAACTTTTTCATTTTCAAAAAGCCTAGTAATAACCAAGTCTGCTTATCACTAGACTTGGGGGGACATGACGAGGTAGGCCCAATCTAGATGGATTAGCCCAATACCACATAAAGGCCTTACTACCTTTGGGCCGGCCCATTGGCAGATATAAACTGGGTGGGCCCAGGCAGTCATGTCCCGGTCAATCGATAAGGTTCAACCTCTTCTCCGAGAATTGGGGAAGGAAGGTTCGACTAAGAAGATAATGCCTATCTCCACCAAAAACCGGAGAGTCAGTTCCGGGAGATAGGCTCAAAGAGGCGGTTACGAGAAAGGCTATAAATACAGGTCAGAGGTAAACGAGAAGGTATTCACACATTCACTAAAAGCTTCTGCTTTACTTCCTCTCATACACCGATACTTATTCTCACGCCGGAGGGTGGTCACAGGAAACCCCCCTTTCCTGTGACGAGTCCTAACGGTGTTTTGTTTTGTAGGCATCCGGATCCAGTTTTGGTAGATCATTCATAGCCGGGACATCGTCCTTGTCAACTCGGAGAGGTAATTACTTCTTCATTGGCGCCATCCGTGGGACCCGGCACAAGGAGTTAGTTACCGGCTTGATAACCCAAGGATCCACGATGGCTTCGAACCAAAACGCCATAGTGAACACCAGTTTGGCAGAAGACAACCAGAATCAATTCCCTACAACAGAGTGGGTGGATGGAGCAGTCGCTAATGATTCAGAAGGAGAAGGAGATGAGGTGGCTCCAGGCTTCACCCTGGGAGCATCAACTTCTCGGCCGAGCAGCACACAGACACCGACGTCGGTTGGAAATCTTCAGGGGCCTTTCTCTTTTGTGAGAGGGCCGGCCCCGTCATACACTTATACTCGGCCGATTGTCAGTACCACTTTCCCAACCGCACGAGTGTCGGCTCCTACGCCGTCTATGCCATGGTACACCGCAACACAAAGCTTACCCCATTTTTCGGCCGCTATTTCGGCAGCTATGACTTCGTACAAGCTCAAAAGATGGAGGTAGCAGAAATGAGGATGCTAAGGTGGATGTGCGGATACACTAGGTAGACCGAATAAGAAATGAGCTTATTAGGGAAAGATTAAGGGTTGCTAGTATATCAGACAACTTGAAAGAGGGAAGATTAAGATTGTATAACATGTGAAGAGGAGGCAAATGACGGCTCCTGTTAGAGTAGTGGAAACCCTCAATATATAGGAAAAGAGGTGTAGAGGAAGATCCAAATTGTCTTTGGATGAGCAGATTAGGCATGATTTAAGATGCACCTCTCTGAGGACATGGTTGAGGATAAGGGTTCGTGGAGGCACAAAATTAAGGTTAAGGATTATTAGTAGGGCCGCAAACGAACTGAACTTTCAGCAAACAATTCATGAACCGTTCGGCAGGAAGTGCGTTCGTGTTCGTTCGTTTAATAAATGAACGAACACGAACGAAAAATTCCGTTCGTTTAGTTAAACGAATGAACATGAACAGAGGTCACATTTGTTCGTTTATGTTCGTGAACGTTTGGTAACGTGTTCGTTTATGTTTGGTAACGTGTTCGTTTATGTTCGGTTGTGTTCAAAAAAACACAATTGAAGGTTAAAAAAACAAACTTTTAAAGAAGATGGTTAAAGAAGCAAAGTGTAAAGTTGAGGTCAAAACACAAACTTTCAAAGTTGAGGGTTTAAAAAAACAAATGTAAAAGTTGAGATTTGAGGGATGTAAAAAATCAAAATGTAAAAGTTGAGGGATGTCGGTAGAAACCCTATAAACTAAGGATCAGGTAAAATGTGAATCTGATATTTCTAATAAGAGAAAATTGCTCGAATAGTCCCTGTGGTTTGCACAATTTTCATCTATAGTCCCTAAGTTTTTAAAATTACATGTATAGTCCTCAACTTTTGGTGTTTCTTAACTCGGATAGTCCTTGGAGTGGCTGTGAAATTACTAAATTACCCTTTTGATGGATGGAGGTTAAATAATCCAGTTAAGTTGATACAAAATTACTAAATTACCCTTACCCCAATAAAAATAAAAATAAAGTCAATTAATTAATAAAATATAAAGAGGGCCCACTTAACCCCTTAGCCAATTATATTTCTCCACCTATTTTAATGGGCCCAACCAACTTCATCTTCCCCACCCTATCACCACCACCACCCACCACCACCACCCATCCCAAACCACCCATCTCTTTCACTCCCTTCTTCAGGTCTCCTTCTACATAAAATGGTTGTAGGGGCACGATTGAGACCGGTCTGCAACAAACACTGTCTGCAATAATACAGCGATTGCAGCAAGAAAATAAGGCTGCATTCCTTTTTTTCTTCTCTTTCAGGCCTTTTGTCGAACAGTTGGTGTGCAACAATGAGACGTGATTATATTATCTGTTTATATACATATGGTTTGTGTGGAAGATTAAAAAGATTAAATGGGTATGGAATTAAGAAGGGGTTAGATTATTTGTTGGAAGAATTTGGGGCAGAGAAGAAAGATTTTGTGAAGATTTGAAGAAAAAAAAATGACCCATCTCTTGCTGCAATCGCTGTATTATTGCAGACAGTGCAATCGCTGTTCCAAATCGTCGATGGTTGTAGTCGGAGAGGGTAGTGGGTGACGGTTGTAGGGGCACGATTGAGACCGGTCATCGGAGCCGAAGATGGGGATCCGGTTTCCTCTCTCTCAGACTCTTCTTTCTCTCTCTCACTCTTCTTTCTTTTTCTCTTATTAGTACAGTGCAGGTACAAGGGATGGTGGTTTGGGATGGGTGGGGAAGATGAAGTTGGTTGGGCCCATTAAAATAGGTGGAGAAATATAATTGGCTAAGGGGTTAAGTGGGCCCTCTTTATATTTTATTAATTAATTGACTTTATTTTTATTTTTATTGGGGTAAGGGTAATTTAGTAATTTTGTATCAACTTAACTGGATTATTTAACCTCCATCCATCAAAAGGGTAATTTAGTAATTTCACAGCCACTCCAAGGACTATCCGAGTTAAGAAACACCAAAAGTTGAGGACTATACATGTAATTTTAAAAACTTAGGGACTATAGGTGAAAATTGTGCAAACCATAGGGACTATTCGAGCAATTTTCTCTTCTAATAATTCATGAAATTGATTAGAATATTGCCGCAATTGTAAGTAGATTTTAGATCTTTGTTATTCATAGTTGTATAAGCGCTTTTTGTTGGAATATTTTTTTATCTTTTAAGGAATTGGTTAGTCATCCAGTAACAAATAAGAATAGGAAAATTGATTCGATAAACGAAAAAGAACAACGAATGAAATAATTGGAATCACTAATGCATGCATTGTTGTATTAGATCGAAATATGAAGGTTCTTTGTTGACCTAACTATGACCTAACTACAAAGAAGCAAATTTCTAGATTTCTAATATGGACAGATACAAAATAGAACTTCTAAAGCAAAAGATAATAGAAATGACTAGTCTTAGAGTATAGTTTGTTCTTCGGGTTGTTTTATCGGGTTTCGGGTTTTTCGGGCCGGGTTGTTCGGGTTTTCAAAACTAAAAAAATTATTCGATAACCAAACCATTCTAGGTTCGGGTTCTTCGGTGTTCGGGTTAAATGGTTCGGGTTTAATCGGGTCGGGTTTCGGGTTAGTATAGTTTTCTCGGCTCCAAAGATTAACTAATTAAAACATGGAAAATCAACCTTTCAAGTAGCATAAGCAAATAAAAATATGTACAATGCATAATAAAGTGGTTATCTATCATGCAAAAGCAAATAAAAAGAAGTGTATATTCACGTCTTTATGTTTTAGTGCTTTGTAAACAATTTTAACTTTATTTATTTGACATAATGAATACCAACCATCGTCATCATTTAGTTGAAATACCGATTTCTTTTTTTTTTTTCTCTTTTTTTCAGTTTACACACCTAAATGCGTTTTAGAGTTCATGTATGTGTTCTAAAATAAATATAACAGATTAATATTAGTAGTGTGTTATATGAAGTAAAGATAAACGCATAAGCGGAAGGTCATCCACCTTAATTGAAACTTCTCAATAAACTGGATTAAAACATGAATGATGATTGCGATTGGAATGTGATTTAGGTTTGGGTTTAGGTCGAAATTCATAATAACCATTTTTAAGGAATTATTATACAAATAAAAAGGAATTGATTATTTGTATGTTTATTATAATAGGTAAAATGTAGTAATTAATGCATATAAATCTAGGAAAGTGGATTTTCATATCAATCCGAAAACTTTCGGGTTGTTTGGGTGAACCCTAATCATTCAATCAACATCCAATAATTGAACCATTTAAGGTACTTCGGGTTCGGGTGTAACCGTTTCTCGGGTTCGGGTTCTTCGGGTCATCATGTTTCTCGAGTCGGGTCTCTTCAGGTCGGGTTTGGTAATTGGGTGCGGGCCGGGTTAAAAAGAACACCCCTACCAACAATACTCCTAATTAAATAAGATACAAATAATACTGATTTTATCATTTTGGAGAAAATAAAACCAAGATGCTAAACGTTTAGGTTCCAGGTCGAAATCCAACCACTAACTAACTCTACCATGTTTAACATTTTAATCATTTAGTGTAATTTAATTGAGTTGTTGATCCATGATATACAACAGGCAAGTCATGAGATGTGAAGTGGACGCTGATTGAGTTGATTATAGGGGTTCCAAAAGGAAAATGTCCCATTGGCAGGGGTCGGGAAGTAGCACCCATTTGAAGCAGGGTCCAAGGGGCAGAGCCCATAGCTGAAGTTGAGCTGCTAGGATTTTTTTTATTAAACTGCTTCATAAAAATTGCATTATTGTAACACCTTGTTTTGTAATCTATAAACATTTGTTCGAAATTTATATTTCATATATTGTTGAGCGAGTAAGTAACAAATAAGATGATTATTTTAAATGGGTTGAATCTAGACGAGTATTTGGTGTTATAGAAGACCGTGTGATAATAATAAGAAAATATAATATATTTCAACCCTACTTTGTTTTTAATGAAACTTATGATAAAACGTAGAGAAAAATAAGTTCTTTATAAGATATTTTTTATTTATTTTATAAAACGTTATAGTGTATGAGTTATAAAAAGAAAAATGAGTGAACAACTGAATTAAATAAATGATATATTAATAATAAAGTATAATCAATGTTAACATCTATGTAGGAAATGTGTAGTGTATGCATATGTGCCCCTGTGCGTTAGTATTAGGAATATGTATTTACGTGTAAAAATAGGAAGACATAACTCCTCATATATGTGCATACGGGTAAAAAGAAAAATGTGTACCTCCATGTTTTATAAATTATAACTAAGCCGACCTATGAATTCTAACAAAAGCCTTATAAATAGGAAACCGTTTTAGCTTAGGCTGAAGGGTATGGAACGCCCCCAACCCCCCATCTCTCACTTTTTGCCCCGTCCCCCAACCCCACCCCGTCCCACTTATGCCCCGTCCCCCACGTCCCTAGAAGAACGAAAAGGACTGACCAATGAGAGTTTTTTCCTTTTTTTTTTGAATGCATGTTTGTTTCTCCAATGAGATTTTTTCTTTTTCTTTTTTTCTTTTTTTTAAATGCTTGAGATATGGGAGTGTTGGTGTCTCCACACCCCACTCATTTCTCAAAATGCTTGAGACACCAAAATGGTGAGGTGGCATCCAAGATGGCATGGGGAGATAACCTTTTTCATGTCTCCACACCCCATAGCCTTATAACCTTATAACTCTGCAACTTTCTCGTTCTCCAAGACAAATGCATGTTTAGGTATGTTAGCTTATTATTAACCATTCAGACCTCTTAATAATTCAGTACTTAATCAACCAAACAGCCCCTTAGTTTTATTTATTAATAATAAAGCTTTGTACATTGTTATTTGTGGGGTTTAGGGTCATAGTGATTGTTGGTGCTAAATAACCTAATCCATACTTTAGACATGACTAATTATCATACTTAAATTAGGTGGGGTTGTTTAAAGCCGACCACAGTAATGGATAGTTAGTCCCCACGCCTTATTTAGCTATTATTTAGATTTTCTTGGTCTTGACCACCGTACCAAGTTCGGATTGATTAGGATAAACATATATAAAGTGCCAATGATCTCCAGCCCAGCTGGTTTGAGGTAGGGTGGGTTTTCTCTTAGGGGTTCCCATCCTGGGGGTAGATCACAAGTTCAATTCATGCACACCACAAAAAAAATTCCCCGTGATGGTTTGAGCTTAGGCAAGGAGGACACCAGTGTGTGGGTAGGGATTCGAACTTGAGATCACTAATATAGGGTTGTATAAGGATTTCCACTGAACTAAGCCTTTAAAAAAAAAAAACATATATAAAGCAAATGTGAGTTTTATGAATGTTTTTACTATGTGAGCATATTTGTCCAAACTAATAATTGTTATAATTGTGCTCATGACTGTTCTACGCATGTATACAATATGAGCATACATACACATGATGAAGGGATAGGGATCCTAATCCTCGTGCGGACGGCGTCCCTATCCCACCTTTCAATAGTCTAAGCGCTGAGCACATCAGCGCGGATAAGGTTCTCATATATGACGCGAGAGCATAGTCCGCGGAGGCAAGCATACTTAGACTGTCGTCTTAACCCGCGGACCTGGTTCAGCGCGAAAAGTCACTTCAGGCGTGAGGTGACTTCATTCACGTCAGCACCTCAGGGGAATCTTCGCGCGTACTTCCACGCGCGAAGTATTTTCCCAGTCTCACCTTTAGTACGAGGTATGGAAGATCAAGAATAAAGAAGATTCACTCAGATCTGGGCAGGCTTTGCGCCAATCAGACAACGACACGTGTCAGAGGTGGTCCAACAACCACTGATGGGAACAGTGACGTGATTGCTTCCATGCTTCCACCATGCTGCTGTCTACAGGATCGGTCAGAGCATGGTACAAACGTGCTTACCTGCTGCTAGACGTCACATCAGATGTTAGCAGGTAAGTCAACCATGTTGTGTCAGGACGAAGCACCGCCGGTGCCCAATTAGGATCGTCGCCACGTGTAACTTTTGCAGACCAGCTCCAACTTTCCCTCACGTCAGCATTTGTTACCACCCATTTCTAGCCAATTTCATGGGCCGAAGACCTCTGGGCCCAATCAAAGCCCGGATCAACAATAGCTTCTCGTGGGCCGTCTCCCATGGCCCACGATCTCTCCTATAAATAGAAGACTTCATCTCCTTTACAAAGGATCCAAAAATCATCTCTCGTATGCAAGAGCTAGAATAGAGAATCTTTA
Source organism: Ambrosia x helenae (assembly GCA_030844895.1). Lineage (NCBI taxonomy): Eukaryota > Viridiplantae > Streptophyta > Magnoliopsida > Asterales > Asteraceae > Ambrosia > Ambrosia x helenae. The sequence goes on from CM061223.1 coordinate 98,035,727, forward strand.
TAATAACTTTGTAATCTCCAAAGTAATAATATTCTACACTTAACGACCGAACCACTTATATTCTCGTGTTCTCACTTTCACCACACACACAACACTTGTATTTACTTTCTCGGTTACGGTTCTACCTCCGGTGTGGGCAAAGGGTTGTTCTTGAGTAAACACGTGTACTAACCCCACGGTGATTATCATTAATCACCGTGATACTCGTTGTTTCTTCACATGATATTTGTGGACCCTTATACGTGCCATTGCGGTGAGAATTGTCGGTACTACACCCATGGTGTAGTGGGCATTAACTGTATGGGATGTTAATTGCAGGCTCTGTGAAGGTGGCAATCTAGTGAGGGTGTCAAAAGTGACAATCACGGACCCGACGAGGGTGACAACCCAGTGGGGTTTCAGAAGTGACTTAGGGTTATGTTGTCATGAGCGGGTACAAGTCATGAATGGTTGAAATAATGTGGTTTACAACTTGTGTATATTCATGAACTCACTAGCAATGTCTAACGTCCTTTTTTAAGCATGTGTCACATGTAATGATAGCTAGTTCTTGTGCATATTGTTTATCTCCGAACTACGTGACTAGTGGAATAGGCTATGCTAGTTCGTGTGTTTTTATGAAAACTTATATCTCCGACTAGGAATATTTGATTAAGTTTTCAACTTTTGTATCCTACAGTTATGTTAATATAGTTATTAGGAAACTCTCTTAGTCAAAGTCAATGCTAAATTTTAGTTAGCCAAAGTCAATGCTGAATTTTAGTTAGTCATTGTATAGATTTTCTATTTTTGTCATAGGAGGATTTCACTCCTCAATTGTTGTTCATTTCTGTGTATTTATAGCTCATGTAATCTTCATTGTAATGATCAAAAGTTGTTACTATCTCATGGTATCAGCCTTGATCCTGTCCCCTTGATCATTTTCTGTCTTCTTTTCTTTCAGCCCTATCGCTATGTCTTCCTCAACAAACCTTTCCTCTATTCCTCTTCATTCTCTTAGCCAATTAATCAATATCAACCTTAATTCCACCAATTATCTCTCATGGGAGAAACAAATCACCCCAGTTCTGGCCTACCTTGATCTCATCGGCCACATTGATGGTACCAAAACCTGTCCACCAGAAACCATCACTTCCAACAATCAAATCACCCCTAATCCAACTTTTACTGCCTGGAAATCAGCAGACCAAAAGGTCCTGCTTCTCATCAACTCCACTCTCACTGAGGAAGCGATGTCCGAAACCATAGGACACTCAACTTCCTTATCGGTCTGGACATCATTGGCAAATGCCTACAGCCATTGCTCAACTGAGCGAATCCACAACCTAAAAGACTCTCTTCGTAACCTTCAAAAGGGTACCGGTTCTGTTGCTAATTATGGCCGAAAGTTTAAAGCTCTTTCTGATCAGCTTGCTTCCATCGGCCATCCCATCAACGATGAGGACAAACGCCACTGGTTTCTCTGTGGCTTAGGTGCCTCTTTTGAAAGCTTTTCTACCTCCCAAAGAACAATCAGACCTGCTCCTTCTTTTCGGGATTTGCTTGCAAATGCCGAAAATTAGGAACTTTTTGTTTCTAAACTTCATGGACCATCAACAACCACCGAAGCTGCCTTCTACTCTAATTCTCACAAACCTACTCGTTCTTACCGGGGTAGAGGCCGTTCTCAGCCTTCAAAAGGACGCGGCAATACTTACACCAAGCGTCCTCCCCATTGTCAGCTTTGTCGCAAAGACGGTCACTATGCTACTACTTGTACTACTCTATCGTCTTGTGCACAAAAAGCTCTTACTCTAGATGCCAATCTAGCCTAAGCATTCACTGCTCAATGCAGCCTTGCATCCGAAACTCCGGATTGGACAGTCGACTCAGGTGCAACAACCCATATGCTTACTAAAAATTAAACTCTAAACCTCACACGGGTAACATGAGTGCTACCTTTGGTAATGGTCAAACATTACCCATTACTCATGTTGGGAACACAACTCTAAATGATTCTTTATCTTTACAAAATGTTATTGTTGTTCCAAACCTCACTAAGAATCTACTATCAATTAGTAGACTCACAAATGATTCTCCTGTTGATGTTTTATTTTCTAACGATTACTTTCATATTCAGGACCGAAAAATGGGGGAGGTTCTTGCTAGAGGCACTTGCGATAATGGTTTCTATATCCTCACCCAAAGTCACAAGTCTCTTGTTGTCGCGCTTTCGGCTTCTCATCTTCGTGCTTCGTTCAATAAATAGCATAGTCGCCTAGGACATGTCTCTTTTGATACTATCACTAGTTTAAATAAACTTGGGCATGTTTTTGTTACATCTTTATTACCCAAACCAGGTTTATGTAATTCTTGTGAGTTATCTAAAGCTAAACATCTACCTTTTGTTGAAAATAACAAACGAGCACAACAAGTTTTAGACTTAATACATTGTGATCTTTGGGGCCCCGCACCACTTGCCTCTACCGATGGCTACTTATATTATGTAATATTTGTAGACGACTACTCTCGGTTCACATGGTTTTATCCTCTAAAGGCTAAATCCGACTTTTATAATATTCTCACCATTTTCTTAAACTTTGTCCAAAATCAATTTTCTAAAAGTGTCAAAGTTTTTCAAAGTGATGGTGGAACCGAGTTTACAAACAACCGGGTTCAAACTTGTTTTCAAGAGCTTGGCATACATCATCGTTTGCCATGTCCTTACACACCGGAACAAAATGGACGGGCCGAACGCAAACATCGCCATATCACCGAAACCGGTTTGGCAATGATGTTTAATGCACATGCTCCTCCAAAGTTGTGGGTTGATGCTTTCACTTCCGCCACTTATATCATAAATCCTCTTCCAACAAAACTTCTTGAAAATAAATCTCCTTTTGAACTTTTTTTTAACCAACCACCATCATACTCTAATCTTCGCATTTTTGGGTGTCTTGTGTATCCATACCTTCGTGACCACACCAAAAACAAAATTCTCCCACGGAGTGCTCCTTGCATTTTTATTGGATACACTCCAAGATACAAAGGTTTTCGGTGTCTCGATCCCTCAACGGGTCCAATCTACACCACTCGCCATGCCAAATTTGACGAAGATGTTTTCCCTTTTCACACATCTTCCACAAACACCGATACATCACACCTACCCTTCACCAACTTTGAAGATTCTTTGCCAACCCCAACCTCTCCAAAACAACAACCCATACCTACCCCTTCTACCAACACAACACCTCAAACAACACTTCATGTAACTATTGTCCATTTACCGACCTGCAACCCAATAACTCAGCTGCCCACACACCCAACAGCCCAATTCCGTCTCCTCCCAGCATCCCACATAACCAAACCGGCCCAAATAACCAAACCAGCCCTTTATCCGACTCAACTTCTACATCTATCAGCCCAACCCCAGCTCCTCTTCCCTATTCAGCCGAACCACTTACTCCTCCATCCGAAAATACCAACTCAGCCCAATCCAGCCCTGCATCAGCCCAACAATCTTCTACCAATCAGTAGCCCACTTCTGCTCAAACTCAACCCACCAACACCAATACTCATCCGATGACTACTCGGTCAAAGAATGGTATTTTTAAAACCATACATGCTGCTAACTTATCTCAATTTCACATTCACTCACTTCATCATTCTCTTCTCTCATCACATGTCCCTAAAGGAATCAAAACCGCATTGAAGGATTCCAAATGGGTTCGTGCTATGAATGATGAACTTCAAGCCTTACGTTCTAATCAAACTTGGCAACTTGTTCCTCGTCCCACTTCTACCAACATCATCGGCTCCAAATGGATTTATCGGATCAAATACAAATCCGATGGTTCCATTGACCGCTACAAAGCTCGTCTTGTAGCTTAAGGTTTTAACCAAGTTCCGGGTCTAGATTTTTCTCACACATTTAGTCCCGTTGTGAAATCATCCACCATTCGAGTCGTTCTCAGCCTTGCCACCATCAACAAATGGAAACTTCGACAACTCGATGTTAACAATGCCTTTTTGAATGGAAATCTCAAGGACACCATCTATATGCAACAACCACCAGGTTTTCAAGATGAAACTCGCCCGACTCATGTGTGTAAACTAAATCGTGCCATCTATGGCCTAAAACAAGCTCCACGTGCTTGGTTTCAACGATTAAGTTCTTTTCTAATCACACTTGCCTTCACATGTAGTCGAGCCGATCCATCCTTGTTCATCTTCAAAAATAATGGCACTTTAAGTTACATCCTTGTATACGTGGACGACATAATCATCACTGGTTACAATGAAACTTTCATTACCACCTTCACTCGTCGTCTTCACAAGGAGTTCAAAATTAAAGACCTCGGCAACCTCAGTTTTTTTCTCGGTTTGGAAGTCACCCATACCAAAACAAGTTTGTTTCTAAATCAATCCAAGTATGCATATGACATACTTTCCCAAGCCGGCCTCCTTGATTCCAAACCCGTTGCTACTCCTCTCACACCAAAGGATCTTTTCCACTCTGCCGGTGAACCTTTCCATGATCCAACACTCTACCGTTCTCTTGTCGGTGCTCTTCAATACTTAACCATAACCAGCCCGGACCTATCCTATGCCGTAAATCAAGCCAGTCAGTTCCTTCAAAATCCTATCACCACTCATTTTCAGCTTGTCAAATACATCCTTCGATATGTCAAGGGGACTTTATCACACGGCTTGACCTTTGATAGACCACCTAACACTGTTTTACTAGGTTTTTCTGATGCAGATTGGGCTCGTTGCATAGACACTCGAAGATCAAACCTATGGTTACTGCATTTATCTAGGAGGAAACTTAGTGTCTTGGAGCGCAAATAAGCAACCAACGGTAGCACGCTCAAGTTGTGAGTCAGAATATAGGGCCATGGCTAACACCGCTTCGGAGCTGATTTGGATCACCCATCTTCTACGTGAGCTGCATGCTTAACCACCGGGACCGCCAACTCTTTTATGTGACAACAAGAGTGCACTCTTTCTCAGTCAAAATCCTATCTCCATAAGAGAGCCAAACATATCGATCTTGACTACCACTTTATTCGAGAGTTAGTCGCTGCCAGTCATCTCCACACAAAGTTCATTTCAACGGATCAACAAGTAGCCGATATTTTCACCAAGAGTTTACCGAAACCTCTATTTGAAAAGTTTCGAGCAATGCTTCGTCTACAACCACTTCCGTCTCGCATTGACGAGGGGTATTAGGAAACTCTCTTAGTCAAAGTCAAATGCTAAATTTTAGTTAGTCAAAGTCAATGCTGAATTTTAGTTAGTCATTGTATAGATTTTCTATTTTTGTCATAGGAGGATTTCACTCCTCAATTGTTGTTCATTTCTGTGTATTTATACGTCATGTAATCTTCATTGTAATGATCAAAAGTTTTACTATCTCAAAAGTAAGTGTTTCCCCTATAAGTTGATATCAATTGTGTATGGTGCATCCTAGTCTGAGTATGGTGTTACAATTAAAAAAAAATATTTTATTAAAATTGCATCAAAAATGTTGATAGGATTTTGCCTCCCAACATCGAAGCAATCTTTAAATTCGAATTCATCCCAATTGGTCATCTCTCTGATTTGAAAATCATACCTATATTTCATACACTTTCTTATATATTTGAGTCTGAGTTTTATCATATTGAATGATTCGAGTTAACTATCGAATAGTTTTAATCTGAAAGTGTCAAATACAACTCTCGAATTATTCGGTAGTTAATTGATCCGAAACCCCCTACATAAAAAGAATGTCATTATTGCTTACATTATTGTATACCACGCTACTATGCATGTCAAAACTAACATCTCAAGTTTAACTAAAACAAATGCTCACCGTTTGAGCGAATACTGATTGACTAGTTGATTTCTTATTATCATCGATGTGTGATGGGTTTGTTAGTGCATGATGTCCCTAGGCTAGTATATATGTTGTTTGGACGTGTTTCAGGGTGTTTGGAGACGTTTATACGCGTTTTTTGGGGTGATTGAGGCAAATGGCAAGTAGTGATTAGTTATAGGCGATTACAGCCCTATAAGACATCACTGTTCATGCGAGTAGGGGTCTCTATAGGCGATTATGGCCCTAATCGCCTATAGAACATGTCTTATAGCATCCTACTCGCGTATACTGACCTGTACGAGTACGGGAGGTATAAATAAGCCCAATCATTGCCCTAATATTCAGTTCTTGCCACACACACTCTCCAAACACCCTTCCCAGGTCTGAGATTGCTTGGTTTGATTATTGTAACACTCGTGCTCTGTTTTAATGATATAAACGTGAATCTTTTGACCCGTTTGTATGTTGTAATTGCTTGTTTATCATTGTTTCAATTAGTTTCTGTTATTAAAGCATATTCAAGGGATTCCGCACCTTGAATATAACCCTCGTGATTGTCGGGTGACACGTTCGTCGATCCTACAAGTGGTATCAGAGCCGAGGCTCTTTATCACGAGTGTTTTGATAGCAAAAACAAGTGAAAACAGGTAGGTTTTTGTGTGCAAGTTGTGATTTTTAACCAAAAACCTAATTTGAAGTTTGAAACTTTGAGTTTTTCATAAAAACCCTTATTTTCAAATTCTTAGTGTGTGTTTATAGATGAAAACGTGTGTTTTTTATTAGGTTTTGTTCTAAAATTGTTTTGGAAACTTTTCCAATCATTTGGGGATTAAACACATCATTTTGGATAAAGATTTTGAGGCAAAAACGGTGGTTTTTGAGCAAAAGTGTTGTTACAGATCAGATATAGCGATTACACAGACCTGTCCCTCCAATCGCCTATATATAGGCGAGTAGAAGCAATTATACGTGAATAGAATGGTACTCGCCAGTTCTACATGCGATTAGGGCTCTATTCACCATTTTCTTATATGGTATAGACCCATAATCGCCTATAAGGTCCTATTCGCCTGAAAATTGTAATCGCTCAACTGTTCACTAGCAATTACACCCTAATCGCGTGTAATCCTAGTGATTACAACTGTACTCGCCCCTAAAAACCCTAATCGCCTAAAAGGACCTGAAACTGAAAATTGACTAAGTATTGGACTTTTAACGAACTTAAACATATGGCAAACCCGTGGGGACATCTGAACCAACCTAGGCAACAATATAATCATTAAATGAAAAATCAAACAAACGTATCAACGAACCCTTGGCAATTCTCAGCCGAGCGTAATGCGCAACGGATGCAACAAGCGCAAATGCAAGCGAATGTTGCCGGAATCAATCCGTGGGCGCTAGCGGCTCAACAACAGGCAATGAATGCGAATCCTTGGGCACTCGCGGTTGCTGCAAACTCACAGACGAATCATCTGTCTTCCGTTCTCATGAGTGACTTAGAGACGGGTAGTTCGATTAGGGCACCAAAACTGCAATACATGTCTGATTACCATGGATGGAAGGGCAGATTTCAGATGTATGTTGAGGGCATCGATGGTCTCGTATGGTCAGCTATAGATACAGGGTACAGTAGGCTGATGGTTGAGAATTCGAATACTCCGATCTCACTAGAAGATATGAATGAAGATCAGAGGAAGAAGTATAACTATGAAAAGAAAGCGATGGCAGCATTGAAGCAAGCTCTTCCTAAGGATATACTTTATCAATTTGCCTAGTGCACTACGTCACAAATGCTTTGGTTAGCACTTGCTGAGCGAAATGAGGGAAATCTGAAGACTCGAAAGGTCAAAATGGATCAACTCAAGAAGGAGTTCGAGAACTTCAATGCTATTGGGAACGAAACACTAAGAGACATGACTACAAGATACTACCACTTGATGTCTGAAATGTACCAGTACGGGGTCTTGTACTCATCTGCAGACCTTGTAGAAAGATTTGCTGAGGCGCTACCTCCTCATTGGCATCAACGGTTGGACATCCTGAAGTCAAGAATGCTTATCAGACTCTCACCATCAACGAGTTCATTACCGAGCTGGAGAAAAAGGAGATAGAGGAAATCAGGAGGGCAAACAAGGCGCTCATTCCACAGAATCCCAGTATCTATTATGGGAACCCTCTATAAGACGCCAGTGTGGGTGGATCCAAACCACAGACTGCTTTTGTGGTTAATCCGGACCCAGTTTATGCATTTGACAACTATGGTCCCCCATCTAATGTTCCTCCTCCAACCTATCCTTTCAGACCAACCCAGTATCCTTTGAACTTTAATACTAATCATTTTGGTGTTAACCAGTTTTCTCATCTTGCAGCACCAGCGCAGGCAACTGCAAACTTTGGTGGACCTTCTCCTTCAGGTTTTGGTGGGGCTCCAACTACAAGTTATGGTGGATATGGAGGTGCATCGACTCCAAGTCAAGGTGCCTATCGGACCAACCAAGTCCCAGAGCAGCTGAACACCGCAGGGTTAGAGAAGGTGACTGTAGAGTTAGCTCAAGAACATATGGCTCTACTGTCGACCTTGGTAAACTCCTACAACGGATTGGTTGCTGGACAGATCGGGAATCCTCACCTTACACAAGAGGATTACTCGCAGATCGATAAAGATGACATGGATCTGATAGACATTCAGTGGCACTTCGCAAGTGTGGTGAGAAGGGCAAAGAAGTATATAGACAGGACGGGAAGGAGAGATGTTCTGATAAACAACAACACCAAGTTTAGGTTTGACAAAACGAAGGTCACGTGCTACAACTGTGGCACAAAAGGGCACTTTGCAAGAGAATGTGACCGACCGAAGCAACAAGGACATCAGAATCCCTTCAACAACAGAGCAAATCAGAATCAGAGGCAGCAAGCTCAGGCACAACCTAATCTAAATACTGAGCGAGCTATTGTCCCAGTAAATAACCAGAACCAGAACCAGAGGCCTCCTGCAAACAACAATCAAGGACAAGCCCTGGTTATTCAAGCTGATGAAGGTTTCAACTGGAATCACCTGATCACTGGAGAAGAAGCTCCTCAGGGTGGTGCTGCATGTTTTGCTCAACAATCGTCTGAAAGCACCAGTTGAAGTTGATGATTGCTCAAGTCAGTCTGGCGTTATTATTTCTGAAGCTGAAGTGTCCGACTGTTACTCTGAGTGCGATTGTCATATGGGAGAAGATTTGGAGGATTTGTTAGCTGAAGCAGATGCGCTGATCGTCAAAAGATCATTTCTTGTGGATGCTGACTGCACTGAGAAGAACTTTGGCGAATTCTTTGGAGCTCAGAAGACTGTAGCTCATTATGCATTGATGGCCATTACTGAATCGTCAAACAAGGTAAGTTCTTTCTCTAATTATAAACTAGAGTGTGTAGAGTGTAATCAGTTAAAATTCAGAATTAAAGAATTAACTGAAGAAAATCTGAATTTAAAAGCTGATGTTGGTCCATTGCAAAGGTCAATTGATTCCTTAAAACAAAAGGAGAAAAAATTTCTAAGTACAATTGAAAATTACAAGAAGGATGTTTCTGAACTGTCAAAAACCTTAGCTAACAAGCAAATTGCTATCAATAATTACATAAATGAGGTAGAAGACACTAAGAAGCAATTGGCCATTGTCAACTGCGACTATGAGAAGATCAAGAAGAAACTTGAAAGTTACCTAAACTGCAAGTATGTTCTTGATCACATAGTTGAACACTCAGAAAAGGAAAGCTTTTCCACCAGTCCCAAGTATTCTCAGTGTCCACCTCCGGTAAGATTCGAAAATCACAATTTTGATGTCTTGCCGAAGGAGGAACTTGTGGACGTGGCAGCAACAGCAGCAAAAGCTGCAGAGGCGGCCAAAGCAACTGAAGCAGCTAAACCTGCTGAAGTTACTCGGGCTGCTACTTCTGTTGTAGCTGTCAATCTTGGTGAGAAAGCTGATGATATTAGTGTGTACGACACAGACTCGTCGGATGATGAGCTTGATGAGCCTCCTAGGTATGCACCGGTTAAAACTCAACAGGTTCCTCTTGAAAACCATATCATTACTACTGAGACCTTGAGTGAACTTGTACCGAAAGTGCAAACCGAGGATGGTAGAAGGATTAAGGTGTTTTATAAACTAAAAGGGTCTGAAAGGGTATATGCTGATGAGGAAGTCCCTCTCAAATGTATCGCCCCTGGTCTAATTGCCAAAATCTGGCAAGAATCTATCTTACCGTGGAAAAGGAAACCTGGAATAATAAGAAGGGTAAGGGTAATGGTAGAAAAGACCAGGGTAATCAGCCAAACGAACATAACAAGAAAAATCAAAAGAAAAACACCGTTAATCCTCAAAGTCATGCTCAGAGAAAAAGTTCGAAGAAGCATGTTACTGAGTTTGTTAGATCTACCAGAAATGAGAGAAACGACAGTCCTCACGTCGATGTGCAAAGAAAATGCCTTGAGGATCTGAAACACAAAAACTCATTTGCCAGTTCATCTAGCAAAAAGAACAAAAAGGAGAACAAGTCCGAATCTCCTAGATTTGAAGAATACAGATCCTGTCATAAATGCGGGGAACGTGGGCATTTAGTTGCTGCGTGTCCTGAATTGAGACGAGAAAGGATCAAAGTGGATGATCCTCCCAGTTCTAGCAAACCTAAGCAACCCGTTTCCCCTAAACTTTCTGAGATACAAAAGGGAAAGAAGGTTGTTTATGATAACCGAAACAAGATTGCTATGAACCAAAAGCCAATTGATGGCAGGGGTCCACAGCCGAGGGGGAGCACTGTTCCCACAAAGGTTGAAGCAGCGCCTAAGCCACCAGCAAAGGCTGCAGCTAAACCTTAGGGCAACCCCAAAACTGTTCCACGTACAGTTAAATCTGAAGTGGATCTAAAATTTGTTCCTCCAAAGGAATCTAAGGCTGGATCTTCTAGTTCCAAAGCGAAGAAGATGCCCAAGCCAAAGAAACTTGAACAAGTTTGGAGACCCAAGTCACCAACCAAAAGTGGAGAATCATCTGCAAGTGAGAACACTGCCGGACCATCGGGAACAACACCAACTCCAAACGGAAGATGGGTTGACTTTTCGACATTAGATGAAGATGGTAGACCCAAGACCGTGAAGGCTTGGGTCCCCCTTAACCACTGAACTTTGAATGTTTGTGCAGGGAGTTCCACAGGGCCTTATCAGCAGCCTATGGATTGTTGATAGTGGAGCTTCAAGGCACATAACAGGCGACTTATCCCTGCTTTGACATAAAGAATATCAACGGAGGTATGTTGCTTTTGCTAGTAATAAAGGGGGTTATATTACAAACGAAGGAAGTATGAGTAACGGTATTGTAAGCTTTGAAAAGATAAGCTTTGTCAAACAAATAGACCACAACTTGCTGAGCGTCTCGCAGATATGTGACAAAAAGTTCACTGTGTTCTTTGATGACAATGCGTGTTTCATTCTGAAACCTGGATTTAAGATACCGAAAGAGTGGGCTATGATCTCAGCTCCCAAGGTCAACAACTTATACGTCCTGGATATGAGCCGAGCCATGACAGCAAAAGGTCAAGTCACATGTTTTCTGTCTAAGGCGACAGAAAAGGAATCGATCACGTGGCACAGACGTATGGGGCACATCCACCTGAAAAAGATGAACCATCTGGTTCAGAATCAACTGGTGGAAGGTGTTTCTGTTAAAAATTTTCATCTAAACGACATCTGTGTCTCATGCAAGAAAGGGAAGCAGAAAAAGAAGTCTCACAAGCCTAAGAAGAAAAACTCAGTTATTCTACCTCTCGAACCACTGCACATGGACCTGTTTGGTCCAATCAATTGGAAGAGCAAGAACGGTAACTTATACTGCTTGGTTGTTACGGATGACTATTCTAGGTTTTCTTGGGTCGTGTGTATGAAGCACAAGAGTGAAACTTTTGATTACTTGAAGAATCTGTTTACTAAACTGGAAAATCTATATCAGCTAAAGATCCGAAGAATCAGAAGCGATAACGGGACAGAGTTCAAGAATCATGCTATGGAGGCGTTATGTGGAGAAAAGGGTATTCATCATGAATTCACAGCACCGTACACTCCTCAGCAAAATGGGGTTGCAGAAAGAAAGAATCGGACTCTTATTGAGGTAGCCAGAACAATGCTCGCAGACTCGAACTTGCCTGTGATCTTCTGGAACGAGGCAGTTCACTGCGCGTGTTACGCTCTAAATAGGTTTCTAACGGTAAAGAAGCTTGGCAAGACTTCTTACGAGCTTCTGAACAGAGGAAACCGAACTTAGAGTTTCTGGAACCTTTCGGAGCTCCATGATACATCCCGATGGGAAGTTTGGTGCAAAGGCAGAAGAAGGTTTCTTTGTTGGTTACAGCACTCCCAATAAAATAGTGTACAACAAAAGAACCAACAACGTTGAAGAGTGGCTTAATGTCGATGTTCAACGTTATGCTGCCAATGCACCTGGTGTTGGACCTGATTGGTTGTTCGATTTTAAGAGTCTATTTGATTCTTTCAACGTGGATAATTTGGTAGATGATGCTGTAGCGCAAATGTATTACGAATGTGAAAACGCAGCTAGCTCACCGCTAATGCGTCCGATCGTGGTGAATGCACCTGCGCCTGCACCATCTAATGCCTCTGCATCCACGGGTCCCACTGGTAAAACCGCAACAGCAGAAGTTGAGGAAGTCTTTAAGGTAGCGTCAGCAGAGGTTCTCGAATCTTCATCTTTAGACGACGATTTTGCAAAGTCTCATGAAACTCTTACTGAAGAACAAGCTGGAAATGGTGAATCTACCACTACAGCTCCAGTTATTCCGACAGGAAACAATCAAGCTGGTCCTTCTTCTTCAGCAGCTCCAGGGATAGGTCTTCGGATCGATCTCTCTGGTTTTAATATGCAACCCGCTGCTCCCTCCAGTTCAAGCGCCGCAGAGACAAATTTATCTCAATATTTGGAGAACCTTAATCTGCATTCGGATGATCCAGTGCCGGCACATCCGGAATCTCGGATTGACGACACTCATCCGATGCAGAATGTGATTGGTGATCCGGCTAGCAGAGTCATGACGCGCAGTCAGCTCAGAAATGCTAGTCCAAGTGACAATACAAGTACCTTGGCACTCTATTCGGAGATCAGGAAAGCAGATCATCAGAACGATTGGTCCTTCGCTCTATATGTTTCTCAAACTGAACCAAGAACTGTGCAAGAGGCACTGAGGGAAAAACCATGGATTGAAGCAATGCAAGCCGAGCTTCAGCAGTTCCAAAAGCTAGGGGTGTGGAACTTAGTTGACTTACCTCCAGGCTCGAAGAAAATTGGAACAAAGTGGGTCTATAAGTGTAAACGGGAAGACCGCGGGGTGATTATCAGAAACAAGGCTCGATTAGTTGTCCTCGGCTTTCGTCAAATTGAAGGAATAGATTACAACGAAGTATACGCTCCAGTTGCGCGCCTTGAAGCTATCCGGATGTATCAAATAGACGTGAAAAGTGCTTTTCTATATGGTATCGTGAAGGAAGAGGTGTATGTTGCTCAGCCACCGGGTTTTGAGGATCCGCTTCATTGCGAAAAAGTCTACAAATTGAACAAAGCGTTGTACGGACTCCATCAAGCTCCGCGTGAATGGTACCAAATGCTTAGCAACTATCTTATATCCAACGGGTTCAAACGTGGACTCGTGGATTGCACCTTATTCACCAAGGAAAAGGGTGGTGACCGTCTTCTGGTACAGGTTTACGTTGATGATATTATTTTTGGGTCTACTAATGATGTCATGTGCAGGGAATTTGAAAAGCTTATGTAGGATAAATTTGAGATGAGCTCGATAGGGGAGATGCAATTCTTCCTCGGTCTACAAGTAGAACAACAAGAGTCGGGGATCTTCATCCACCAGACAAAATACGTTGCTGACATCTTGAGTCGGTTCCAGATGGAAGACTCTACTCCAGTAGGCACACCGATTCAGACCAATCACAGGATTGGGCCTGACGAGAAAGGACAAACCGTTGATCCTTTTCTCTATCGAGCTATGATAGGCTCACTCATGTACCTCACTGCATCAAGACCTGATATAATGTTCGCGGCATGTCTACTTTCAAGATACCAGTCAAGGCCGAAACAGTCCCACCTGGTTGCTGTGAAGAGGATCTTACGTTATCTAAAGGGTTGTCCGACCAAAGGTCTATGGTACCCTAATGACGATAAGTTTGACCTCGTCGCTTTTAGTGATGCTGACTATGGCGGATGCAAGACAGACTTAAAATCCACATCGGCTGGATGCCAGTTTTTGGGACCAAGACTAGTCTCGTGGCAGTGCAAGAAGCAAGCCTCAGTAGCCTTATCCTCCTGTGAGTCGGAATATGTAGCAGCATCGAGCAGCTGCTCCCAGGTTCTTTGGATACAGCAACAAGTGAGAGACTACGGTTTGAAATTTCTTAATACTCCCATTCACTGTGACAATGAGTCTGCTATAGCTCTTGCTAAAGACTCAGTTAACCATTCCAAGACGAAACATATCTTGGTTAAGTATCATTTCATACGCGATTGCTATGAAAAGAAACTTATCGATATGGTCAAAATCCACACGGATTACCAACGTGCCGATTTATTCACCAAAGCTTTTGACGGTCCTCGTTTTGAGTACTTGTTAATCTTAAACGGCATTAAAGTTAAGCAGGATTAGATCCTCATCGGTAATTGTTTTTGTAAATATTTTTCTTCAAAAATCAGAAAAATCCAAAAATATTGTCTTTTCGCAAATTTTTAGATTTTTAGGGGGAGAAAATTCAGAAAAATAAAAAAACATCAGAAAATGCAAAAATTCAAAAAAATGAGAAAATCCCAAAATAAAAAAAATCGAAAAATGCAAAAATGAGTTTCTTTGGTGAAAATGGGAAGATGATATTAACCAATCAGTCGGACTGTCTGGACTCTTATCATCTTAAAAATATTGCACTGATAGGTAGCCTCTACAATGATGTGTCGGTAGGCTCAAAATCATTTCCATGTTCGGCACGGTGATATAAACCTAAATCAACTGAAACATGTGTGGATTAACGTGCGTTGGCATATGGTCTTGGTACCGAAATCTCGTTTGATAGCATGCCAAAATCCGAGGTTTCATGGTCTTTAAGAGGTTGGTACATCCGGGGTGAACTGGACGTCTCTCAGAATAAATAGGAGTGGCACACGTGTCGTACGTTGGGTTCGCAGCCTACAACTGAGACGCCTCTATGTCGTTTCCCAAAAAAAAAAACAAAACAAAAAAATAGAATAAATTCTGATTAGGAGACGTCTGGGAATCCTAAAAGAGCAAAAAGATTCATAAATGCCAAAACCCTATTCTCAACGAGAATTCGCTCAAAGGTATCAAATCATATACCTAAAGCTTCGTACCGTGAAAAATCAAATATACGGTATTTGACTTGAACCCTGGTTTGGATCTCACTGGTCTCTCTGTTGAAGCGTTTCTGCAGACCTGATAACCACTGAGTCCATTCCTTGTAAAATACGGATGACAACAGCTTACTCACCGGTTACGAGGAAGCTTTGTGCATGACTTGATACGGGAATGTGTCGCGTGGCAGGGAACACCTTGTACATCAGTCTTAATATTACCTTAACGTATCTAAAGTGCCCAGCGATAAAACTTGATTTTGAGCTTAGGTGGACAACAATATCGGCAGTTGTTGTAGGATACTTATTGGTAATTTAAATTAAAAACTGAAAATATAAGGGTTCTAGTAAAGTCCGTACACTGATATGATTCCCTAACCGTTAAAACTCGCAAAAATATGATAGTGTACAGTTAGTTGATCTCCCGTTTTGTTTTATGTATGCTTAGTTAATCATTCTTGATTGCTGATAATGGAATCCTAATCCATTGTAATCTTACTTCTTCAAAAATAAAACGCCGAAAATCAACTAGTTGAAAATTGTGTTTTTGCCGGGTCAAAACCGTACTTTCTCTTAATTACAGGGGTTGAAAATGAAAGTTTTTCAAAGATATGTGTCGTCATCTGAGTCACGTGTTGAAATGGGGTGAAAAACGCATGTTTTGAACCTTAACGGGTCAAAAATGTGAGAATTGGTGCTGCAGGGGCAATTTGGTAATTTGAGTGAAAAGTTTATACCTTTAATCTCTTAATCGCGTGTATGTGGGTGAGTATAACTTAGTCGTGTAAAATTTATAGCGATTACACCTTAATCGCTATTATGGTCATACGAGTAGGACCCTTATCTTCTTATAACTCACCTGATCTTAAATGGCGGTTAGCACCTTTATTCGTGGTATTGTCTAGCGAGTAGCTGTACTCGTGAGTTGTCTTATGCGAATAAACTCTCATTCGACTTTAAGTCACGCGAATAGAACCATGGTATAAAACCAACACTTAACGTTTTCATCTCATTATTTCAAAACCCGAACAGTTCACTCGTTTCCCTCTTACCCGTCTTTCACCAAATCTTTCGGCCCGTGAATTTTGATCTTGTATATTTGCTCTACACAACCAAGGTAATCTATTCTACAATTTTCAGATCATATTATTACGATTTAAGTGTCTAAACCAATGATTTTTTAATTGAAATCCTAGGTTTCTTTCTTAAGATCCTTGGACACCAAAACGGTTGTGTTCATTGAAAATGCTTGTTGGGGTTTCTTAATCGGCCCTTTTAGGATATTATTGCACAAAAGTTTTGATGTTAAACATCAAGAATCAAAAAGGCCCAAATTTAAACTTATTAACCCTAACCTTTCTAAACTTTCAATTGACCCTTGTTTGTGATCTATTAGTGTAAAATTTGATAGGGTTATGTTAGTTTGGGGTTCTAGGCTTCATGGTGACAAAATCCAGACTCGATACAACAAAATTCAGAATTGACAAAGATTTGGTGAACAAGAGCACTGTTCACGCGATTAGGGCTCCTAATCGTGTGAACAGTAACACGATTGGGTGATTTTAACTTCTAATCGCCTATAGAATCACACGAGTAGCCATAATCGTCTCTTGTTATTGGCGATTACAATCTGTAATCGCCTATAGCAAACTGTTGACCAAAATTCGTCAAAACGTGTCCGATTTCTGTCCGTTTTATGCGTATATGCTCTGCTTGGTATACTTATAACGTGTTTTGATGTTCAGGATGGTGATTTGGAAAACATCTCCCAAGCACAACTGTTGTGCTTTTCTCGGACATGTTACAATGGATAAATGCAAGACTTTTCAGGGCGTCATTGAATTCTTGAAGCGGTCAAGAATCCACTACGCGATAACCAAGCAGCACGCTGCATACAAGGATATCCTGCTGGAGTTCTACCAAAACGCCAAAGTTGACTACAAAGCTGTTCCGATCGTGATCACCAGTTCGATACAAGGAAAGGAGGTCATTATTACTGAACAAATCATTCGAGAAGAGTTATAGTTTGGCGATGCTGATACTGATCCCATAGTGTTTGACGCCATTTTGATTCGTGGTGGTTTTCTAAGGATGAAATACTTGGGAAATGTCAAGAAACAGCAAATGCTCATGAAAGGACTACTTCCGCCCAAACTCAAGTATCTCACACATGTAGTCTTGAAGTGCATTGGTCCGAGAAGAGGCACTTTTGATGCGATCAGGGATACGTTGGCTTCTTCGATAGTTGCCTTGACTCTCAACAAGCCATTCAACTTCTCAAAAATGATCCTACATCATCTTGAAAGAGATCATATTGCAAAAGACGACGAAGACTTCATTCATCGTCTATCCTCGTTTTCTACAGATGATTATTGATCGCCAAGTACCTGATTTGATAAAGCATCCTGCAGAATTCATTGTGATTGAAGACATAACTCAGAAGGAGATGAACAGGATGCGAAGTTATAAGAACAGACCAAAGTCTGAGTATCCTCCGAGCAGACGCATATATGGGCATTTGAGCAGAGACGATTATGTGTCTCCACCGGGCAATAGGTGGAGACATGATGATAGCGATTCAGAGGATGATTTCCGAATTCATAGGTTGGTGTTTAAAGAGGGGGATGATATTGGGCGAGAAACAGCTGAGTTAGGAGTAAACGCTCCTTGCAGAACCACTGACACGGCTGAAGGTAATGAGGATGACTTTGATTTGAATGTTCTAGACTTCTCATAACCTTCTAGTGCTGCACAAGAACAAGAAGCCTCTAGATCTGATAAATGAAAGGCACCTGTTGATGAAGACGCACCAGTCAACATAACTGACGCTGATGATGACTCAGATGACACTGAAAGTGATTCACCCGATACTTTTGCTGAGAAACAACAAAGAGCAAAGAGAAAGGCAGCAAAGGAGAAAGCTAGTGCAGCTGCGATTAGAGCTCTTACTGAAGATCCCACCTATGTTGCGGCACAGGAGGATTTAATTGCAGACTTAGATGCAGAGCTTGACACTTCGCCTCCTCCAAAGAGACATAAGACGACTGCTAAGAAGGATCATGTCGGGGAAAAAAGACGATGTCTCATAAACCACAAATGGAGAAGACTTCAAGGAAAAGATGGTTTAATCTTCCTAAAGCGTTTGGGGTTCAAGACACTCAATCCTCTCAAGCAGCAGTAGTGACAACAACAACAACAACAACAGCAACAACAACAACAGCAGCAACATCATCAGTCCCCATTTCTGTTAGTGCAGCTATGCCTGCCAGAGTCACCATGTCGATGCCTACTTCGGTAATCTTCACTGAGCCAGCATCAGTTACCGAAGCAGCGACGAGTTCCCAGATTGTTTCCAATCCTATTGGTGACAGGGTTAGGAAGATGCGACAAGAAGTCCGACCTCCGGCTTCTAGGTCGACCGATCAAACCTCTTCTTCTTCTTCTTCAGCATCTGCTACAAATGAGCAACTTCAGTGAAAGATCAGCCAGTTAACTTCTATAGTTGCTACGCAAACACGTGAAATAGCTGAGCTGAGAACCAAGAATGCTAACATTGAAGAGAATGAGACAGCAATGCTTGAGCTGATCGAGGAAACAATCCAGTCTAACACAGAGCTGCGAGCGACAGTCGATGCGCTCACTTTGTCTAATCAGCAGGTGATTGAATCAAACAGGCTGCTAATGGAATCTCATCAGCAGCTGATGCAGTCGAACCAAACTACTTTGGAGAGACTTGCAGGTGTCGAAGCCACGAACAGCGAGCTACGACTTATAAATGTGAACAATGAACGTAGGATCACCAAAACTGAGAAAGAGAACACAGAGGTGAGAGCTAGGATAGATGAGTTGACTGGAACTCAACCTAGACTCACCGGTGGTACTAGTTCAGAAGCTGCGGCTGGTGCTGATGATGATGATGATGATGATGAAGAAGAAGAAGAAGAAAGCAATGACGAAGAAGATGATGACGAGGACGACGATGATGATGATGAATCGGATGATGGTAATGATGATGCTGGTAAGGGTGGTGATGGTGGTGATCCTGGAGCCATAGGTGGTGGCGGATCATCAGCTGGGTCTGGATCTAAACGTACGAAGAAAAGCCATGACAGACAAGGCAAGGATCCCGCAGCAGGTTCTTCTACTCAGGGGGAGCCTGATCACATGAAGAGTAAGATTCAGGAGCTACGTGATGCAATGAAGAAAGCCGTAGTTCCAGTGGAGTATGTTGAGCCGTTGAATTGTTATTTTGCCTATGATGATGAAGGCAACTTACTTCCTCCACCTGCGATACCAGAGTATGACTTAGAGGAGGGCGAGATACCTCCTGAGATGACTTCTGAGGACATGAAAGAGGTGTATGGACACGTACCCGGAGAATCTTCCAGTGCGAGTCAAAGTCCACCACCAGAGATGCATCCGGACAACAATGAGGTAAATTTGGAAGAGGGGACCAGTGTGCCAACTCCCGAGTAGGTGGTTGATCATACGGGCACTGGTATTCCTAATATTTCTAAGGAGATGGTTAATGAAGCTAATGAAAAGCTGAAATCTAATCCAACTCCTGTTCCTGACAAGGTAAAAGAGAGATACGACAAGATCAGGCAGAAATATCCAAATTGGTTTCCATCGGCTGAAGAGGAAAAGAAGAAGAAGGGACCAGTACAAGCTTCTATCTTCAAGAAACGTCTGTCGAAGATGTCTGGAGATGTTATCAGTTGGGCTTATATGGAGAAAACGAAGATGTTGGGCGTGAAATGGGAAGAAGGTATGTTATACTTCAGCCCTTACTGGAATGTCCTCAGTCTCCCTTTCTGGTACATCAGAGATCTGATCAGACTAGACTTTCCTCTTTATTATGAGAAAGAATCCAGCCTGGATACTTTCTACAACCTTCTAGCCAAAGAGAGCCAATCTGAATGGAAATCCCTCAAGCCTCAATATCCTAAGTCATACAAGACTGAAAAGATTCATCCTCACACCAAAAGTCCGATTTGGGAGCATAAGGTCAAGCCACCAAACTGTGTACCAAAGATTCCTCTTGTCACGGTCGAGCAAGACTTCTCCTCCAAGTTCTACTACTGGCACTATGATGCAGTGACTACTGAGGCTGTAATTGTCTTGAGCAACTCGCCTAAACCGTGCAGGAAGATCAGGATTTGGGATCCGATGTGGCTGATCAACTGCTCAGAGAAAGACGTGGAGACACTGTTCCTGTATCCCATTCAGCATTTGAAAGCCGAAGCTGATCAAGCATTGAAGTATCAAAGGGTGATTCGTTTCTGTCACGCCAACAAAGTTCACTGCGTGTCTTGTTATGTTATGTTTGTTGTTTGTTCTCAATTTTTGAGTCTATAAAGTTGTTGGTGTTTGTTATAAACGATGTCTTTGAAGTCTCTGTACGTATACTAGCCTGGTCCAAGGGGGAGTCTGTTAGTGCATGATGTCCCTAGGCTAGTATATATGTTGTTTGGACGTGTTTCGGGGTGTTTGGAGACGTTTATACGCGTTTTGGGGTGATTGAGGCAAATAGCGAGTATTGATTAGTTATAGGCGATTACAGCCCTATAAGACATCACTGTTCATGCGAGTAGGGGTCTCTATAGGCGATTATGGCCCTAATCGCCTATAAAACATGTCTTAAAGCATCCTACTCGCGTATACTGACCTGTACGAGTACGGGAGGTATAAATAGGCCCAATCATTGCCCTAATATTCAGTTCTTGCCACACACACACTCCAAACACCCTCCCAGGTCTGAGATTGCTTGGTTTGATCATTGTAACACTCGTGCTCTGTTTTAATGATATAAACGTGAATCTTTTGACCCGTTTGTGTGTTGTAATTGCTCGTTTATCATTGTTTCAAGTTAGTTTCTGTTATTAAAGCATATTCAAGGGATTCCGCACCTTGAATATAACCCTCGTGATTGTCGGGTGACACGTTCGTCGATCCTACAGGGTTTGTCATGACTATCACGAACATCGCCCCGAGTGTCTCGTGATGTAAAAAACCATCACAACTCGCTATGTAAATGGCGAGCGTGGTTCCACAAAAGTAGCCATTGACGCCAACGGTCATATGATTGTTTACCATTAAAAAATAAAACTTTTTTTTTTCATTTAACACTATATGTACAATTTAATTTTAATCAAAATATACTACCAACCACAATCAAAATACAAGAAATACACATTTCAAGCTATAAAACAAATTAGAAAGTAAGAGGTTTTAGCAAAAAAAAAGTGTCAGCAACGAGGTGAGGTTTAGAGCGAAGGTTGCATCTAATCTAGATGAACCGAATAGGTTTCGTTAAGGCAAACCACAAATGCCACAACCTATTCCAAATCAACTTTTTCCAAATCAACCTATTCCAAATCAACATTTTCCAACCAAAAGTTTTCAAAACCTTATGTTTAAAACCAAACAATATCCATCCCAATTGTTTCCAACCCAATATCCACAACACTTCTCTCAACCCAACATGCCAACTTAAGTTGCATCTGGCTTGTTCACCTTACCTCCCGACCCGATTGACGAGCAAATGATGATACCGGTCAAACATTTCGCATATCGGGAACCGGGTTACCAAAATAATACGTATCGCGAATGATGCAGATATCATAACGGATGCCCTCAGCCAATATAGAAAAGCCTACCAAAAGAGTGGGTTTCAATCATTGAATGCTTGGGAAATTGCAAAAATATCCCAAGTGAGTTCCTGTTCTTATTTTAGGGGTAAGTGAACATAGACCAACAGGAAGTCGTAGTCATTTTTAAAAACGATCCAAAAATCTGATTTGGGAAATTTCACAACATCAATGGATGGGTTGTGTAACACCCCAACCGATGGCGGAAACATCGGAGTGCCACGTATTGATGATTGTTCAGTAGCTCATGGTGAATAATAAATTCCATTAAATGATTTAAATGAATTACATACAATGGTTCTAGAATTTGTACATCAAATTGAATAAAACTATACATATATCTTCAAGCATCAATTCAAATCTTCAAGCAAATAGAACCTGAAACATGTTAAGTTGAAAATGTTTTGGGTCAACAAAAGTTGGTGAGAATTACATAGGTTTTTGATAATTGAATAAAAAAGTTGTGCAATTCATGTGTCATGTCAATCTAGTCCATATGTGAGAACATACTAGAAATAAATCGAGTGCATAACCAACCCTGATGACTGTTATAATATGATACATACCATACGCTCATGGTTCACTTGAATATGTTATACGATAAAAAACACCCACGCTACCTTTGTAGGAGGCACGTATCCGGGTGGGATTGTCAGTCCAATAGATCTATCAATGTTTACCGCCGGCTTGTACGGAGTTAATGATTATATTAGAATGGTGCTTACTCTAATCATGCTCAAGACATAATGCAACATAGAAAACACATAGACACATTGATGATTGAATTGCATAAATGATGTTGTAACATGTTTCACCCCAAAAATGGTGATAAATAGAAAAGGGGCTATGTAAAACTCACCTTGGTAAAATGTTATATCTGTTGAAAAATTTGGATAATTGTGTTGACCAAATGTATCAGGTATCACCCTAAAATGAGGTAATAAATATGTCTAAGTCTATCAATTCTACAAATGTATAAGTTTCCTAGGGCTTCGAATTGGGGATAATTGCTCGTTTGATTAATATTAAAAATATTCGTCAATTGTGAGAAATTTAGTAAATAAATAACCAAAAATCTTTTTATGAAATTTAAATTTAAGATGGTCACAATAATGTGTTTAAAGTATAAAAATAATTTTTATAAGATTATTTTCTTTAAAATAGATTATTAAATCTATTTATTAAAAGTTGCCAATATTTAACTTTAATATTTAAAAATATTAAAATTAAGGAATTATTATTTTAAAAATCATATTTCTATTCTATATGTTTTGAAATAAATTGTATAAAATTTTGGTGCAAAAATGATAAAAATTGAATTTATTATGATTTAATTATGATTAAATCTAACAAAAATTGATTAAAAATATAAAATAAATGATTTTCTGAATTAAAAATCATTTCAGTAAAGTTTAACATTGTACAAACATAGGATAATTTTTGTAGAAATTAATAAAATTGTTTTGATATTTTAATGGATTTTTATAAATATAATAGTATAAAATTGACTTAATTATTATAAATATTAAATAAATGAATTTCAGAAAAATAAAAATTGTAGATAAAACTTTAACATCAGATTTGTTAAAAATAATTTTTTTAGAATTTATAAAAGGATTTTGATAATTAAAAACGAATTTATAAAATTAAATGTATTATGTATAAGTATTTGATTTGTTTAAAATGGATAAGTGAGAAAAATGGCCAAAAAGGGACGCCACCCACGGGACTCGAACCGGGTGGCTCGGGTGGAATGCAACAGACACAACCATCTGATCTGTATGATCAGTTGTGTTTGTTTCTTGTTTTTGAAATATAAATAACATAAACCAACCTAGTGTTCTTCCCCAAATTAACATCAATCGAGCCCTAGGTTTTTAATCATTCAAATCTCACAACGTTAACCCAATTAATCATGGGGTTAACGTTGTGAATATGCCGATTAACTAATCCCACACAAGAAATTAAACTTACAGTTACGTTACAAGCTCGATTGATCAGTCAACCAAGAAAGTCAAACGCACGATCGTTCATCATGAACAGAAGGTTATATGAAGAAATTGGAGATGTAGGAAGGATTAGTGGCGAGTTGTGAAGGTTCGTGAACGTCCAATTTATAATGTTAAGGCCTGGAACAATGATTTGGTAAGTGTTGACCACGATATGAATATTTGACGCGTTGTTGGATTCATATGGCAACAATTGACTGTTAATCAACGCGTCCCCCAGTCATAATGGACCGGTAATCACGTATACTTACCATGTTTGCCTAATTGATTGCTAAATCAAAGGATTGTAAAAAAATAAATAAATAAATAATTATATCAATCAGCTGCTGCTGCTGCACGTCGAAAGGAAGGGAAAAGAGAAGGGCAGTTTATGTATTTATATAAAACGGTCAGGAGTTAAAACAGATAAGGCTTGCAGCTCAGTTGGTTTGGTGATGGTGTTGGTTGATGATCGGCGCGGGTTCGAAACCCGGGTGGAACACAATTTTTCTCTTTTTTTTTTTTGACAGATAGGGGTGGAGGGTGTTTGGGCTTGTGGGCTGGGCTTCTGGTATGGGGTTTGGGCTGGGATGGCTTGGGTAATGGGCTACGGGTAAGAAAATCACAAACTCAAATTATCTAGTATATGTTATAATTATAATTATTATTATTATTATTATTATTATTATTGTTATAACTTTATATATATATATATAGAGAGAGAGATATATGTATGAATAATTATAGTTGTGTAGGGGTTCAAAATATCACCAAAAATAATACACTAGTCGTTTTAATCCGTAACGTATAATTAATAAATGCGTAATGTTACAGTCTCCCCTACTTTTAGGAACTTCGTCCCGAAGTTAAGAGAAACACTAGTCCTACAATTTGGTCAACTACTGAAAACCTTGATAAAATTTCACACTACCTTAACGTACCTGTAAATTCATGATTACGTTCCGGACCGTAATTACCAATTTACCTTACATTAGGGTTTTGCGTCCTTTTATGACTCTATCGATTGTTGAGCAGGTTTGATAGTCTCCACCAGTCGTTGAGCAGGTGGTAGGGCCTCTCCCGACTGTTGGAAGACATGATAACCTCTACCAATCGTTGGTAGTCAACTAATTGTTGTACAAGCAAGCACGTATGATTATAGTTATAGCAATTAGACAAGCATGCACACAGATGTTATGATAATACTTGGATTTATTATTTGAATCAAAAAGTGCAATACATGGAATTAAAGAGAAAGTAGACATCATTCAAATGGTAGGGCTTGCGGTTAAGTAACTGAAGGGTCTTGATCTCGGTTTAGTTTAGGGCATCGGTTACGGAAGTGATTTGGGTCTCCACATTCATAGCATTGACCATAGTTGTATTGATTAGGGTTAGCAGCTTGAGCAGGGTTGGTGGGTTGATTGGCATTAGGGTTTGGGGTCTCGCGACATGTGTTGGCCAGATGGCCATACCTACCACAATTGGTGCACACGCGACATGCTGAAACAGTGGGATGATGTCGATTGCATGTGTTACACAATGGAAAGTTTCTTGTATAAGGCTTCTTGTTAGAGGCTTGTGTAGTGAGGTTTACATTAGGATTCCTGGTCTTACGCTTCTGGTTCTTGGTAGTTACCGCGGCCACAATACTTGTTTTCTCGCTTTTCCGAACTAAGGTTCCGTTCTTCATGTGATTTCCATCGCCATTTACATTTCCATTGTTGTTCCCATTCATTGGGATGACTTGAGCCAACAAGTTAGAAACCAGAGTTGTGATTTGTTGTGCCAATTGTTGAGAAATAATCGTAGCTAGTTGGGCATCACCTCCATTGTTAGTGTTGTGGTCGGGATTGTGGTTGCTGCTCTCTTCTTCATGATTGTTACCACTGTTAATGCGAGTGTTGTGGCGTGGAGACATGATCTGTAAAGGACACAATGAAGTCTCAATGAGGCATGAAATGAATGAGGTAATATAAGGAATGTAATCATTTATTCATTAATTAAAACGAATAAACGAAAACGTTGACTTATCAAAGATTCCAGATTCTAATAACATATGAAGACATGCTTTAGCCTATAAGTGAACACTCATCCCGAGAATTCCCAGGTAGGCATCCGGGTCCCTCGTCTGATTGGGATATATGCGCAATGCCAGCCTAGACAGAAGACTCAGAATACAGGCGTTCACCCTTCCAGATTGCACGTGTTCGTTATTAAAATCTAGAACTTCGACGAGATCTCAAGGTGGTTCAGGCTAAACC
This sequence comes from Ambrosia x helenae, assembly GCA_030844895.1. Taxonomy (NCBI): domain Eukaryota; kingdom Viridiplantae; phylum Streptophyta; class Magnoliopsida; order Asterales; family Asteraceae; genus Ambrosia; species Ambrosia x helenae. The sequence continues at coordinate 98,061,887 of CM061223.1, forward strand.
TGAGGATTTTGTCCTATTAGTCTAAGAGTAGATCCAATGACAGAGAGCAACCTTCTTGTAGGGATGAAAGTAGGGATAAGAAGTAGAAGGAAGATAGAGAATAGCAAGTAAAAGAAGCAAGTACTAGTTATATCCTATGGTTATAGACTAGATTATTTTTCTAATAACCTAATTCCCTATAACCATGGCTCTGATACCAATCTGTAACACCCCAACCGATGGCGGAAACATCGGAGTGCCACGTATTGATGATTGTTCAGTAGCTCATGGTGAATAATAAATTCCATTAAATGATTTAAATGAATTACATACAATGGTTCTAGAATTTGTACATCAAATTGAATAAAACTATACATATATCTTCAAGCATCAATTCAAATCTTCAAGCAAATAGAACCTGAAACATGTTAAGTTGAAAATGTTTTGGGTCAACAAAAGTTGGTGAGAATTACATAGGTTTTTGATAATTGAATAAAAATGTTGTGCAATTCATGTGTCATGTCAATCTAGTCCATATGTGAGAACATACTAGAAATAAATCGAGTGCATAACCAACCCTGATGACTGTTATAATATGATACATACCATACGCTCATGGTTCACTTGAATATGTTATACGATAACAAACACCCACGCTACCTTTGTAGGAGGCACGTATCGGGTGGGATTGTCAGTCCAATAGATCTATCAATGTTTACCGCCGGCTTGTACGGAGTTAATGATTATACTAGAATGGTGCTTACTCTAATCATGCTCAAGACATAATGCAACATAGAAAACACATAGACACATTGATGATTGAATTGCATAAATGATGTTGTAACATGTTTCACCCCAAAAATGGTGATAAATAGAAAAGGGGCTATGTAAAACTCACCTTGGTAAAATGTTATATCTGTTGAAAAATTTGGATAATTGTGTTGACCAAATGTATCAGGTATCACCCTAAAATGAGGTAATAAATATGTCTAAGTCTATCAATTCTACAAATGTATAAGTTTCCTAGGGCTTCGAATTGGGGATAATTGCTCGTTTGATTAATATTAAAAATATTCGTCAATTGTGAGAAATTTAGTAAATAAATAACCAAAAATCTTTTTATGAAATTTAAATTTAAGATGGTCACAATAATGTGTTTAAAGTATAAAAATAATTTTTATAAGATTATTTTCTTTAAAATAGATTATTAAATCTATTTATTAAAAGTTGCCAATATTTAACTTTAATATTTAAAAATATTAAAATTAAGGAATTATTATTTTAAAAATCATATTTCTATTCTATATGTTTTGAAATAAATTGTATAAAATTTTGGTGCAAAAATGATAAAAATTGAATTTATTATGATTTAATTATGATTAAATCTAACAAAAATTGATTAAAAATATAAAATAAATGATTTTTCTGAATTAAAAATCATTTCAGTAAAGTTTAACATTGTACAAACATAGGATAATTTTTGTAGAAATTAATAAAATTGTTTTGATATTTTAATGGATTTTTATAAATATAATAGTATAAAATTGATTTAATTATTATAAATATTAAATAAATGAATTTCAGAAAAATAAAAATTGTAGATAAAACTTTAACATCAGATTTGTTAAAAATAATTTTTTTAGAATTTATAAAAGGATTTTGATAATTAAAAACGAATTTATAAAATTAAATGTATTATGTATAAGTATTTGATTTGTTTAAAATGGATAAGTGAGAAAAATGGCCAAAAAGGGACGCCACCCACGGGACTCGAACCCGGGTGGCTCGGGTGGAATGCAACAGACACAACCATCTGATCTGTATGATCAGTTTTGTTTGTTTCTTGTTTTTGAAATATAAATAACATAAACCAACCTAGTGTTCTTCCCCAAATTAACATCAATCGAGCCCTAGGTTTTTAATCATTCAAATCTCACAACGTTAACCCAATTAATCATGGGTTTAACGTTGTGAATATGCCGATTAACTAATCCCACACAAGAAATTAAACTTACAGTTACGTTACAAGCTCGATTGATCAGTCAACCAAGAAAGTCAAACGCACGATCGTTCATCATGAACAGAAGGTTATATGAAGAAATTGGAGATGTAGGAAGGATTAGTGGCGAGTTGTGAAGGTTCGTGAACGTCCAATTTATAATGTTAAGGCCTGGAACAATGATTTGGTAAGTGTTGACCACGATATGAATATTTGACGCGTTGTTGGATTCATATGGCAACAATTGACTGTTAATCAACACGTCCCCCGGTCATAATGGACCGGTAATCACGTATACTTACCATGTTTGCCTAATTGATTGCTAAATCAAAGGATTGTAAAAAAAAAAAAAAATAATTATATCAATCAGCTGCAGCTGCTGCTGCTGCACGTCGAAAGGAAGGGAAAAGAGAAGGGCAGTTTATGTATTTATATAAAACGGTCAGGAGTTAAAACAGATAAGGCTTGCAGCTCAGTTGGTTTGGTGATGGTGTTGGTTGATGATCGGCGCGGGTTCGAAACCCGGGTGGAACACAATTTTTCTCTTTTTTTTTTGACAGATAGGGGTGGAGGGTGTTTGGGCTTGTGGGCTGGGCTTCTGGTATGGGGTTTGGGCTGGGATGGCTTGGGTAATGGGCTACGGGTAAGAAAATCACAAACTCAAATTATCTAGTATATGTTATAATTATAATTATTATTATTATTATTATTATTATTATTGTTATAACTTTATATATATATATATATATATATATATATATATAGATATATGTATGTATAATTATAGTTGTGTAGGGGTTCAAAATATCACCAAAAATAATACACTAGTCGTTTTAATCCGTAACGTATAATTAATAAATGCGTAATGTTACAGGTTGTCAAGCAACATTCTCGATATCAATTTAAGTGACAACCCCATTGATGACACAACACTGACGAGAAGCACGAATTGGAGGAAAAGTATTGAGTCGTCAAGTCGCAAAGGGAAAGAAATTTGGGTGGATGCGATGATCGAATTCAAGTCGGAATAATAGGTGGAAATGGAAGAGAATAGAGAAGGCCAAAAATGTTGGCGGAATCCAAATGAAAAAGAGATAACACCTTCATGAGACCTTTGTCAGAAATTGAAAAAAATAAAGATTCGGAGGTTATGGGAGAATAGCATGAAAACGCCGAAGCACTATACAACTTGATTTTCATTGAACGCAAACGCGAAATTTATGCGAAGTGTGGTTGGGCTGAAAACATTTAGGAATTTTTTAATGTTTTGTCTTTTTTTTTATTTGTGTTTTATTTAAATTCTAAAAAACGTATGTTTTCGTTTTTTTAAATTTATAGTTTATATGAAGAAAAAAAAAGGTTAGTGGTAGTTGTGATGAGTGTTGATGTCAATGAAATGAGATGACACATAGGGATTGGAAAACTGGAGTCGATCTGGTTCAAGCTAAAGTATGCATGGTAAGTAGTAACTAGAAGGTAATATTCATGTTCTTTAATTGTCTTTCATGAAGATTTGATTCATTTGATTGACTTGTTTCACTTGACTAGCTTGGTTTATTAATGGTTAGTTACGCTTTATTTTGTAAGTTTATTTATAACTTGATTACTTTATTATATGCTTAGTTGCACGGTATCATTTTGGTTTCCTTTTGGTTTATTGGAAAGCTAGAAATGACAAAATTTTTAAAGGTTTGGAGCCCAAGGTGCCGCGGGTAGCGGGTAGTATCAAGTCTATGTCGTTTTTATGGTGTAAACATAGGTCCAAATTTAAAGACATAGTTTGGGAGGATTGGTGTAATAACCCATTGTATATGTTGTAATTTAGGGGTGTTCGTCCTTGTTTTGAGGACTCCCCCGTGTATTTTTTTAATAAAAGTTAATGTTCAAAAAAAATTAATTCAAAAGTTTATGTAGACTTAGGGTATTCTATATGGCATGTGATTGATGAATTGGGTTCGACACTGAGGCACGGTGATGAGCCAAACTTGTAAACACTTTATGCTTGTCAAACTTGTAAACAATTGGTTTTTCATTTGTAATTCTCATTTTTCCATAATATTCTTCTTTCATATTGCAGATCATACTAGCTACTAAAGTGACTGGTTATTAAGTTGGATCCTCTTAATTAAATAATAATGCAGAAGTTGTGAGGGTTGATGCTGCCAACATTGAAGAGAGTGCGGCGAAGAGCTTAAACCGCCTAAATACCGATTACATTAATTTAATAGCAAATATATTGGTGTGTTTTTATATACTTTAAATTTGAAGGCTTACCATTGGCTGTTAGTATTTGAGAGAGAGAATTAGGGTTCGCAATAGGAAACAAGCAACATAAACTTTTAAAGAAGGATCTGCATTTTATTGTATAGTGGACTACTTTTAAATATGCTAAAACAAAACAACATGAAAGTAAAACATAACATACTCATTCAAAAAAATAAAGACATACCATAACTTATACTGGGCAAACAATACTTCAACAACAAAACTAGTTTTTTTTTTTAATATTTTTGCCGTGTAAATAAACGAAACCAAATTTATACTATAGGATTAGTGTGGCCTCTGATTCTAATGACCACGCATCTCGTGCCACGGCATTTAGGACCAAAATGCTAAAGGGCGCCTCACCTTTATCAAACCTAAGATTTTTATTAGTTTGTATGTTTATTAGTCTGGATTGTTTTCATCATAGACTTTAAAACATATATAATTCAGATTGCTTGTTATTTTTTACCAGGAACTACTAGCTAAGAAGTAGGAAAAAAAGCCAATAGAACAAGAGAAACAAAAACACTCTCTTGAAATACTTTCTGTCGTTGGATCTTGACACGGTAATTACCAATTGTTTTTTTATTTTCATCACAGTTATATCATTCATTCGTCAAACTAGTGAATATAAATTGGTTCTTGCATCATGTTGGAACATGTGAATGAACTATCTTGACCATCTTCTGCAAAGGTAACAGGTTGAGGCTATGCTCAACAGAATGGCACAAATTGAGTGGCTGAAAAAAGAAAAACATAATGCGGATAAAGAGGCTATGCTCAATAGAATGACACAAGTTGAAGCTATGTTAACAGCTACGGGTCGAAAATAGGTTATAAACACTTAGACATGAATGTTTTGAAGTTTTCATGGATAATTTCGGTTATTTGATGTTAGTTGGTGTTTCTATTAGAGTCTTTTATATTATTTTAAAATTGAAAAAAATGTAGCAAATTTGTTTTATATATTTGAGATTTTGTATTATTTGACTGTTTTATATAATATAGTTTTCTTGAAATGTAATTGGATTAATAAAGCAGAAAAAACCTATAGCAAAGCTAAATGGTATAAAATTTTCAATGAAAGTGGTAGCGCGGTGGTTAAATGTTTGCAAATTTTCAATGAAATTGGTGGCTAAATGGTAGCAAATTTTGGTAGCAAATTTTCAATGAAAGTGGTGGTAGTAAATTCTCAATGAAAGGTCTCAATGAAAGCGGTGACTAAATGGTACCAAAACGGTTACAAAAAAGGTGTAAATTTTCAATAAAATGGTGTCTAAATGGTGGCAACATAAGTGGCTAAGTGGTACCAAAACAGTAGCAAAAGACCTTCTTAAAACATTGTAGGAGCAGTGGTAATAATTTTAACCATTTTGTGGTGACAAAAATATAGTAGCAAAATACAAAAGTGATAGCTATTTGGTGGCATTATGACAACAGAGTATTTTTGCTACCGCATTTTCAGTTGCAAAATGGTGGCTACAAAGCAATTGCTACTGTTATGTGACCGAAAGAAGCCCGAAAAAAGAGCAAGGAGCCATAGGGGCTTCTTTCTGCCACCTTAGTGCCATGTATGCGCAACACCAATAGTGTTAGAATAATTAATACATACACACACGACACACTACCTCTTCTTCTCCTTTACCAAAACCTTTCTCCTTCACAACACCACCACCGTTGCCCACCAACAACCCTTGCAACAACACCCCACCACCATCTCCCTCCTTAAAAAAAAGGGTTGGCCCCACCTCCTCCCTGTTAAGCTTCGTCATTGTAGTGGGGGAGCACTAATGGGCCCCTCAATGATGCTCAGGAAAACCGGGGGAGGGGGTATTGTTTAAAAAAAAAAAAAAAAAGAGCCCGAGGGGCGCGAGCATTGCACCGACCACCCTTATATACGATGATCAATTGCTAGTAATATGATTACGATGATCAACTTTCTTTCGTTGACATTAACAATCTCATAGTCATTTTTGGAATCAATCAACTAATAACTAGGCACACATAGTAGGAATTAGCAATAAAAATGAAAGTTAAACTGACATTAGTCACATTATCAATATTAGTTACTATCGACAGGGATGAGATTGATACTCTACCGGTATCAAAACCGGCACCGATACCAGAATTTTTAAAATAGTGGGTACCAAATACCGTACCGACTCTATCGATACGATACCAGTACTCGCTCTATATGATATTGGTAACGAAATGGTAATGATACCGAATTTTCAGAAAAGTATGTACCAAATCTATCGGTATGGTACGAGCACTAGGTACCAAATATTGATCCCTAATAATCGATTAACGAGTTACTGTTAGAATTGCAATTTAAAATTGATTCGATCATTAGTTGAGGATTGATATGATGCATCACCCCTAGTCATTTTAAGCAATAAAGTTATACGATGAGTCACCACATTACTTTTTCCTCCTATGCTCGTATTCTTCTTTTTCTTTAAATGCTCCATCTTTACTTCATTTTCTGCATGTGAACCTTGTTACCTTTTATTTTTGCTCTAATTTCAATTGTACACATTTCCACTTTCATTTATCTTCCTTTTTTTTCCGTAACCATGCCAGTTATTGAGTTTGAACCAAGTATTTCTAGTGTCAAAGGCAGTGCAGCTTCTCCTAGACCTCATGTTAACACAAGAATGGATAATTCCACAGTTCATGCTGAGCCACCGGGTTCGATAAATAACTCGAACCCCAACTTGATATCTAGTGTTTCAAATCAAAATCAGTTGGTACTATCGCAATTGCCTTTTTTACGCAAATCGTTGCGTCCAATTACGCTCAAGGTACAAGATTTTTCGTTTTATATCTAGGTATAAACAAGTATTAGCTAAATGGTTTACGACAAGTGATGAATTTACGTTATTTTTAAGCTCTAACAATGTTTCGGTTAAACTGATGGGATAGCTAGTAAGAAAATTGAAAAAATATCGATGAATGATATTCTATGCACATATAGAATAATTCCTACTATATCTCTTTAGCGGAAAGTTAATTTTAGAACACATATAATTCGTGCGAACCACGAGAACACTATTTAAAACCATTCAAATTCAAAATTTCTTTTTTCACTTATCTTTATTATTAAAATACAATCTTAAAAACACAAGTTACGCGTAAAAATTTGAACGTATACGAAAATAAATTGTTTTTACACATGTGTAAATTTGTTGTTTATACATGTGTAAACTGTTTCACAAATGTGTAAAACATTAATTTTAGAGTGTTTTTACAAAAAAAATTGAATTATTTGGAAAGAAAATTCATTTTTTAATTTTGTATTTTAATTATAATGATGTTTGTATTGAAAAAAAATGATTTTGATGGGTTTTCTCATTTGTTCTCACGATTCTCGCGATATTTAACGTTCTCAAGATAATCATCTCTATCTCTTTATACATATAGATTATAACTAGATAACTATAGAAGTCATCTAGACAAGTATTAGCTTGATGTTTAATAAGAAGTCACGACGTTTTGTTACTTTTAAGCTCAAATGATATTTCGAACACTGGTAGAATAGTAAGGACTGTGTGGTAGTCTCTTAATGTGGTTTAAAAATAACCTTAAAGTCCGAATGGTCGAGTATTACCATCTTAGTGTTAGCTACCATATATTAGCTCTATATATAGAAATACAAATAAAATATAATAATCCAATGATTTCCAAATATATCTCTAAGAGTAACAAACATACATATAAAAAAAAGACGAGTAACTTGTGTGAAAGGATAAAAAAGCCCAAGTTTTTAGTTGATTAACAGCTTTCTTGTTTATTAATTTGTAGTTTCAAGATTTGGCTTACACTATTAACTTGCAATCTGGAGAAGACCGTTGTGTATTCATCTCAGCTGAATCAAAAAGAACCCGGACTGTTATCAATGGAGTCAGTGGTGTGGTCCGACCGGAGAGTTACTAGCCATGCTCGGGCCATCGGGTAGCGGAAAAACCACCTTATTAGCTGCCCTTGGTGGTAGACTGCCTGGAAAGATCTCAGGCAACATAACATACAACGGCCAGACCTTCTCAAGCTCCGTGAAAAGAACAATCGGTTTCGTAACACAAGATGATGTGTTATACCCACATTTAACAGTTTTAGAAACTTTAACATATGCTGCAATGTTGAGGCTGCCCAAGAGTTTGACACATGAAGAGAAATTAGAGCAAGCTGAGCTTATTATAACTGAACTCGGGTTAACAAGATGTCGTGACAGCATAGTTGGTGGGCCGCTTATTCGTGGTGTTTCGGGTGGGGAGAGAAAACGGGTTAGTATTGGACAAGAAATGTTGGTGAACCCGAGTCTTTTGCTTTTGGATGAGCCCACTTCAGGGCTGGATTCTACCACGGCTCTACGGTTAATGGCCACGTTGAAAGGGCTGGCTCGAGGTGGGAGGAGTGTGGTCACGACGATCCATCAGCCATCGAGTAGGTTGTATTGGATGTTTGATAAGGTTGTGGTGTTGTCTGAAGGCTGCCCTATTTACTATGGTTGTTCGGGTCGGGTTATGGAGTATCTTGCTTCCATTGGGTATGTGCCCGGGTTTAATTTGATGAATCCTGCTGATTTTCTGCTTGATCTTGCAAATGGTACGTATTGAATATTTGAATTTCATTAAAAGGAAACCATAATATTGTAGGAGAATGAAAGGTATATATACGGGCAACAAGCTGCGTCACTATGTATATAATATAACTCATGCAATAAAAAGTAGATATACAATGCTAAAAGCTTTTGATATGTGAAAATTAACTTTAATCGTCCAATAAAGTTACCTTTTTCTCTGTCTAAAGTAGGTAAACTTTTATTAGATGTTCGTGTGGTGGTGAAATTCTTTAAAAAAATGTTATTTTTAACATTTTTTTAATCTAAAGCGACCTAAATGAAACATATATGAATCCAAGTTATTTCGACTTATAATGAACAATTATTGAACTTGGTTATTATTTAGTGAATCTTATTTTTCCTAATACCTCCTACTTCAAATTTATTCAAGAAATAATCACTAAATAATAGCTATGATCGAACATCTTAGTTATTCAGAAACGTATTTGGTAATGTAACTTTTTATATAATCAAAGATAATAACAATGACAATTGAATGAATATTCTTATATGTACATACAGGTGTGGTTCCTTGTACAAACCAAGATGATCACCAATATTATAATCAAGGTAGACAGGACATCAATGAAGAAAGCAAATCAGTTAAACAGTTTCTGATATCATCTTACAAGAAAACTCTTTACCCTCTCATTAAAGAGGACATCAATAGAGAGATCAATGATGCAACTCATGCTATTAGAGGAACACAGTCTTCTAGATGTAAGTTCAAATAAATAATCTTATTTTCAATAGTCAGTTAATTTGTAACATCATAATGAAAAGTGAATAATGTGAACTTGTGGTTGTGAGCTATTATTAAGTTTTATGTCTAGAGTAAAATATTTTAGAACAAAGGTTATAAATGTGTGGTGTGTAATCGCGTAGGTTGCGATACCAGATGGACCACAAGTTGGTGGACACAATTTAAAGTGTTGTTCAAAAGAGGTCTTAGAGAAAGGAGGCACGAATCGTACTCAGGATTACGAATTTTCCAAGTGATGTCTGTCTCAATCTTATCAGGCCTTTTATGGTGGCATTCTGATACATCACACTTGCAAGATCAGGTACCAGGTTGTCCTTCATTATTTTTAGTTAAATCGCACCGAAACGGAAAAACCATGTATGGAAACATGCATAATCCCACAAATGCATAAGAAAAATGACAAGCTAAAAGTAAAACAAGCAGAAAAGTAGAGACCCACACATGATGATCAACATGATCACCTAGTCCATTACTAGAAGTAGAGTGTTTTTCTTACTAGTTTCCTTCTTGGTTTATAATTATTTGGAAGATATAATTATAGATATGGAGTAAGGTCAAATTCGTATACAGAAAGTGCATATAGGTCTAATTTTCCTTTAGAGGTGTTAACACCGAAAAGCAAGGGGATCCATGACAGGAGGGCTAAAAACGGGCACTTGGGTTGTAGCCTAGTGGTAAGAAACAAACCCTTTTTGGGGAAAGACTCAGGTTCAAATCCTGGGCAAGGTTAAAATAAGGAGAAATTAGACGTTCAACAAAATTGGGGCTAAAAATGCCAGCCGCTGTCATATAATTCAACTACTTCTTTATACTATGACCCTTTACTTAATACATGCCATTTCTTGTGTCATCATCATCATCATACTCAGTTAATCCCACTAATAGCAAAAGCTAAAATAGGGTCTGAGGAGGGTAAGATGTAGACAGCCTTACCTCTACCCCGTGGGAATGGAGAGGCTACTTCCAATGAGACCCCCGACTCGATAGTTGTTTTGTATCAAGCCTTGGACATAAGGCACATAACACTTAGCAACCGGGACAAACCCGATTGGTGCATGTACCCCCTTGTCTTTTGGTTATCAGCGTCATCACCGGATGCATGATTAACCTTCCGTCATTTTTAACGTTATTTTCACGAAATTAGTAAAATAACGTTAAAATTAGTGCAACTTCACTTTTGCCCCCCGAGGGCCACACATCATCACACATATATATATTATATGTGCACAGCCGTAAGCGGGGCTGCGCATGTCATTTCTTGTATAGTTTAAATACCATTAAGATATTGTTACTTTACACTAGTCTAAAAACATTACTGGTTGATACATGATATGCAGGTGGGACTTCTCTTCTTCTTTTCAATATTTTGGGGCTTTTACCCTCTATCCAATGCCATATTCACATTCCCTCAGGACCGCCCGATGCTAATAAGAGAACGCTCATCAGCAATGTACCGCCTCTCCTCTTATTACTTTGCTAGAATGGCAGGGGACTTGCCAATGGAACTAGTTCTCCCAACCATATTTGTAACAATCACTTACTGGATGGGTGGTCTCAAGCCTTCACTGATCACATTCGTGCTAACGGTTCTAATCATTCTATTTAACGTGCTCGTGTCACAAGGACTTGGACTAGCCCTGGGAGCCATACTCATCGACCTAAAACAAGCATCCACCTTATCGTCAGTGATCATGCTAGTGTTTTTGCTTGCAGGTGGTTACTATATTCAACAGATACCACCATTCATCGCTTGGTTGAAATACATTTCTTTTAGCCATTATTGTTATAAGCTTTTAGTGGAAGTACAATACATGGAAAATGAGGTTTATGACTGCCCGACGGGTGTTCATTGTAGAGTTATAGATTTTCCAGGGATTAAGTATCTCAGTATCGGTCACTTGTGGTGGGATGTGGCCGCTTTGGGTATAATGTTGGTGGGGTACAGGGTTCTCGCTTATGTAGCATTGAGGATGAGAAAATCTCATTAGTCATCTAGCCTTAAGTTTTATTTGTTCATGTATCCAATAAACCAGAAAGTAATTAAGTAGAAAAATAACTTATTATATATTATTAGATGGACTTGATGCAGGGTCAAAGATAGTTGACATAACATGTAATTGCATATTTATGCAGTTCTAAGTGCATATATATGTTGTTGGCCCAGAAATCAGATTTGCAGCGGAGTATTGTTAATCAAACTCACAAGAACAAACGAAAAACAATAGAACAAATAATTGAAGGCAGAATTGTAATGTATTGAAAATCGTGTTTCGGACAGGAAGTTATAAAACAGAAAAGATTACAAAGGTTTACAAGGATGTTTGGATTGTATTGTGAACAATCTTGATAAAGAATAATAGAACACTCTAATCCTATTTATACAAAATGAAACGGTACGATATTGTTGACAGTTAAGGTCTGAACAGACATGCTGTTCTATGATAAACTGCAACCGGTTTGATGTTTTTGCCGCCAAATAAAACAGGACTAACTGTCAAGGGCATTCTGGTCATTTCACCTTCTGTCCTGCCAGTTTGTTTCATGTTTTGCTTCTGTTTCTGTTTGAGTTTGATGACCCATTTGACTTTCCGATGTTACAGCCTTGTATTTATGTTGTGATCCTTATGATTTAGTCTTGTGCAGAAGCCGGTTCATGTTTGACCCATATCCTATCTATTACAACATACTAATAGCTAATGTCTACATCTAATAACATACATACAAATACATAAATATCATGTTCAAATGTACATATTAAAAACATAAACATAATGTTTTATTTACTATTCTAACACCCTCCCTTAAATATAACTAGGCTTCATGGATGATCTTGGTAGGGTGTCCATTGCTTCTTTTAATGCCTCTTCAACTTGAGAGAAATCAAATTTTCTTTTCTTGATGGAATGATTTGCTGAATTCCAATCACCTCCCATGTAAAGAGCATAATCTTCATGCATAGTGGTTGAATTTTGGTGAAGACGATTCATAAGTTGTGATACTAAACCGGTTTTCCTTACTTCACTACATCCAACACCATCTTTTTCTTCTTGATTTGCAATGTCTAGGGCAGCCTTATACACTTGGTATTGCCACTCCAAAACATCCAAATACTTAGCATAAAGAATTCTTAGTATATCCTTGTCTTCATAATCTAATCCCAATTCTTTTGCTATTACCACCCAAATATTATACTTTGATGCCCTTTCGTGTCCACCTTCTCTTTTAACTAATATGTAGAGATCAAATAGATTCACTTTCTTTCCATCTTCTACCACGGGTGGGATTGGACGGTTTGGAACTTTTAAGTAAAAAATTCCAAAACCAATCCACCATTCGAAGGAAATGATCCTTCAACAAATCCCTATGAGCCCATGGATATTCTAAGTGATCTATTATGTTTAAGAACTCAATGCATTTTTCCATGGAATCTATTTCAAGATCATGAACCGATTCTTCCATCTTCTTTATGTTTTTTTCGGAATTGAGGGATAGTTCTTCAAAATATTCATTTAAATATTCATTCTTTCTTTTTTCATGTTCATGATCATCTCCTAACTCCCTCAACATAGATTCCTTATCCTACTTATTTTCTTTCATCATCTTAAATTGCATACTCTCATTCTTAAACATATTATGGACACTACATGTATTCCCATCAATCTTGACTATGAAACCTTGAAGTTTTAATTGGGGTAGACTTAGAATGTTGTCATCCAAGTCATTTGAGTAGAACACATTTGGTATGATTAGTGAATTATTTTCGGCTTCTACACTAACCATGCCAACACCCCTTATAAAAACAAATTCATTCTTTAATCTACTTTCTACACCAAAAGATTTCTTTAGTTTAAGAAAGTAATCAGGGTTTCCACTTATATGATTCTGAATTTTGGGACTTACATACCAAGCATTTCTCCAAGTACCAAATCCGGATCCCTTTAGAATGTATTCTTCTTCATTGTGCAATCTTTCTTGTGGATAGTAACTTATGCCGGTGTCTATGGCATCTTTGATTAATTGTGCACTTTCATCCTTCTCCTTTATGTGGCATGCACTAATGAGATGACCCGGTGTATGGAAATAAAAACATGATCTTGTTTCCACTCCTCTTCTTCGCATTTCTGCCCTCCTTTCTCTTCGATTTCTGTATATATTTCTGTGATGAATTTCTGGATTACGGTATGAATTAACTGATCCTTCGGACATGATAAACAACTGACTTATAAAATGAAAGAGACTGATTTGAGACACTAATGTTAATCTGTGCAGAACACAGTTTTGAAAAAACAATATTCGGTAATACAAATCAGAGCAGAATTCGAAATAAAAACAGAAAGTTTTGAAATAAAAACTGTTTTGATTAACAATCTGGCTCTGATACTGATCGCGTGTCGAGTGCTAATCAAAAAATATTTTAAAAACAACTCCTTAGCTACAAGGACTGCAGTATAGGGAGTAGGGTTGTCGAACCACGAGGAGTCTGTGGTTAGTGTTAATAGTAATTTTTAACTATAATAATAGAAAAACTAATAAAATTATGAAGATTAAACTAACGTGCTGCTTTGCTTGCAAGAAAAGATTGATTGAAGTTTGATTAAAAACAATAATATAAAGAAAACGGTCACTCCGGGTTTCTGATTAGTAATTATCAAACGAATTCTGTTATTACCCTATATAGGAGATCACATAGACATGACTTTGTTTAAGTTGTTCGACCCAGCTCAGCTATCATAACATTAATAGCAAAGTTAAATTAATCCTAGTGCAAGAAAACCACGATACGATAACAGAATGCAATAATATTAATTAACCAAACTGTCTAGATCAGTCAAACATACAATCAGACGCAAAGAACTTTAAGGTGTTCACAAAATCTGATCCAAATAGCAAGTATCAAACAGAAAACAAATGATAAAATACCCAAATCGTTCACCCGAAGTGAACCGCGAAAGGATTAGCCTTGCATCTTGTTCATCACGGTTGCTTCCTCTTTTCTTTTCTTCGTATGATGCTTTCCCTCAAGATGATCCCTGCGAGCTGCCGTCAAAAGAATTATGCCCTCCTCCTCCGAAGTTCCATTCAATTCTTTTTGTTGCCCTTTTCTTTTTGTGGAACGTGGCCCAGCCCAATTATTACAAGTTATTTTTATTTCTTAGCCCATCATTTGGCCAACATAAATTTGTGTCTTATGGTTTAACACATAATTTGACTTTCCATTTATTTGAGTGGATGATGCGATTCTCAATTCACAAACACTTCACCAAATTAGTCCATGCTCAGATGGTCTCAACTCGTTCCTAATGCAAACCACAAACCATGACTTTTAGTATTATTTTTCATTAGTCTCAAAATTATATAGCCTGACCTTAATTAGCTTCATAACAATGACACATAAAATAGAGATCGGTTTTGGCTGTTAAGCATCAAAGCTTTTACTCTAATTCCAATATAAAAATGAATTCAAATGATAAGAATTATACAATACTAATTAAAGTATACCTAATATACACATATCAAACATTTAAATATATAAAAAACTAACATATTAACAAGGTGTTTTCACCAATACATCACACCCCACACTTATCTTTTTTCGTCTCGAAAAAATTATATATATACTCTGCTCAAGACATTATCACAAACTAGCACCCTAGTCGCCCTATCATACCTTAGCTAAGGTCCAAAGTCATACCCCATTTACAGATCAGCATTAGATGTGTTAATTCAGCAAGTCAGATTGATTTCCATTTAAAAACAAAATTAACCCGACTAAGCCTAACAAGCTTCCAGTTTTTATTTTCATGCAACACACCTCTCACAATTTTTCACTCCACTCGGTTTAATATCTGGACTAGCAAGTAATGTGCTAGTATTATTCACTCAAAAACAAAAATGTTACTCTGTTATCATAGGCTTGTATAACAATCACACCTCAACTGTAGACAAGGCACATATCTAAAGGACTAACGGGCTTTGGGCTTAGGGTAAAGGTAGGATAAATTTGGCTAACAATTGGTTTAAAAACAAGGGTTTCAACACGCTTGAATGACCATCCTTATTCACTAAGCACCATAATACAATAACCACACAACTTTGGGCATATTTGACCCATAACACATACTTCTGTTTTTTTTTCTTTTTTTTTTCTTTTTTTTCATATATATTTTTTTCTTTCTTTTGTTTTCTTTTCTTTCACGACTTAAATATATCGCAATCACTTGAACAAAACATAAACACAATGGATGTCATCAATTTATTACACAAAGGTAAACATGTCAATTTGGGTAATAGGTTTAATCAAATGAAAGGGTATAGGCTCAACATGGGCTACTAAGGGTGATTTTAGGTAAACGGGTCAAACATAACAAATAAATGGGTATCAAAAGAAAAGGGGGAAACCTAAATTGCCTTTATCATCTATGTGCATATCTAGTCTACAACCTCGGCATGTATTAAATCACACAAGTTCTGCAACAGAGAAACATCTGGCCTACACTCAACAAATGAAAATATATATATATATATATATATATATCAATCTATCATCTAGTAGGCTCAAGATCTCACCAAAGTGTGGAAATGGGTTACCGATGTGTGCATGCATTTATTACCAATAGCTTGTTAAACCTAGTCAGGCAATTCTAAACTTTTTTTTTTCTTAAAAATACCTGCTGAAAACGGTTCATATTATTTTTCCACAAATTAGACCATGACTAAGGATCTACTGCCAAAACAATCAAGAAACAACTGGTATGTACTGAAAGAGTTGCTTTATGTCTGATTAGAATGTTTTTTAAGAACAATTTTCAAGACATTTTCATTTTTTTTTTTTGGATTTTTTGTTTAACTAAAAAAAAATTAAAATATTTTATTTTTGCTTTATGTCGTTGTAGTATAGTGGTGAGTATTCCCGCCTGTCACGCGGGTGACCCGGGTTCGATCCCCGGCAACGGCGCCATTATGATCGCGTGTCGAGCGCTAATCAAAAAATATTTTAAAAACAACTCCTTAGCTACAAGGACTGCAGTATAGGGAGTAGGGTTGTCGAACCACGAGGAGTCTGTGGTTAGTGTTAATAGTAATTTTTAACTATAATAATAGAAAAACTAATAAAATTATGAAGATTAAACTAACGTGCTGCTTTGCTTGCAAGAAAAGATTGATTGAAGTTTGATTAAAAACAATAATATAAAGAAAACGGTCACTCCGGGTTTCTGATTCAGTAATTATCAAACGAATTATGTTATTACCCTATATAGGAGATCACATAGACATGACTTTGTTTAAGTTGTTCGACCCAGCTCAGCTATCATAACATTAATTGCAAAGTTAAATTAATCCTAGTGCAAGAAAACCAAGATACGATAACAGAATGCAATAATATGAATTAACCAAACTGTCTAGATCAGTCAAACATACAATCAGACGCAAAGAACTTTAAGGTGTTCACAAAATCTGATCCAAATAGCAAGTATCAAACAGAAAACAAATGATAAAATACCCAAATCGTTCACCCGAAGTGAACCGCGAAAGGATTAGCCTTGCATCTTGTTCATCACGGTTGCTTCCTCTTTTCTTTTCTTCGTATGATGCTTTCCCTCAAGATGTTCCCTGCGAGCTGCCGTCAAAAGAATTATGCCCTCCTCCGAAGTTCCGTTCAATTCCTTTTGTTGCCCTTTTCTTTTTGTGGAACGTGGCCCAGCCCAATTATTACAAGTTATTTTTATTTCTTAGCCCATCATTTGGCCAACATAAATTTGTGTCTTATGGTTTAACACATAATTTGACTTTCCATTTATTTGAGTGCATGATGCGATTCTCAATTCACAAACACTTCACCAAATTAGTCCATGCTCAGATGGTCTCAACTCGTTCCTAATGCAAACCACAAACCATGACTTTTAGTATTATTTTTCATTAGTCTCAAAATTATATAGCCGACCTTAATTAGCTTCATAACAATGACACATAAAATAGACATCGGTTTTGGCTGTTAAGCATCAAAGCTTTTACTCTAATTCCAATATAAAAATGAATTCAAATGATAAGAATTATACAATACTAATTAAAGTATACCTAATATACACATATCAAACATTTAAATATATAAAAAACTAACATATTAACAAGGTGTTTTCACCAATACATCACACCCCATACTTATCTTTTTTCGTCTCGAAAAAATTATATATATACTCTGCTCAAGACATTATCACAAACTAGCACCCTAGTCGCCCTATCATACCTTAGCTAAGGTCCAAAGTCATACCCCATTTACAGATCAGCATTAGATGTGTTAATTCAGCAAGTCAGATTGATTTCCATTTAAAAACAGAATTAACCCGACTAAGCCTAACAAGCTTCCAGTTTTTATTTTCATGCAACACACCTCTCACAATTTTTCACTCCACTCGGTTTAATATCTGGACTAGCAAGTAATTTGCTAGTATTATTCACTCAAAACCAAAAATGTTACTCTGTTATCATAGGCTTGTATAACAATCACACCTCAACTGTAGACAAGGCACATATCTAAAGGACTAACGGGTTTTGGGCTTAGGGAAAAGGTAGGATAAATTTGGCTAACAATTGGTTTAAAAACAAAGGTTTCATCACGCTTGAATGACCATCCTTATTCACTAAGCACCATAATACAATAACCACACAACTTTGGGCATATTTGACCCATAACACATACTTCTGTTTTTTTTTCTTTTTTTCTTTTTTTTTCTTTTTTTTCATATATATTTTTTTCTTTCTTTTTCTTTTCTTTTCTTTCACGACTTAAACATATCGCAATCACTTGAACAAAACATAAACACAATTGATGTCATCAATTTATTACACAAAGGTAAACATGTCAATTTGGGTAATAGGTTTAATCAAATGAAAGGGTATATGTTCAACATGGGCTACTAAGGGTGATTTTAGGTAAACGGGTCAAACATAACAAATAAATGGGTATCAAAAGAAAAAGGGAAAACCTAAATTGCCGTTATCATCTATGTGCATATCTAGTCTACAACCTCGGCATGTATCAAATCACACAAGTTCTGCAACAGAGAAACATCTGGCCTACACTCAACAAATGAAAATATATATGTATCAATCTATCATCTAGTAGGCTCAAGATCTCACCAAAGTGTGGAAATGGGTTACCGATGTGTGCATGCATTTATTACCAATAGCTTGTTAAACCTAGTCAGGCAATTCTAAACTTTTTTTTTCTTAAAAATACCTGCTGAAAACGGTTCATATTACTTTTTCACAAATTAGACCATGACTAAGGATCTACTGCCAAAACAATCAAGAAACAACTGGTATGTACTGAAAGAGTTGCTTTATGTCTGATTAGAATGTTTTTTAAGAACAATTTTCAAGACATTTTCATTTTTTTTTTTGGGATTTTTTGTTTAACTAAAAAAAAATTAAAATATTTTATTTTAGCTTTATGTCGTTGTAGTATAGTGGTGAGTATTCCCGCCTGTCACGCGGGTGACCCGGGTTCGATCCCGGCAACGGCGCCATTTTGATCGCATGTCGAGTGCTAATCAAAAAATATTTTAAAAACAACTCCTTAGCTACAAGGACTGCAGTATAGGGAGTAGGGTTGTCGAACCACGAGGAGTCTGTGGTTAGTGTTAATAGTAATTTTTAACTATAATAATAGAAAAACTAATAAAATATGAAAATTAAACTAACGTGCTGCTTTGCTTGCAAGAAAAGATTGATTGAAGTTTGATTAAAAACAATAATATAAAGAAAACGGTCACTCCGGGTTTCTGATTCAGTAATTATCAAACGAATTCTGTTATTACCCTATATAGGATATCACATAGACATGACTTTGTTTAAGTTGTTCGACCCAGCTCAGCTATCATAACATTAATTGCAAAGTTAAATTAATCTAGTGCAAGAAAACCAAGATACAATAACAGAATGCAATCATATTAATTAACCAAACTGTCTAGATCAGTCAAACATACAATCAGACGCAAAGAACTTTAAAGTGTTCACAAAATCTGATCCAAATAGCAAGTATCAAACAGAAAACAAATGATAAAATACCCAAATCGTTCACCCGAAGTGAACCGCGAAAGGATTAGCCTTGCATCTTGTTCATCACGGTTGCTTCCTCTTTTCTTTTCTTCGTATGATGCTTTCCCTCAAGATGTTCCCTGCGAGCTGCCGTCAAAAGAATTATGCCATCCTCCTCCGAAGTTCCGTTCAATTCTTTTTATTGCCCTTTTCTTTTTGTGGAACGTGGCCCAGCCCAATTATTACAAGTTATTTTTATTTCTTAGCCCATCATTTGGCCTACATAAATTTGTGTCTTATGGTTTAACACATAATTTGACTTTCCATTTATTTGAGTGGATGATGCGATTCTCAATTCACAAACACCTCACCAAATTAGTCCATGCTCAGATGGTCTCAACTCGTTCCTAATGCAAACCACAAACCATGACTTTTAGTATTATTTTTCATTAGTCTCAAAATTATATAGCCGGCCTTAATTAGCTTCATAACAATGACACATAGAATAGACATCGGTTTTGGCTGTTAAGCATCAAAGCTTTTACTCTAATTCCAATATAAAAATGAATTCAAATGATAAGAATTATACAATACTAATTAAAGTATACCTAATATACACAAATCAAACATTTAAATATATACAAAACTAACATATTAACAAGGTGTTTTCATCACTACATCAGATACCAGTTTTGTTGGCCCAGAAATCAGATTTGCACCGTAGTGTTGTTAATCAAACTCACAAGAACAAACGAAAAACAATAGAACAAATAATTGAAGGCAGAATTGTAATGTATTGACAATAGTGTTTCGGACAAGAAGTTATAAAACAGAAAAGATTACAAAGGTTTACAAGGATGTTTGGATTGTATTGTGAACAAACTTGATAAAGAATAATAGAACACTCTAATCCTATTTATACAAAATGAAACGGTACGATATTGTTGACAGTTAAGGTCCGAACAGACATGTTGTTCTATGATAAACTGCAACCACTTTGATGTTTTTGCCACCAAATAAAACAGGAATAACTATCAAGGGCATTCTGGTCATTTCACCTTCTGTCCCGCCATTTTGTTTCATGTTTTGCTTTTTTTTCTGTTTAAGTTTGCTGACCCATTTGACTTTCAGATGTTGCAGCCTTGTATTTATGTTGTGATCCTTCTGATTTAGTCTTGTGCAGAAGCCGGTTCATGTTTGACCCATATACATACTAATAGCTAATGTCTACATCTAATAACATACATACAAATACATAAATATCATGTTCAAATGTACATATTAAAAACATAAACATAATGTTATATTTACTATTCTAACATATGTATCATTCAGTTCATTAAAATTATTGTTATATCTTGTGGTTGGCTCTTGTTACCGAAGAAATGTTCCACCTCCCATAAACTAAACTCCACTTTTATAGACTACAAGGAGTCTAATGACTACATAACCTCCTTGAACAAATTCTAGCTCCTTAGACCGAACGTAGTGGTACACCCAGGAAATAATATGTACACCTTGATATGTTTAAGATCAACATAATTTACTTCGATGTATATCATTTCCGGGTGCTTAATAAATCATCATCATACCTTAGGCCATGAAACTTTGAAAGTTTAGGAATTTAACCAGTCTTTTTGATGGTATAGATAGAATTAACCACAGTACTAAGCAAAAAAGGCGGACGAGAGTGATATGTCTCAAGAACATAACACCACAAGAATTAACCACAGTACTAAGCAAAAAAGGCGGACGAGAGTGATATGTCTCAAGAACATAACACCACAATTTAGTGTTTAACTCACTCAAAACAAGGTAATTAAGGATTAGTAACTCTTGAAACACACATGTAGGAATTCTTGATCAAGACAACTATAAGAACCATACTTGAAACACAATCGTGGCACCCTTATTGCACAAGTTTCAGACATTCTATCCTTTGTAATCAGAAATTTCTATAAGGGTTTAGGTGAGAATTCTAGTACATTTTCGAGGCATCAAAGGTGTGGTGGGTTGGCTGCGGTACACCCTATATATAAACATCTACGGTGCATCGAAAATGGGACTGGAAATTAAACCAAGGACAAACTCTAATCTGTCGATAGTTTGAACCTTTCATTTCAACCCTAAGAG
Organism: Ambrosia x helenae; assembly: GCA_030844895.1. Classification (NCBI taxonomy): domain Eukaryota; kingdom Viridiplantae; phylum Streptophyta; class Magnoliopsida; order Asterales; family Asteraceae; genus Ambrosia; species Ambrosia x helenae. Next base: position 98,083,685 of record CM061223.1, read on the forward strand.
TTATGATCTCTATTTCTTGAGCCTTGTATTAGGCCCTGTCACGTTCCTAACATCTGTTTAGTCGAGAGAGATTTGGCAATGAAAATACCTATGTTAACCCAGCTGAGATAGAAAAGTATGCTCTAACGAAACGAGAGAGGTAAATGATAGTAGTATTAAACGAAATATGAGGTATCACCTAACAATCCGGGTACGTAGTACGAGGTCAGTAAGGAATCACTATAAAAACGATATGTCTTGAAAAAGGATCGTGTACACACGGGCGTGTAGACCCAAACGTTGAATCCGAGTATGGAGTATACTGGATTGCAATGACAGATGGCTTGAAAAGAATTCCGAGGACGGAATTCTATTAACGGGGGGAGAATGTAACACCCCGGTTTTAGGGCCCATAATTTTCTTCGCTCAATATTATTGATATATAAATATTAAACGACCAAAGGTGAGTAATAAACCATATGTTTTGGTACGAAACTAAAACACAAACTATTATACATTAAGTAACTGAACCAGTACGCGTTACGAACTCGAACCCGACCCGATTGAATTTGGTTAGTCATCAAGAGGGACACATGTCACCCTCTTGGAGGGACATGTGCCCCTCCTCTTTTTACACCCGTCACACTTAGATACCCCAAACCCATTAATTCCTTTTCCCTTATCTTTTTATAACACAAATAATAGATTCCTTTGGTATTATTATTATCCAGACAACCCTTAGAGAGAGAGAGACGCCGAGAGAGAGGGAAGGAGAAACATGGAGGAGCTGACCGAAGGGTATCCGGCGGAACACGACGACGACCGAGCTGCTGCCAAACAACAACTCCAAACTTATTGCACCAGTGAGAGAGAAAGGGTTAGAGAGAGAATTGTAGAGAGAGAAAGTGTCGGAGAGAGAGAGAGCAGATCGAAGGGAAGGCCGCTGACCCTAGTCTTCGGATGGTCGGTCTCGTCAGACAGGGGAGCAACGGTTGACGGGGATGAAGACGGTGATATGGATTTCGATTGGGTGAGATCTGGTCTGGCAAGGAGCAGAGGCGGCGGCGGTGGCTCGGTTAATAGAAGAAGATGGGTTACGACGGTGGTTTAGGAGGATGATGTGGACGACGGTCACTTCTATAATGGTTGTTACGTTGATGACTACGGTGGCGATTAAGTACAGAGACTGAGGGATTTGGTTGAAGGATTATATGCTTGGTCAACTTTAGTCAACAACTGGACAATTCAACTTCAAGCATGGTCAACACCAGTCAACAGTCAGGCCACTAATCAGACAAGAGGGAGAGGTATATTGTTAACAAAAGAACTATGTTAGTTACTAGATAAGTATATACTTATTTATGATTTATCTTTTGCGTATAAGCACGTGTGGGACTTGGCTAACACATTAAACCAACTCGACTATATAAAGCTAAACAACTGATTTATAATATAAGAACTAGAGGATTAAGGACAAGTATATATAGCAAGACATTGATATTATGAAGATGATTATGAGTAAAACATAATAATGGTATCGAGACATTAGTACCTAGGACATTGGATTAGAAGTTGAAACTCGTGGACAATAGAGGTAAGGTATAAGATATATGACAACTAGGGACAATAGATTAAACCATTGGAATCATGGGAACAATTGGATATTATAATATCAAAGCACTTGGCCGATATAATGATAACGTATTACGAACAAAAGGACACAAAATCATATTATAGGACAGCGAACTCTAGAACTATTCAAGTGAGTTTTTGGACATTGTGAGTATTACGGACACTGAAAATTAGGGGCGCAAGGCCATAAATTCGACACTTAGAACATGAAGAGACTATATAAGCGCCAAACACTAATTATCTAACTCTCATTTGCGACTTCTATATATATATATACAAATAGAAAGCAAGATAATAAGTTGGATGTATAGAACGTCGGAACCAATGTCTATACGTTACATAATTAGATGAGTAAAACTACAAACCAACGACTAGAATGAGTCAAACTATAAATAACCAAATGTCCTAAGCCCGTCCACACGTGTAACTGTGACCCTCGGTTACATCCACTAATAATTGATATCGTAATAGGACTTAGCTTATAAAGGATAACTAGACTCGAGAACAAGACGTACCATACAGCCATGTTGCACAACAGGTGAGTTCCGTGTACCACTCCCCTTTTTTATGTTTAACTATTTTGGGGTGAATACATGCTTGTGTGTATAAACTGTTTTGATGTGACAAGATACCAGTTGCCGGATAACCATACTTGACACTCATTAACCCAGGGGTTGGGCCACTTAATATGTGGGTAGTACTACTTGGGGAAACCCCAACACACAGTGGATCCGGAAGCCCGGAAAACCCTCCACTGAGGTCCACGGGGCCGTTGTGACATGTATTTTGCCAAGGGAATCCATAATGGCAGAAGATGGATTCAGTGTATAGGTTTGAGGTGTCGCTTGTACATCGCCATGTGTAAACTGTGGGATTTGCAAACTTGTTTGCGAAAGATAAAACTGTTTTGGATCCATTTGATTACTTACACGAACTCACCAGTATAATTACTGACCAAACTCTTTTAAGCATGTGTTCAGGTACTGCGTTTGGATAACTATGAAGCATATGGATTATATACATGTGATGCGGATTAGAGATGATGATCGTTAGACAAGTTGATAGAAGATTCGGACTATAAGAATTGTCAATTAGAGTATCTAGAGATAAGCAGATAAGGATAATTGGTTCGATTAGTGGAGTACACCCTGCCAGCTGCTTCGACGATCGCCGCGTTTCGTCCCTGCATTAAATATTAATTTATTTTATATATATTATTTGTATTATTTTTGGAAACTAGAGATTGTATAAACATTTATAATAATCATTGGTTGCTTCCGTTGTGCAATTTTGGTATCAACTGCATCCCAACCGACACCTCCTGGGTCGGGTTGTTACAGCGTGAGCCGATGACTTCTCAGGAACTTCTGGACTATACGTCCTTCATGAGACGATTGCAAGATATTAATCTCAGGGTGGGAAACGATTGCTGGACATGGGTGAACGATTTGGGTGTTGACTTTGCGACTAAAGCACTTAGAAAGGAGATTACGGCAGTGGATGCGGGACAGGATCCTGGGCCGATGTTCAGGTGGAATTCTTGGGCCCCTATGAAGTGTAATCTGCTGCTTTGGAGAGCGAAAATGGGCAGGGTAGCGTCAAAGACTGGTTTATTTAGAAGGGGTATTAATGTGATGGATACAACGTGCAATAGATGTGGATATTGCGTGGAGAATACGGACCATCTGTTTGCCGGTTGTTTGTTTACTAGGTCCATTTGGTGGAATGTGGTTATTTGGAAGCGGATTTCTTGGCCTTCGTCTTGCGAGACACTCAACGATCTGATACAATTCATTCTGGAAAGTCCGGGCTGCAAAAAATGGAAGAAAATAGTATACACGGTAATCTTAGCCACGGTTTGGAACATTTGGATGGCTAGAAACAAAATGGTGTTCGACGGCATATTCATCCCAGTTAGAAGATCGGTAGACGCGATCTAGGAAGACTCATTTCTATGGATAAAGTGCAGGTCCAAGTTACCTCAAGTCGAGTGGGAAAAATGGTCCGATTTTAATATCTCCGATATGTTGTAGTTCGTTTTGCTTTGTTTCGATTGGTGTTTGTATCTTTTCCAGTCTCTTGCTGGGGCTATATATATATATATATATATATATATAGTGTTTTTGCCGTTCAAAAAAAAAAGTCAAGTCAAGTCAAATCTCTTAGTCAACCGTTGACTCCATAACATAAATCAAGTCAAGTCAAGTCTCCTAGTCAACCATTGACTCCATGATTTTAGCCATTGTATTATATTGTACATTATACTTAGTCAACCATCGACTCCATAATCTTAGCTAGACTTAGTCATATGTAAACCTATATAAAGGCCTTGATATATTGTTAATAGACACACAAAAACATTACATAATACACTTATTCAATACAAATTCTATTGTTTTATACACTACGGTTGGTCTTAAACAAGAATATGAGCATTATCTCATTAATCACAAACCAAACCAAAAACCGGGCTAAAACCGGCCAAACGAGCCAAAACCGGTGGTTGGAACCGTAGAAAACCCAAAACCGAACCACAATCGGTTTAGGGAAAAAATAATTTTGTGACATAAAAAATAAATTATGTTTTCTTATTTAAAAAAAAAAGAGTTAACATCCATTTTCGTCCCTAAGGTTTGGTCAGGTTTGCTAGTCCAGTCCAAAAAACTTTTTTTTTTGCAACTGGATAACTGACGTTTGAATTATGGTACTATTTCCATCCATTTTACTAACCAGGTTAGAAAGTGACGTTAAGTGAGGGGTATTTTAGACTTTTTACATATTTTTTTTATTTAATTCTATTGCTATTTTTTACTTATAGATAAAAAAACATTAATTTTTTTTCTAAACTCCCGTTCCATATAGATACACAAGACAATAACGGTTGATTAGCACTAATCTCCACCACCATCATCCACCTTGTGATAATGGTAAAACCTTGATTTCTATTGATCATTGTACAAGTATAAATACATGAAGATGTTACAACAAAGGAAGAGGGAACATCTCTCTTTAATAAAAACATAGAAATCACACTAAATGGTAGTAAAGTGGGAGATTGACTAGGATGGAATAAAGATTGACTAGGATGCAATCAATGAGAAGAGAGGATTCCAAGGCATGTGTTATGGGAGATGTTGACACACCTCCACCTCCACCACCACCATATGCTTGAACCCCTAATCACCTCCACCAACCATCATCCACCTCCACCACCAATCATCAACCTGCTACCACTGCTAAGCATTCTAATCGAAAAGGAGCAGCCCGAAGGCCAAGACTTCTTCTCGTGAAGCATCCCTTTTTGCAGGTCAGATATATTCATACTTTTTGCAGGTGAGATCTGCTGATAGACGGTTGAGTGGAGGTCGCTAGTGGAGGTGGGGGCGAAGGTGCAGGGATCAGTCAAGGTGTTATGAAGGAATTGAATGAATTGTGCCCATTAGGCCAGGCTTCACTTATGGGTCAGAACCAACTAACAAGAAGCACTAGATCCATTAAAAGGCTTGGGTATTTGGACGAATACAAGATGGATTGCCATATCAGTGTGGTGTAACTGAAATGCACTTTATGTTTTGTTAGGGAGAATGTGGTGTGTCAAAAACAAAAGGAATAATGGTGGGGTAAAGGATGGGGTGCCGAATGTTGGGGTAGAGGATGGATCGATGGTGTTGCAGATGGATTTGGATGATTTGTTTTTTATGGGAAGGGGGAAGATGAAAATGACAACATATTTTCTGCTTAAAATAATCATATACAAAAGGTCTAAATTGACCCTCATTTTTAATATCTTTATATGCACACACTCCACTACACATGGTTTAATGGGGGCTTGTTGCCTCGTAGTACTCACCCAACTTTTTTATTTAAACAATTTATAAACTATATACATCATCTTAATTAAAGTGTCATCATCATCTTAATTAAAGTGTAATCTATATTAAGGAGGAGTGATGATCAAGATTGTAATTTTGTCAAGCATCCAACTATTAAAGCAACATGTACAAGTGATTTATGCTTATGTAAAGAGGGTATAATTGAAACTTTGTGTACATTTAAGATGCTTAGAAGGGTAGAATAGTAAATTTAGTATAATCCAATACCTCACATTTTAAAATCTTATCTTAATTCTACCCTTATATCCAACTATTAAAACACAAAATACAACCTATTTGAGATTGAATGCTTCACCTTTTCATTTTCTCATCTTCAATGATGAATTAAAAACATCAGACCTCATTGAATCTCTAAAACCCCTCATGAATTAAAAACATCAGACCAATGTGTTATAACGCCTAAACTTTCACGTGGAGTTCTTTCAAAAATAGCTAAATATTCATCGTATTCATCAAAAATGTTTCTAGTTGCGAGTTTACGAATAGCTGATGTGCATTTCTGAATGGCTATGAAGATATTTTTCCCCTGTGTCGTAACTCTATTGAAACCACTCATACTTTTCATTTGTATCTCCAACAATTTTAAAAAAATAAGTCTTTCGGTAATTGAAACTGAGATTTAAATGTAGCTACGTCATACTTCGAGTTTTCGACGAAGTAATCTTTCATTAAAACTTGTTGAGCCAATGCATGATCACGCGTCACATATTTTTCTTCGTATGTGTTGTATCCTCTACCTCCTCTGCTGCGACGTAAAGTTTCCTAAACATTTCATATTTTGTTAATTGGTGCAATTGCATTAAGGTCAACAGACAACTATGAATGCATTGATTATTGTTGTACAACTAGAAAAAATACTCGCGCTACGCAACGGAGTTTCAGTCTTAGTCAGTTCCATTTGGTACAACACATTTCGTTATCTTAAAATTACCCAATTATTAGCCATCGGGTGTTACAAACAATTGTGTAATATATATATATATATATATACAAAAGATGTGTTTTGTGAGAAGGGTGAGAAATAATTGTGGCCTTTAGATCATGTTGATGGATGGTTGAGATTAAATTGATGGCAAATTTGTAAATTGTGTTAAAATTTAATTAATAAAATTGGGCTTGTGAGGGTATAGTTGTCAAAACACCAAAAAAATTCATTAAAACACCTCCTTAATTTAAGCTCTCTATCTCCTTGTTATTTTAAGATATTCTCATCTCTCTCTAATGGGTTTTAAGTTGCCACAAAAAAATAATAATAAAATATTCCAGTATCACGAGAAGGGATTTTTATCCTTGTATTCATGCTTTTCTTTGATTAAAAGTGTGCCTGACCCTTCAATTTTTTTCTCCTGTTCATAGTTTTCTTTGATTAATGGTTTGTCTCACCCTAGCTATTGATTAATCCATTCTTATCGCTGGTTAAGATCTTTCCATTATTCTATGGCCGTTTGCTTTTTATGGTTTAATTTTTGTTTATGTGTTCTTGTTAAAAGTACCCTACGCCATATGGGTTTGGGGTCGGGTGGGCTGTAGGAATGGAAATGAAGTTGGTTTGGTTGCGTAGAGGTGATGAGGTTGGGTTATGGTTACAGGTGGTGGATCAGTGGGTTGAGGAAGATGGGCAAAACATTAGGTTTGAAGTGGAAAGTTGAAGAAGATATGTTCTTTGTGTTTTATCTTCTTCAGGCTCATTCTTTATCATTCTAGATTGTGTTTTATGTTCATAGTGTAGGTGTTGTGTTTTGTGGTTTATTTTCATAGTTTAGGTGTTGTGTTTTATGTTCATAATTCTCGGAAAACACACCGGTTGTAAAGGGGATTGTTGTTAAGTAGATTTTGTGTTTTATGTTTATAGTTTAGATGTTGTGGATAAAACACAACAGTTGTTAAGCATATTTTGTTTTTTTATGTTCATAGTTTAGATGTTGTGTTTTATAATAATAAAGTGTGATATGAAATTAAGCAGAGAAATTGTAACTTGTTAAAGATCAGAAATAAATCTCAATAATATCTCAAATTAATTAAAGATTGATTTTTCATTTAATTTTGAATAGGTTTATAATTACCCAAATGCCCTTATGATTAAAATAAAATATTGCCACATGTCACTCTCATAAGTCTTCTCACCCTTCTCACAAATTCTATCTTTTGTACTGGAACCTCTACCTATATATATATAAGTTAGGATCATGTACAAAACCTATTTTTTGTGAGAAGTGTGAGAACCGATAACAGTGCGGCCTATTTTATTATATAGAAGGGTAACATTGTAAATTGCATTGCTAATCTTATTTTAGGAGATAATGGCTAATTAATTTCGTGTTTAATTTAGGAGCATTCTTAGGGATTTTGTTTCACATCTCACGATTTTTTATAGAGTTTTTATTAACATTCAGCACATTATCATTCATTTACTGAATTATATACGACCAAAACAGCATTCATATTGGTGTGTTTTACTGATGTGAGCACACGGTGTTTTACTGGTATACCATAAGGTTTGAAGGGTACAACACACCTTTTGTGTTATTTTTATAAGGAATTTTACTGATGCAAAAAATATGTTTTTTTATGCACATTGGTGTTTTATTATAGTCTTGTAAGTTGCTTCATCAACAAGGTGTTTTTACGTTCATACCCGTGTGTTTTATCACCATATTCTCAACTTTGTGTTTTAAACAGTCCCGTGTGTTTTATCATCATCTTCTCCATAATCCAGTGTGTTTTATCTTCATCATACACAATCAGTAACACATTCAAAAACACAACTATACATACATTTAAAATGTGTTTTAAATTCAAAAAACACTAAACCACACAAAAATCATTTGAACATAAAACACAACAATATGAATGTTGTTTAAAATAATCCACCATAAAACACACTGATCCATTATCACTTCATGTCGTCTTCATCTTCATCCCTAAAAAAAACACTCCGATTATTTATGTTTGTGATGGTGGCTGTCGAATGATGGTTCGGTTGATGGTGGTGGTTTGTGGTGGTTGATGGCGGTTGTGTAGGTGGCGCAGGGAGAGAGATAGGAGAAAGATAGAGAAAGAGAGAGAGAGAGAGAGAGAGAGAGAGAGAGAGAGAGAGGTGAGAGACACTTAAATGTGAATTAAATTGAGGACGTAAATAGGAAGATTGAATTTATTAGGCCTTCCATATTTTTAATTAGACCCTTTAAATGTGAATTAAATGTAGGGTGTGGTTTACCATTATACCCCTAAGTAGCCTAATTAGTTATTATAACTATAACATTATTTACAATAATGTCACTCATTAAATCTAAACCATTGATTAAGATGATCTAATGGTCCAAAACACTTCTTACCTTTCTCACACAAAACACACTTTGCACAGGATCTCGACCCTATATATATATATATATATATATAGGGTTTGGCTAAAATAAAAACCCTCATGAGTTGTGCAAACCCAAGAAACCCTATAACAGCCGTTGATCACACTTAATCAAAGGTGGAGATCAAATCAATAGTTTTAAAATATAAAAAATTCATGGCATTGGAATAAAAGGTACATAAAGGGTAATTTGGTATTTTCCACATACTCATTAAACATTATGACATTTGAAAAGGCATATTTAGTCTTCCAAGATTCTCACTCTCTCCCACATTAATTTTTGTCCATCTCTTCTCCCTCCTCTCTCTCATCTCTCTTCTCTCTCCTGACTCTCTCTCCCCTCTCCTCTATTTTTCCTTGCTTTTACATATTTTTAATTTTTTTTACTTTTTAATAGGTATAAATCAGTCATCTTTTTCTACTTTTCTTTCTCTCACAACTTTAATAATTTATCAAAGTTCATGCATATTTGTCCTTTTTACTAACATATATTGCGTTACAACTTTTATTCACAAGTTACAATTTTTATTATTGTGTTACAGCATGTACTTTGTCATGTTACAGTTGTTGATATTATGTTACATCTTGTAGTTTTAGTTCTAGTATGTTACAACTTTTGTTAGTATCTACAAAAAATGATACAACTTATATATTGTATAAATGTTACAGTATATACAAAAACCCATTTTATTTGTAAGAGTAGTGTTAATCATTTTTACATTGTAACAAAGACATGTTACATACAAAACACATCATCTTTCAGTAAAAAAACATATATCACTTTGTAACAAGACAAGTTACATAAGAAAAACCAATTTAACTTCAACAAAATGCACTATATTCCCTTGTATCAAGTCGGATCACATATCTAACAAGAAAAAAAAACATATGATTTACAACTTAATGTTACAAGAAAAAAAAAACATCCAAACCAAACTATTTTTCTCATCTTCATCAAACCATCTGCTTCATTTAAAAAATTAAACATTAGTTAAACAATTTTTAAAGTACATTGGTAAGAAATGTGGTGGTTGTAAATTGAAACAAGATAAAAAGAATTAAAAAAAAAAACAACCAAACCAGATCTAAAAAACCTTAAGGGCTGTTTGGTAGCTTCTTAATCAGCCTCTTAACCATTCAGGTCTGAATCATTCAGCATTCAGCCTGTTTGTTTCAGCATCTGAATGGAATGATTAAGTGCTAAGCCATTAAGCTAATAAGAGATGCTAAATAATTCAGCTCTTAACCATTCAGAGCCTCTTATCCAATCAGACCATATTAATGATTCAGCACTTAATCAACCAAACAGCCCCTTATTCTTTAAATTTCTTGAATCTGTTGGCCACACTCAAGTAGATATGGACTTTTGACGTATACAAAATCATGAAATCGATCATATAACGAAAACCCTCCATCAAGGTAGATATGGTACGTCATATATTCTTCTTTGCTCTTTTCAGTTACCTTTTATACTATACTCATGTTATTTCAAGAAATTACTAATACTATTGGAATAAAATATTAAAACACCATGATTTTATATTTGCAAAGAATATTCCTCCTCAACATCACATAAGACACAAATGTTATCCGGAATAGCAATCTGTCTTCTGATAAGGGCAGACTTCGTCGGTATGCGGTCCATTTCAAGACGCCAAATGAAGATTTTAACCTTAAGATGGACCCAAGCGATCCAACTCATCACAAGTTGACTCCCCTGCACACGATCTTGTAGAATCACCTTCTTAAAGTCAGCGACTTTGTTAGACCCTTCATCACTAGCATCCCACGTCCAGCAATCATTAGAGTCGGACAAAAACATCCCTTGCAATCTATTTTTTTAATTGGTCCATTTCAACTAACTCTGCAGCCGATAAGAAGTTCCTCAACCAACCGCATAATAATTCTGCAGCATCACTATCCTAAGATAATTGAACCGAGGAATTTTTATGAACAACCAAACAAAATAAGTTTGGAAAAGCGTCTTTAAAAGGGACATCGCCGCACCATTTATCCAACCAAAACCTCACTTCTTTGCCATTCCTTACCACGCCTCTAAATAGGCAATTAATATTTCTGAACTGAACTTTTATTTTATTTAGGTGTGAAACCATCGATTTCCATCCTCTCGACACAGCTCTATTACACGGTAGAATATCCTAATTTTTGTTATTCCCATGGCAAACATCAATAACCTTCCTCCAAAGGCAAGAACATTCCCCTTTATATCTCCAAACCCATTTAACTAGGAGGGATAAATTGACATCAGATAGATTTGACACTCCAAATCCACCAAGCATCTTAGGACACGAAGCCACATCCCAAGCAACCCAATGAATTTTCTTAATATTTTCATCACTTGCACATAGAAATCGCTTCATAATACTTTCCAACTTTTCTAAAACTTTCATCGGGGCCTTATAAAGCGACATATAATAAATAGGCAAACTAGATATAACCGATTTAATAAGAATTAACCGACCACCAACTGACAGGGTCTTCGCCTTCCATGACTTAAGCCTCGACTTGAATTTTTCAACTACCGGTTCCCAATTCCGTATACGATTCATATTGGCCACAACTTTTATACCAAGATAGTCAAATGGAATAGCCCCGGGCTTGCATCCACATAGATTAGCCAAGATTTTAACCTCTTCTTCGGAATTATTAATCCCGAATACATTAGATTTTTGAAGATTGATTTTAAGACCGGAACAAAGATGAAAAATACGGAGGAGGTGAATCATGTTTCTGAAGTTCCCCACGGACCACTTCCCCAATATAAGCGCATCATCCCCGTGATTAATCAACCCCGTCCTATAGAATTGAGACACTAGGTTGAAAAAATCATCCTGAAAAAACGACCTAAAATTTTTCAAGAATGAAAAATTAAAACCATCCGGGCCTGGGGCTCGATCTCCACCAAATTCAAAAACCGCTTTTTTGATTTCTTCTCGCGAAAACTCCGCAACTAGACCTTGTTTATCATCGGCTCCAAGCACCTTAATGTTGTCGCATATCAACGAAGGCCTACCTGAAACATTAGAAACAAACAAGTTTCAAAAAAATTGAAAAACATGTTTCTTAACTAGAGCCGGTTTAGAAACCCACACCCCATCAACCATTAGACCTGGAATATTGTTTTTTGCCTTCCTCCCATTAACCACACTATGAAAAAAGGCCGAATTTTCATCCCCACTAGTCTCCCATCGGATGCGAGATTTTTGTTTAACATCAAGCGATCGAAGGTGCTCAATCCAACTAACGCCTTTTTTACATTCTTCATAGACCCAAAGCTCTTCTTCTTCCAAGTCGATCGCTTCCATTTTTTACTCCAAGCGATTAACCTCGGCTTTCATTTCAGAGTATTCGACCCCTTCTTTATCATTCATCTCATTCCACCAAACTTTCAAAGCATCTCTAACCTTTTTAAATTTATTAGCCATCGCCTCATCAGGAGAGCCTTCGAAAACTTCACCATCCAAAATATTAACAATAAGATCTTTACACCCATCCCGTTCCAACCACGAATTATACCACCGAAAAGGCTTTGGCCCAAAATTAGAGTCCACCAAAGATAATAATAATAATAACGGGCAATGATCGGATCTTTCTCGTGGTAAAGCCCTAAAAACCGCTTGAGGCCATTTATTCAAAAAACCTTGGCAAACAAGAACCCGATCAATCTTACTAAATTTAAAACCTTTATCACTCCCAACCATAAAAGTAAATTTATCCCCCCTCATAGAATACTCTTTAAGCCCCATGATATCAATGAAATGATTAAAATCCCCCGCACTAACCAAATTGAAACTCGAATTTTTACGCTTTTCAGGAAATCTAACAACGTTAAAATCTCCAAGAAGAATCCAAAACCCAATGTGCTGCGACATAACCTCCATTAATTGACTCCAAAGATTCCTCTTTTGCACAACATTTTGAGGACCATAAACATTCACTATATTCAAAGGCAAGTTATCCGGAACAATAGTTCCAATCGATTCCAAAAAATTCTGATTTGCAATCGACAGCCTCTTAGAAAAAACCTTTTCATCCCAAATATTAATTAAGCCACCCGATCTCCCATCCGCTTCAACAATATCATAACCAAAACCCTTACAACCCCATAAACAATCAATGTTAACCGATCCAGCATTAGCCATTTGAGTCTCTTGTAACGCCAAAAAAGACATCATTCCTAGATTTTAATCCTTTAACCCAACCAATCTTCCCTTCCGCCCCAATCCCTTTAACATTCATGGAGAGAAAATTCATAAGTTACCTCGTTGAACGCCTTCTTCCACAACCGAATCCCGTACCAACTTTTCAAACCTATCCAAATTAATTCCCATTTTGTCCCCAATTTAATCGTGTCATTCACCTCCTCCTGGATTGTTTTCGGCTCACAAGAAACTTGATAAACTTCCGAGTCTTTTGGAGCCTCACTAGCCGTATCCCCACTCCTTTCAGGTTGAGAATGAAGATCAATTTCTCTGCCTAAATCACCATCACTAGCTTGAGAAGTCACAAAAGTATCCATCTGATAGGTTTTACGAAGAAAAACCTACAAAACTCTCAAGAACACAAGATAGAGAAAGGATCAAGCCAAAGCTTTCTTCAAATAATTTTCTTCTACTTTCATTAAACACAAGATAACTCTTAAATACAAGAAGCATGCATGTGAAACATGGAAACGTGGAGTGCATAAAATGGTCAAATATGCAACCTAACTACTTGACTACTGTGAATGTGGGTAAATAAATTAAGAAACAAATGTATCCTAATTAACTAAAATGGACGTGGGTATGTAATATTGGGTTAGATTGCCTAGTCCAGAAGTGGGTTTAGTTAGGTAACCGTATCAATACTCCCGCCCTAAAAAACGTCCTTGTCCTCAAGGACGGAACGCGAGCGCCAAGGTGGTCTCCATTCGAGTCAAACAACGGCGTTTGGAGCGGGCTTAGCGAAACATGATGGTGGCCGCCATGGAGGTCGCCATTCTAGTCGGACAACGATGTTCGGGATGGTATCAACGTAGCGCCACGATGGTCTTCGGAAATTGGTTCCTAGCGCATTAGGAGCAGTCGTTACATAACGCCATGGATATCACCAAGGTGGGCGCCATTCACGTCTTTTGGTTGTACCGTAGAGAGGTGTCAATTTATTTGTCGACCGTAAATCCACTGTAAGCTTCCACAGTTCCATGCGTGGCTTTGGTACGGCGATTGTGACGGTAGTAAACTGATCAGTCCAGGGCTGTTGGTTTGGTGAATTGGTTTCATGGATGATGTGTTGGTGAAGGTTTAGTGGATGCTAGTTGTTGTTGGTGGATTGTAGCGGTGGTAGTACTTGGATCCCATGAGTTGTGAAAGCGGTTTTTCTTTCGGTTTGAGATAGAGTTATACGAAAATGATCGTGCATGGCAGAGGCTTGTTTGGGGAGGTTTTCAACCAAGGTTGTCTTGTTTTTGGGCAAGGTGTTGGGGCATGTGTCGGGATGCCGATGGAAGCGTTGTTGTGGTGGGTTTGGTATTGGAGGGAAGGTTGATAGCATTGCGCTAGTGAAAGATTTCCATGTGAGGTGGTCATGTCCTCGGTACCATGAATTAAACCAAGAGAATGGTTCATCATCAAAGTACTCAACGACATAGGCAAACCGGTCTTCCTCGTAAATGGAATACAAGGAAAAGAACCTTTCCAAATCACAAAGCCACCGGGCCGGATTCGAACCGGTGAAGCGAGGTAGGATAGTGGAGTCATTGAGTTCTTCCAAAGCCATGAAGGCCAAGGCTCAATGAAAGCACCAATTGATAGGTTTTACGAAGAAAAACCTACAAAATTCTCAAGAACACAAGATAGAGAAAGGATCAAGCCAAAGCTTTCTTCAAATAATTTTCTTCTACTTTCATTAAACACAAGATAACTCTTAAATACAAGAAGCATGCATGTGAAACATGGAAACGTGGAGTGCATAAAATGGTCAAATATGCAACCTAACTACTTGACTACTGTGAACGTGGGTAAATAAATTAAGAAACAAATGTATCCTAATTAACTAAAATGGACGTGGGTATGTAATATTGGGTTAGATTGCCTAGTCCAGAAGTGGGTTTAGTTCGGTAACCGTATCACCATCTCCACAAAATTATCCATCTCGGTATTAACCCCTTCATTTACTGGACTGGTTGCCACAACATTATTCAAGCCCAATAATTCATCCAATCCAAAAGGGCTTTTGTTTTCATATTTAGCCGCAATAAGTGAAAAACCTGTATGGAAACATATTAGTTTAAATTCTATTTATTGATATGTTGAACTTGAAAAAGGAAAACACATTATATTGAATGGGTCCGGTAGAGATCAAGAGATTGTACCGGCACGGCGGATTGATACATGCACTCCCTGGTGGAAGCGAGTTGATTTTAAATAAAAACGTAGCCATAATATTAAAAATAACGTGAAACTTGAGAAAAAGATTGTTTATAAAAATTAAGTAATATTCATGATTTTTAAACTTAGAAGTTTTATAAGTTTTCAGTTATACGAAGATAATGAATGTTGAAGCATGACAAAAGCTATTTTACATAAAAGAAATTTAACTTTTGTGAGTGTTTACACTCTCTTTATATTATTTTTACAGATTACACTTTCCCTTAAAGTTTTTAAATAAACATAATTAAACCTTATATTTTTTTTATAGAATTTTCTCTTCTATCTTGATCTAAGTTTGTCTCAAACTATAATAACTAGTAAATTACCCCGCGCGTTGCAGCGGTTTTTAAACGTGACTAAGTACGTAAAGGTAACCCAAGTTAAAAAATAATTTTTTTTTACCAAAATGGTAATTTTAAATTAAAAGTATTTGATACATAAATCAGGATATTAAGTTTTCTTTTAGTTAGTTGTAATATACAGAGAGAATGAGATAGAATTATTGGCAACAAATACATATATTATATGAGGTTAGACATCATGTTTTAAAGAGTTATACAATTCAACAAATAAAAAAAAGACAAAAATATCCAATTACTACAATGTTTATAAGCTCCAACAAAGCCTAATAGAACCATCACAAACATTGCTTGTTATTATTAAATAGATGTGTAGAAGGCTTCAATGAAAAGCTTGGGTTTTATTGAAATTGAATTGGGGTTTAATTAGGTGTTATGAATAGGGGTTACATGTTGAAATGGATATGAAGTATGCATTACACATATATACAATTATAGGTTGTAAACAAGGGCATAAAGGGAACAAAATGACCAAATATTGAAAATTTGTGAAGGGACTCTTCAACTCCCATCTTAAAAATTGTGTAAAATTACCTTCTTACCTATCTCTCCTCCTTAATAAGGTAGTAGAAGTAGAGATTATTATATATAACATTTCTCGTCCAGCTTAGGAATAGTACCGGTTGCCCACCTACACCTTCCGGTTTACCACATAGGTACAAAACGCAGACCCTCTCTCTCAAACATGTCATCACTCACCAGTCTCTTCTTTCTCTCAACCGTTCCCTTTCTCTCTCTAACACACTCTTCCCCCGTAAAGATCACCATGGTGGTTCCGTCACGCGTAGCTCTCTGCCTACATATGGTGAGCCTTACAGATTGTGTGTTGTCGGCACACACTGAATCGATGGTGATCAGCGACATGATGTTCGCCTGACAAATTGAGATCCGTTGGTAGGTCGCCTGTAGTAGCAGATAAGCAGCGGCAACGGGTTCTTAACCCAATAAAGACGACGACGACCGCGTCTCAGTTACGTTGGAGACCCTCATCTACAGCCACTCGATTAAGGTTATGCCAAATTGTCAGTAAGACGCTTCCGGAAAGTATCAGCGTAAGTCCGACCATCTTTAAATTCCTTTTGTTGTGAAGCAGTAGTGATCGCATTTTGCTACAGTCAAATTGAAGATTGAAGGGGTAGTGATGGCATTTTGCGAGAGTCTCGATTGACGACGCTGACGTGGTAGATGGGTGGTGACGAGAACTTCTTCTGGGACATAAGAAACTGAACATTCACAGCCCCTGTCTTCGATTGACGAGGATGACGACCATGTCCCTCAATTATAGGAAGAGAGTAGATGACATAAGAAGAGAGAGAACTTCAAAGCATAATTGGGAATGAGAGACTACTGGTGGTATTATATTGTTATAATTATTATACTTGATTTTTGATGTATTTACAATATTGTGTGCTTTGTTTCTTGTCTAGCTCTTGATGGAAGGCTTTGGGTTGATATGGGTAATGTTTGTTGGTATAAATTCTATTTTAAGTTTGCTCGCGTTGCCGCCGCAACGCGCGGCGGGTCACATCCTAGTTAAAACATAAAGATTAACAATATTTCATATGGGGTTTTGTACCACCGAGATGATGACGAGATTCATGGGATAATGATGCTTCAATTATGTGATGACGATGTTCATGGGGTGAGTAACTTAAAAAGGGTTGATTACACGAAGAAGATGAGTTACTAAAATGATTTTTTTAAAGTAGAAGGATAGAATTTGATAACTTTTAATATGTTTTTTTTAGAAGGGAGTGCAATTAGTAAAAAAGGGGAGTGCATTTAGCCAACCCCTAAAATTAATACTTTTTATGTTTTCTATACCACATCTTCTATCTATACATCCGATAAATAAAACTCTATCGTGACACATGGCACTTCCATATTGCACCATCAATTATCTCTCCTTCCCATATTGTGCCATGTGTCTCAACAATAGAATTTATAAACTTTTCTTTTTTTTTTTAAATCCAAAATTCAGTTAATATGTTGACTTTTGACCATTCTCATTTATCACAATTCATTAAAGATAAAATCATTTATTAAAGATATAATTAATTAATATGTTGACTTTAACCACTCTCATTTATCACAATTCTTCTTCTGTACGCTACTTTTGTTGTGTTATTGTCTTAAATCAAAAGCATATATTATTATCATCATTCCTAAACACTAACCCAATCAAATCATCTTGCCGCGTCTCCATCATCGATTCTCCTTCGTCTTCCTTCAATCTTCTTCAAGGTTTCAATCTTTCCATTCTTGTGTAAATGATTATTGTTCATCTATCTGTACTCCTGTGTGTTTTGTTTTCGTGTATGTTTGTTT
Organism: Ambrosia x helenae; assembly: GCA_030844895.1. Lineage (NCBI taxonomy): Eukaryota > Viridiplantae > Streptophyta > Magnoliopsida > Asterales > Asteraceae > Ambrosia > Ambrosia x helenae. The sequence goes on from CM061223.1 coordinate 98,101,671, forward strand.
CAGACATCAATATATCTCGACCTGTTCATGGCGATTACTGTTTTCCTATTTTTTTAAACTGAAATCTTTGTTTTTGTGTTTGAATGTTGATACAGAAACTATGGCACAATATCAAGAAAAAGTTTGGTATTATAAGGCTTTCTTTATTTGGTTTATTGTCACAGATAACAGTTTCAATTTCTGAATAATTTTCATATTTATTAATTGTAGGCCTTTGACGTTGATTTTCAAATCGATGATTTCTTGACGGGATAGAGAAAGAACTGATGGTTCAATTAAGATCATTTGCATTTTTTCTTCGATCAAACTCCGGAATTAGCAAGGTATTATGTGAAGTTTCTGCTATGAACTTCTTTTTAATCGATTTTATGTTATGATGGAAGGCCGAGCATGTTCATATTGATTAATTATTATCGGATTGATTATTGGTGGATCATACAGGTGATGATTAGTATGGATTTTGGCCGATTATTTTCAACAAGATCCTATGCGCATAGTGTGCACACCAGAAACTATTGGCCATTGATTGGTATCATGTTGAACTCCAAGGTATGATCGTGTATTTCACATTATTTTGGTTGTCTAGGTATGGGTTGTCATGTTCTTGGGGTCCTTTGTTGTTTGTTGATTTAGTTTAAGAACAATTGTTTGGTTTGGTTGGTGATTAGAGTTAGCTGATTATGATTAATGTTTGATTCTGATTATGTGATCGATTTGAAGGTACGTAGCTGTTTCTAGGCATTAGACCGAACCCAAACTTAGCCATTGAATTCAGCTAGGCTTTGGTTAATCATCACATATTTTTTTCGTTCATGTTCATAAGTTCTTATTCGGCTAAGATTGTTTAAAGGGTTCAAGAATTTTCATCAATTGTTCTTATTTGTTCTTGAGGATTTAATATATTTTGGATCTTCATATGCTTGAGAGAATATTTTTTAGTGAAAATCTATAGTTGGGTTGGTGATTGGATGGATCATGGATCTTGGATGTGGGTGCACCCGATTGCATCGTGTCAAAATCAGAAAGTGGTTTAATTTTTTTTAAAAGAATCTATAATCTTTCCTATTTTCAAGCTTCTAATTTTATGGAATGATTTAAAACTTTCGATTTATGGGGATATGGAATTGAATGATATTATTTAATGTGGATACAATTTTATGGTATGATTTAAAACTTCCGATTTAGCTGTATTATGTGTGTTTGATACATTCAATTTTATGATCCTGACGATTAATCTACTATACCTTTTTCTTTTGAAACTAGATCGTTCTTCCAATCTACCTTAAACACAAAAATCATGGGTCTTTCTTGAAACTAAATCAATTGTTGTAGGCACGCCACTTAATCGGTTGTAAGTTTTCATTCTCCTTATTAGAGAATGAGAATGAGAATGAGAAAGGAAACTGACGTAAATTAGGAACTCATTAAATTTCCTTATTACATTCAATTTACTCACTTCCTAAATTTAGTGTAATTTATATTGTTAATAAGTTAAATTTCGAATTTTGAAATTCAAAATTCAAATTAAAATTCAAAATATTTAAATTCGAATTATACAAAATTTCAAATTTTTAGTTTTGATTAATAATGGTAAGAAATTACACATACTAATTATACTTTATAATTACACATTTAATAATATTCAAAGTCTCTACATAAGTAGTGTCAACTCTCCAATTAATACATTAATTGATCCTATTAATTGTCTATATTATTCTAATATTAGTTTTGCTTATATTGGTAATCAATTAAATATCGAATTTTGAATTTCAAATTTCAAATTAAAGTTCGAAATATTTAAATTCGAATTTGACAAAATTTAAAATTTTGAATTTTGGTTAATAATTGTAAAAAAATACACATACTAATTATCCTTTTAGTTACACAGTTAATATGATTCAAAGTCCCTACATAAGTTGTGTCAACTCTTATTAATACATTAATTGATCCTATTAATTACCCTATATTATCCTAATATTAGTTTAACTTATATTGGTAATCAATTAAATAACAAATTATCAATTTCAAATTAAAATTCGAAATATTTAAATTCGAATTAGACAAAATTTCAAATTTTTAATTTCGTTTAATAATCGTAAGAAATTACACATACTAATTATCCTTTTAATTACACATTTTGAATGACTTAATCTTTTAAATAAATTAAATTTTTGAATTAAAGTTAATAATGGTAACCATTACACCTATTTATTATTTTTAAATTATGATTTCATAATATATTTAAAATATAACAATTAATAATTTTGGTTGTAACTTTCTCAAATTAATTACAAGTAAAAATTAAAATTATATATACTAGAATTTGAAATTATAGTTTTCTGTTAAACTTTAAAAATATTTGAATACTAAATGTTTTATTTAAATATTTAATCTCAAAATTTTGAATTTAAGATTTATGGTAACATTTAGATTTAGATTTAATTAACACATTTAAAATATTTAATTCAAAATTTTGAATGATTTGAATATTTCAAATTTTGATTACTAGAATTTAAATTGATAGATTTCAATTAAACTTTATAAATATTCAAATATTAAATATTCTATTTAAGTATATAATTTCATATTTTGATATTTATAATTTTAATTTTTAAATTTTTTAACATTATAAAAATTCAAAATTTTGGATAATAATGGTAACAATAAGACTTTATTATAACATTTAATTCAAATTTTGAATTATCTGAATATTTTAAAAAATTTCAAACTTTGAATTTAAATTCATAATTGTAACAATTAATCCTACCATGATCATTAAAATAGAGATATTATAATTAGAGATTTCCTAGTATATTTAAAATTTAACAAATAATAGTTTTAGTTATAAATTTCTCAAATTAGTTACAAGTTAAAATTCAAATTTTGAATACAAGAATTTGAATTGATAGATTCCAGTTAAACTTTATAAATATTCAAATATTAAATGTTTTATTTAACTATAGAATTTCATATTTTAATATCTATAATAGTAACAATTAGACTTAATTATAACATTTCATTCGAATTTTGAATGATCTGACTCAACGGTGTCTTACTTTTAACATTTTATCAGAAATATTTTTCACTACTATTTATTTTTTACTATATAATACTCCTCAAATACCATCTAATAACAAGATTCCATTGAAGTTCCAAATGCGTCAATTCCCAATATCCGTATGTTTCTCAATGACCACCAATAAAAGCCAAGGACAGTCTTTATCGAAGGTTAGATTGTATTTAAGAGACCCCGTATTCTCACATGGCCAACTTTATGTCGCATTGTCAAGAGTTAAAAGCAGGTAAGGGGTGAAATTACTTATACTAGATAGTGATTGGAATGTCAAGACTAAAACAAAAAATGTGGTGTATAAGGAAATATTTAGTGATATTTGAATAAAATGTGTATCCCTTGCTTTTGAATTTTAATAAAACAATTTCTACTATTTTTTGTTTATAGGTGTTACCGCTCAAAATAATTGTAAGTTGTTGAACCGCGTGTCATCGCGGGCAAAAGTCTAGTAAACAAATATTAAGAGCACCCACAATACATGCCAAACAACCCAATTTAAACCGTCATGTCAGTATGCCACATCATTTCAAACTATTCCAAACTAAACCCTACTTTTTTCCTCCAACCCTAAACTATTTCAAACCTCCAACTCATCACCTATTTTTCCTCTTTTATTTAACCTTTATGATAGAATGTAAACCGTGATCATTCTATTGATTTACCATTGTTTATATAATACAAGGTATATCCTTTATTTTAGGATATAGATAATCACAATTAATTTACAATAAATACAAATATAATCATCTCTAAATATATCTCTAACTATATCGCTATTACTTTATGCAAATTCATATACTCTATCAAATAAATAATATTATTTATAAATTAAAATAAAAAATACATAAAATTTAATTACAAAAAATAATAAATTAAAATTAAAAAACACATTACAAGTATAAAAAGTAAAAGTAAATTTATTTAATTTTTAGTTTATATTTGTTTAATATTTTTTTAAATTTATTTTTCAAATGGCCATATTCTAACGACTATATTCTAACAGTCATAGTCTATTTCTAATGGCTATATCACTAACGGCCATATTCCGGTGCTTATAAAGTGCACCCACCTTTGCACTTCTTAACACACAATTCCACACATGTAATCACATAAAAAAATGGTATGAAGAGCTTGGACTGAGGATGAAGATGTGACTTTGATTGACTCTTGGGTTCACCTCTGCGAAAACGGGTCACCAAGAGGTGTACCATTTAAAGAAACACTATTTGATCAATTCAAACAACGTGTAGGCGAAAACCGATCGCAATTCAAACCAAGTTCATATGAGGTTGTACCTTTTGAAAAAGAAGGTTGATTGGTTATGCTCTTTTCAACTATGTGATGGATAGCGGTGCCAGCGGAACGCAGGATGAAGCAATTGCCGAGGCTGTCGCCTATACCATGTGGAGCATAGTAGCACATTCGCTCACATCGTCATCTGGCAAATAATAACAGCAAGAGACGGGCATGCGGACAATCCAGGGGATGACGAGTAATTTCATTATGTACTATGTATAATGTTTAATTTTTTAATTTTAGGAACTTTAAGTATCTAATTTGTTTAATTATATACAGTGTGTGATGTTTAAGTTTTTAATTTTAGAAACTTCTAATAAGTATCAAGTTTGTTTAATAATCAAGTTTTAATTTTTTAATTTTAGGAAATTTTTAATTTATATTTTTAAAATACAATGTTTATTTAAAATATAAAACCCACGATACAAACAAATACCAATTAAATATAAAATCCCCAAAACATTCAACCAAATACCTAATAAAAAAAATGGACTGGACCGGTCCGAGGAACAGAAGGACCAACCAGTTGTCAACTTTCTTCAATCGTGAAATGTGGGGAGCGATCCGTCCGATGGGATTGGACTGTCCTGTCACCCCATTATAGATGCTACAACATTATACTTTAGAATTAAATATTTGGTTGTTAAAGTCAATTTTTTGCAAATTAAATGGTAGACACGAATCCAAAAGTTAGAGAATTGACAAATGAAAATTGGTAAATGTAATTATACTAATATATCACCACAAGAGGAGTTAAGACTTAAGAGCCGTTCTTTTCTTTTTAATGGTCAACAAATCAATTCCGAGCATTCTTGAAGTACCCATTGGACGAAGGAGTACTCCGAGAGTAACCGGGTCCACCAGTAATTTCACACCAGTTCCCGCGGAAAACCCGCCGCCTAAAGACCCTCGGCGGTAAAACCTGACCCACTAGCAGCATTTTGGTACCGGTAGGACTCGAACTCTTCATCTCCCATAAGAAAAGTAAGGAGGGTATCACTCCTCCATAAGAGGATTGGCACTTAAGAGCCGATCTAACCGAACGAATTCTGCTTTCATTTCCCAAAACGAGCAATTAAGAAGCTACGTGGGCCTTGGGGCAGTTGATTAAGATGTGGGCTGCCCTGAAAGCAAAACTAGACAAACGCAATGAAAGCATAGAAAAAAAAAAGTAGTCAATTTTTGCGGTTTAAAAGAAACGCACTATGGCAGTTTTAAGAAAAAAGCCCCTTTGGGGGCCGCAGTTACGCATAGTCGGCAGCTTACTTGTCGAGTCAGTTCTTGGCATGCAGAACGAGACAGAACAAAAGGGAATTCAAATTAATTACTTTGGAGGCCAAGAATTATACGGTGACATTATCTACTTCTTTCTTTTTATTCTTTTTATTATGTTCAAGTAGTTAGTTTATCATACATCACTAAATCTTGCATGGTACATCCTAGTTAGTTTAGTTAAGGATTTGACACTGTGAAGTACGTATATTGTGCTCTAGGTTAGTAATATGATCAACATAGGTTTACCTCTATCTTAACTCAATCTCGAATCAAACCTTTTAAACTTGTTTTATTTAATTAAACAAGTTGTTTGCGCAATGCTAATCACGTGTTCTACGATACGTGGTGAAAGGGTAATCAAGCGATTGAGCCAAATATAGAGAGAAAAGAAGAAACTCAAGAGAAGAGAAGAGAAGAGAATAATCTCGAAATCAATAGCTAATCTTCTCGTTCACAACTAGCTGTTTAAGTACAATTGGACTTGTTTACCATGGACCCCTATACTACTTAGTTACAGTTACAACTCTAGTCCCTCACTTATTTTCCACCTAACATTCTTTGTGCATACGATACTCCACTTATCATATCTATATAGGTTATTTAGCCTTTCACATGACTTGAATAGGGGTCATCATTTGGAACATCACACAAGGGCTCAACGGCCTAGTCTGAGGTATTATAGTATATTATTGTAAAGTAATTAACATTTGTTATTTTAGGATAGGAGATAATCACATTGATAACATTCCATGATTATCTCTTCCTTGATTGTAGTTAGCATTAATTGTCCATCATTGTAATTCTCCCTATTTAAGGGATGGCATTCTTTGTTTGTAATCAATCAACACAATTAACCTTTTCATGGTATCAGAGCAATACCTAATTTGCTCTTGAAACCCTTCTGCCGCCCATCACCATTTTTCTGTTTCTTCTTCTTCTCGACAGGAAATATGTCGGACAAACAAGACACCTCCTCAAACGATCCCAAACCTGATACCAAACACGCTTCACTTCATCCAGCCTATACTGTTTCGAACATTTAGACCAAGGTTCGTACTCTTGATGGAACCAACGTCACGTATTCGTCTTGGGTGAAACTTTTCAAGTTACACGCCAAGGCATACAAGGTGTTGGATCACATCGACGGTACGGACCCGCCCACTGAAGACGATGAACACCATGCTGCTTGGTTCGAAATAGATGCACTCATCCTTCAATGGATATATGCAACCTTGTCCGACTACTATATGAAACAAATCATTGGTGAATCCGATGCTACGGATCGGTCGGCTTGGGTCAAGCTCGAGGGCCTATTCCTAAATAACAAAGGCTCCCGAGCAACAACCCTTGAACATGATTTTACTAACCTTACTCTTAATGCTTGTGCTTCTCTTGATGAATATTGCTAGAATCTTAAGGAACTTGCGGATCAATTAGGCGATGTTGGATTCCCAGTGAGCGAGCCACTGTTAGTAATGCAACTTGTACGCGGACTCCCCTCGGAGTACGACGTCACTACTGCCCTCATCAACCACAACAGCCCTACTTGGGATGAGGCTCGCGAGTCCTTGCAGAAGGAAGCCCAACGCCAAGCTGCTCGCCAAAACCAAACCCAATCGGCCCTTGTTTCAACTCCTCCAAACCAACCCGCTGCTGAAAACCATAACACAAACCCTCCTCCGCACTCCCAAACCACCACTGACCAAGCCCGTTATCCAAACTATGACCCTAACCGTCCACTTGGCCGTGGTTACCGGGGAGGCCGTGGACGACCGATCACGACCACAGACCAACGCTCAAACTCCATGGTGGCCCCAATAATCGGTTCCTTACGGCCAGCAGCATGCTCCCACTTATGGTCCATCCAATAACCCGGCCCAAAATTGGCATATACCACCCACCCCATATCCATCTCAAGCCTGGAACCCAAACAATTCACCTAGCCCACATTCGCAAGCCCAATACAACCAGGCCCATATGGCTTATCAGCAAGCCCAACTGCCCCCGTACCAGCCAGCCCAAAATCCTTCTGGCCCGGCCCACAATCAACCGGCCCAATTCACTGACCCGAATGCGTACAACGCACTCGCTCCATCTGACATCGGCACGGCTCTCTCTATGATGCAGGTTCATGACTATGCGGATCAGACTTGGAATATGGATACTGGGGCTTCCTCACACATCACGGCTCACTCTGGTAAGATTACTACTCCCTTGTCTATTTCCTCAACCACTATACTTGTCGGTAATGGCCAAACATTGCCAATAAATGGATCCGGTAATAGCCTTCACACCGTCTCAAAGAAAACCTACCATCTAAATAACGTCCTTCATTCACCCACTGTTATTAAAGATTTATTGTCTGTTCGTAAATTTACTCGTGATAATCAAGTTAGTGTTGAATTTGACCCCTTTGGATTTTCTTTGAAGGACCTCAAGACAGGAACCTTCCTTTCTCGGCATGACAGTACGGGGGACCTTTATCCATTCACACCACCATCTTAGGATTTTGTTTCCACTTCGGCATCAACTCCTTGGCACAACCGGCTTGGTCATCCTGGCCATGCTATTTTAGATTTTCTTTCTCGCAATAATTTTATTCCATGTAATAAACCTAGTACTTTTGTTTGCTCATCTTGTCAACTTGCGAACAGCCAACGTTTGTCGTTTCATGATTCTATGTCTATTACTTTTGCACCTTTTGATTTATTGCATTGTGATCTTTGGACCTCACCGGTTCTTAGCAAATCCGGTTACAAATATTATATGGTCCTCATAGACAATTTCACCAAACACGTGTGGGTCTACCCACTCAAATATAAATCCGAAACTTTTGACACTTTTGTAAAATTTCACAAATTAATACATACCCAATTCAATTGTCTCATTAAAACCTTTCAATGTGACTTGGGTGGTGAATTCGACAATCACCATTTCAAGACTTTTGCAGCCAAACATGGCATTGTACTTCGTTTCTCATGCCCACAAACGTCCCCACAAAATGGCAAAGCTGAGAGAATGATTCGTAGATTGAATAATATTATTCGCGCTCTTCTTACCCATGCTCACCTCCCCCTACCTTTTGGGTTGAAGCACTTCATGCTTCCGCCTACCTCCACAACATTTTGCCCACTACAAAATTAAACAACAAAACCCCGGCCTTTGCACTTTACCAACGCCACCCAACCTATGACCATCTACGAGTCTTTGGGTGTGCGTGCTACCCAAATGCTTCCGCTACACAACCCAACAAACTCCTCCCTCGATCAATTCGGTGCATCTTTCTTGATTACCCTCCTAATTTTAGAGGATACCGATGCCTCGATCCTGTTACAGGACGCGTCCACATCTCGCGTCACGTTGTGTTTGATGAGCATGATTTTCCATTTTCCTCTCCCATCCAACAGTCCACGTATAATTTTCTAGATGAGGACTCCTACCCATTCCACATCCATTCCTCCCAGTCCGTTGGCCCTTCACTACCTTACCCACACCTGGCCCAAACACACCATCACCTGGCCCATTCCCATCTCCACATACCGGCCCATCTAACTCCCAGTCACACTCGCCCAACACAGTACACTCCTCCCCTCATTACCCACCCGGCCCAATAACGTCTGAGCCTACTCTCCCCCATTCCCCAACCGGCCAGCCCAACCACCCCCCACCCCCTACGCACCCGCTTCACCCAGATCATGACCCGGCTCCAACCACCTCCCAACACCACATGGTCACTCGTGCCAAGGATGGTATCTCTAAACCAAACCCGAAATATAACTTGTCCACCCCTTCCATCTCCCCATTACCATGCACTTACACCAAGGCTTTTTCGGATCCAAATTGGCTTAATGCTATGACCGTTGAATTTAGTGCGTTGCAGGTTAACAATACTTGGGAACTAGTACCCAAACCAGTTCCTACGCCGATTATTAGATGCATGTGGCTGTTCAGACACAAGTTTAAATCAGATGGCTCTCTCGAGAGATATAAGGCTCGTCTTGTGGTTAATGGCAAATCTCAGACGGTTGGCATCGACTGCCATGAAACATTTAGCCCCGTTGTTAAACCCACATCTATTCGTACCGTATTGAGCTTGGCAGTCTCTAAAAATTGGCCCATTCATCAACTAGACGTGAAAAATGCTTTTCTACACGGGCATCTCGATGAAACTGTCTATATGCATCAGCCCGCAGGTTTCGTTGACAAAAGATTTCCCGATCATGTTTGCAGACTCAAGAAGTCTTTGTACAGACTAAAACAGGCACCACGGGCTTGGTACACGAGGTTTTCTACCTTCTTATTGTCTCATGGTTTTCGGAGTAGCTTCAGTGACTCATCTCTATTTATTTTTCAAAGTGGGAAACACATTGCTTATCTATTTCTATATGTAGACGACATCATCTTAACTGCCTCAGATCCCACCTTATTACGTTCCATAATTACCTCATTGTCCAGAGAATTTGCTATGAGTGATCTTGGGGCTCTTCGTCACTTTCTGGGCATTACAGCTACTCGTCACTCCAAAGGCATGTTTTTATCTCAAGCCCAGTACACTCGGGATGTAAACCATGTGCCACACCTTGTGATACGTCATCCAAATTAAGTGCTACTGCTGGTCCTCTCATGGAAGATGGCACGTTGTATCGTAGCCTTGCGGGTGCCCTTCAATACTTAACATTCACTCGTCCCGACATCACCTATGTCGTGCAACAGGTCTGCCTCTTTATGCATGGTCCTAGGGAACCCCATTTCTTATATCTCAAGCGCATTTTGCATTACTTACAGGGAACCCTTGACTATGGTTTACATATCTCGTCCTCCCCATCCACGGCTCTCACAGCCTACTCTTATGCGGATTGGGGAGGATGCCCGGACTCACGGCGTTCTACTTCGGGTTATTGTGTCTTCTTAGGAGATAATCTCATTTCCTGGTCATCTAAATGGCAACAAAAAATTTCACGCTCAAGTGCTGAAGCAGAATACAGGGGTGTTGCGAATGCTGTAGCCGAAACCACCTGGCTACGAAATCTTCTTCTAGAGCTTCACGTCCCAATTTTGAAGGCCACTCTTGTCTATTGTGACAATGTCTCTGCCGTCTACCTGTCAGAAAATCCTGTTCAACATCAACGCACAAAGCATGTGGAGCTCGATATCCATTGTGTTCGTGAAAAGGTTCAACTCGGCCAAGTTAAAGTTTTGCACGTGCCATCCTCATCTCAATATGCAGATATTTTTACCAAAGGCTTGCCTCTGACACTGTTTGAAGATTTTCGATCCAGTTTAAGTGTCCACTCATATGACGCTTAAACTGCGGGGGACTATTAGAGTATATTATTGTAAAGTAATTAACATTTGTTATTTTAGGATAGGAGATAATCACATTGATAACATTCCATGATTATCTCTTCCTTGATTGTAGCTAGCATTAGTTGTCCATCATTGTAATTCTCCCTATTTAAGGGATGGCATTCTTTGTCTGTAATCAATCAACACAATTAACCTTTTCATGAGGATGGTCTAACTTGCTTAGCCAGATTTAAAATGCATGTAAAACACACCAATCAACCAGTCAAAAACACAACCGCTCTATATATATAACACCCTAACACGTATAAAATATCCCCTGGACTATTAATATACACTACCATCCTTAGCTTTCTAGACTACTAAATAAACACATTTAACACATAATAACATTTCCATTGATTAAAATAGAAAAGAAAAACTTCAATAAAGCAACTAAACTTCATGGCATACACGGGATCATCCAATGATACAATGCTAGAAAATCTATCAGTGATAAGAGGCCCAATAAAGGGTATCTAAAATTTGTGTACAAATATGAACTCTATGCACAACCAGACCCAAGAAAGCTAAAGATGGACAAATTAAGATCCTAATGTCTCAACTTGTAGAGCTAAAGAGGTTCCCTTGCGAACCATTAGTTGCTTAATTGGTTGACAAATCCTATTCTACCATAATAAACTCGTGTTGAGAATTTGCATATGAATATTGGATCATCAATCTTGCTCATCCACTTCTTGGAATGGAAGAGGTACCGTCTTTACAGCTCTAAACTTGCCCGCATTATTTAAATGCTCGTTCTCCAATCTGCAGGACCATTAGAAAGGCAATATGTACATGTAAGCTATTGTTTAGCAAAATATATGAATTTTGAGGTAAAATGTACCATCCGATGTACACAAAATCAATGTGCGTGCGCTTTATTTTCGTTTACAAAAAGTTAGTGTGAAGAAGCTATAGCTGTATTTAGTGCCCGGTTGTTTTTTACAACATTCATCAACTTTCATATTATATGATTTCAAAATTTTTTTTTAGATATGATGTAAAAACACAATTAACTAGAAAAGGAATGCCTTGTATACCTGTAGAAATTCCAATGACCTCTTCTAATGACTTCAAGGGCTGCAAAAAATAGCCCTGTCAATCTGTAATCAACACCCCCAAAATTGTAATGTAGGACACTTTGTATCCAAGCTAGCCTCAGAACAAGATTCAACCCCTGAAAATAGATGTTTCCAAGGAAAATTTAACACAATACTCACATGGGTTTGTTAAATATCATTTGAAGTTACTATGAATCATATTAATGATCATGTGTTGTGTATAGTATATCAAACATATGTATGTATACCATTGAGAAGAAGTAAATGAACTTTCGACGTAGAATCAATTCATTTCTTAGCCATGGGTTCTTAGAGTTCATCTGTAACAAACCCCAATCCTTTACAAAGTCCCAATACAATTGGTACACAGTTGCAATGCTTGACACTATCACCACCACACATAGCCACCCTACACTCTTTTCTTTTTCATATGCCAATTTCGCCCCCGCTGCTAACATTGCAGATGCATATTTCCCCATGTTAATCAAATGCCCCGTGTCACCTTCATCCAGCCACCTCCGAGCACACTACACAACAATAATTAAAATGTGAAAATAGAATATTAGCACATTGTTAATGTGAAGTAATCGATCAACTATGTATTTTCAGCAAGATTAGATTTTCGCCAAACCTGCATAGCTCGCCAGTAATAAGGTAGAAAGGAAACAACATAGGCAAGATCTCTAAATTTTTTAGTGCCAACACAGTATCCATAGTCTTGAGTTTTGTAACTCCCGGTTATGTAGTAGCACCCCACATATTCAAGGTCCCTAAGCATTGGTACCTGTTTCAAAATAGAATAAGTCTTATGTGCAACAGTTTTCTTGTGACCATAGTTGTTAAAAGCCATCGCCTTTTGCGCCTAGGCCCATTTTTTAGGCGAGGCGATGCATTTGCGTTTTGAGTCGAGGAAATTGCGCTTTAATTCTACAGGTGATGGTTTAGGCGCAGATTTCAGCTATATTCCCATATTCGGAGAGTTTCCAGCCAAATTCATTAAATTATGGCTAGATTCCAGCCAGATTTCTACTTTTATCTAAGGAAAACTACTTCTATACACTAATACATCAATATTTTAAAACTTTTGATACTAAATAGATGAAAAATAGTATTATTTTAGTATATTTCCTTATTTTCTTTGTTCGTTTTTTTATCTCAGGCCCTTTCTTTTTTTGCGCCTCACGCCTAGGCCCCAGGCAAGGCCTATGCACCTTGACTGCGCCTAGCACCTTTGATAACTATGGTTGTGACATATAAAATAATGATTTATTGATAATTACAAGTTACAAATTTTGAAGTTCTGTAATTTAACATTGTCTGTAGTCGGTAAGGGGTAACTACAGGCGTTGCGACCCACTAATTTAATTTTGTATTCGCTTTGGGCGCTTAGAACTTTTAAAAGAATATAAAAAACTAAAGAAATTTTACTAAAAATAATTTGATAAGTAATGTGTAACTTCTGCCTACTAGGCAGGTCATAGCTAAGTAGCTTGGGTTAGAAAACCACCCCGCGCCCTTTTGCGCTACATAAAAAGGATGATAATACTAAGTTTAGGGGCAGACCTGGCTACAAAGTTGATCAGCCATGAAGAAATCCAACATGACAACCTTATAAAGAGGAGATAAAATTATGTTTCTTAGTACACTAAGTAGACGGTAGCGGCTTGACTTGTATACGATGTTGATAGGACACATAAGCAATACTATAAAAGCCTGTAAAATAGAAAGTGTTACATATGTTTCAAATCTTCTAATTTGTACTATTCCACTCAAATAGTTCAAAATCATAGAATAATGTCTAAAGAGAATATATAGTAACTAGCTTACCAATAACAGAAGACCAGGTATTAAGTCAACTTGAGAATAAGAATACCCTTTGTCCATCAGTGATATGTGAACAAACAGGACCCCCACTACAACTGTCATTGACAAGGTACTAATCAAGAACACATCTCTATATTTGAGTTCTTTTCTTGGTGATAGCTCAAAGATGAAGCTATAATTGATACGGTTTCTTCTCCACATGTAGATGTTACATCCATAGAGGAAAAGGTGCAAAAATAGCAGGCTGAACATGCTGCAAGAAAAAAGGTACATATTAACATTCTGATCATTAACATATGTTTTTTTCTAGCATATTTTATATTAATCTAAAAACTCATCGCATACCTAAGAAGAGGGTATACGGTTTCCATGTAGATAGTATTACTTTGAGGTCCATATGTTCCGGTGGTATGAGCTATGATGGCATACCCAATAAGGAGCGCAATGAAGCATCCCGTAAATAGACCTATAAAACCGTACTCAAACATTAAACACAAAAACTGATTAGAGTTCAAAGGTCCGGCTATCTTCACTGCCTTACACTTCTAGTATCTCGCAGCCTAATGTGCATGCATCGAATGATTAAATAACAGTAAATCACGGAAATATCTACTTGACCGGGGATATTAACAATATAAACTTGGCTTTTTGAGTGTATGAATTTTTTATTTTTAATTTATAAAAGTTTCCACCAATCAGATGAGGACACATGTGTGAACGCGATTAAATTCTTGCGTGCCGGAGTGAAATCTCCTACTCCACTTTTGAATCACTTGCGCCAAGTTTTAATTTAGAATAAACAAAAGATCATTATTTTTTAATTCAGCCTCTGGCGCAACGTTATGGATTTGTTGCATGCGCCAGGATGAATTTGTTGCTCCAAATTGAAATTTGATGTGACATATTGAAGTCGTTTGCGCCAAAGGCAAAAGAGACTTGTCGCGCCCTGTTCAACTGGTAATTTTAAGCAGGCAAGGCTATTTTTGTTAATTTTCTTGGTCATATTGGATATTTTCATGATTTTACCTTATAATAAATAACCTTCTAACACAAAATTGTGTCTTGTGACTGTTGGACAAACACTAAGATATGGTGCTGAGAAAGATCACACTTCAAAATGTACTATATATCTATGGCCTGTAGGTTTTCCACATATTTTAGTGGCAATCAGAAAAGCCAAGTACCACATTTGCTGCCTTTATCTTTGTAGGGACCAAGATAAGTTAATCAATATATGCCTATAAAAAGGTCTCTTTGCTCTAGCAAGCCACCTTTAGGTAGAAAAGTAGATTTATATCTTTGACTACCAAGGTCTTTTACAGATTATCTTGTAGTGTTAAAAGTGACCCACTTGAGCCTTTTTTAACTACTATACTTGAAGCAAACCAAATTTAACGCAAAACATTAATTAATGATGCACTTTATTTAGACATATTCATAAACTTAAAAATGTAAACTTGCCTGACTTATGTGTGAAGACTACTTATTGTAAATCTCCCCTTAATGACAAATCAATCCGAATTCCACACGCAAAAAAAAAAAAAAAAAATAATAATAATAATAATAATAATAATAAAAACAGTTTTTTTTTTTTCGCAAACTCGATTGGGAATTTTTTTCATTTTTTGTTGGTTATTGTTTTTGTAACTTGAGGTAACATTTTTGTTATTTCTATATAGAGGGTGGAGTTTTAAATATTCTGGCATACTTATAATCTTGAACTACTTTTGCATATTCATTGTTTTTTACATACATTTATTTTTATGGATTTATACTATAGTGATAAATTACATAATTGTTGTATGTAGTGTACCAACTAGAAATTTAGATCCTATATAACTACGTGTTTTCTATAGTTATGAATTTGTAACTGCTATATTTTTTAGCATCAATTCAATTACAATGGTATATACCCCAATAATGGAAAGATGATTTGGAAAAGGGCCCTTGTTCTTTTATATTATCTTTCAATTCTTAATCTTTCAATTTTTAGTGGCCACTGATTTTCATAGTCAAAAATGAAAAGAACCAAAAGGAAGTGTAGACATACCAATGAAAAAGGTGACACTATGAGACTCTTTGCGCTGAGTCGGTTTCAAGTATTTCATTGCCTTTCTTCGATCATCTTCTGCAAATTGTTTCACGAAAATCTCCTCAACTTCATCTGCTAGTTTCATAATCTGGCATACAAATAAATCGATTGTGTCGTGAGAGACAAGTGGAAAGGAACATAATATATAAAATGCGCGAATATTTAATTCCCTACATTATGTACATTGGCTTCAAGGAAAAGACTGGACATGGAAAGGCACATCATATATATGGTCTGAATTAGTCCAACAAATGGGACATTTCGTACTGGATTGCAATCATTTTCAATATTCTTTGACATATTAATGTGGCTATGTCATAAGCCACTAATAGATTACAACATTGAATTTTAAATGTTACCTTGTTTGAACAGTTGAAGTACGAGCTCTCGACAACTCTAAGGTAAATGGGAAGAACTTGTTTGTTTGTAACCTGTAACAAAACAGCAAACCATAAGATGATCTATCTGGACAAGTGAATATGTCGCCGAGACAGCGAAGTCATCATGCACAGTTGTATTTATTTTATTTTTTTCTTATGTTTCGGTATAAATTTTATCCAGAACCGAGTTGTATACAATAAGTTATACGTTAAGTAGATATTGACAAAATAAATAAATAAAAATGAAAATCGGGTATCTTGAGTTGCGACACCCACCCCCCCCCCCCCCTCACAAACCCCCACCCCCGGTTCATACAACTTCAAAAACATACCCCAAAGTCATCACCCTAATTAACCATTTAAAAAAATAAAAATCTCACAATGTTAAAGATAAAAAAAAAAAATGTTAAAGAAAAAGGAAGATAAAGAAATGAATATGATTTGTGTCAATTCACTTGAAAAATGATGAGGGCCTACCCCCATTTACTTACTTTGTCGAATTTCTTCAAAATCTTTGCAAAGGCAAGCAAGTTCAAGCTCCTGTAGATAATAAATTGTCATAGAATTCTTAATGTCACATATATTTAGATTACTTAAAATGATAACAAGGTTCAGAAGATAATTAATGGAATACATATGTCAAAGCTATAGGCTTAATGGTTCAGTAACTTTACATATCGAATTATGTACCAACAACAAAACATTACCTGTAAGTTTTGAGATATCCCAATCCTTTATAAAGCTCAATGAGAGCTCCACGAATCATTTTTTCGGCATGATGGAGCTTTGTTTTATTGATGTGAAGCTTTTTTCCCTGGGAATTGTGTTTTTTGGATGACTGATTGATCAAATCTTCCCAAAGTAGATAAGAGAACGCGCGTGTTGGGTTGGTTAAAGGAATGCGAATTTTCAAGTTTTTTCCATTGTGGTTGCTTATTGAACTAGAAAGACTTTGTTCCTCCTCCATTTTAGATATCTTTTCCCTTGTTTCTTCTGATCTTGGTGAGACAATTGAGTGCATATCATTTTTTTCCATATCTTCTGTTATAGTTTCCTCATCCGGTAAAATTTGGTCCGTCACGCCCTTATTGGATTCTTCATCTGTACTTGAAAAAGAAATATATTAACCATTGGTTTAGATAGGAAAAAAAAAAAAAAAAGAAAGACAAGTGAAAATTAATTGGCATCTCAAAAGGTGGAAATACATTTTCTTATGTTTTATAAAGTTACTGCACAATGACCATATTTGAGATTTCAAGATCATACCACATGATATAGTGCCAGAGATAGTGACTTCATCCTTGGAGCCATGGTGGGATGAATTAGCTTTACTTTTCCGCTTATCTTTTAGGGCGGTTTTGAGCTCTACAAGGATATGTAATTGCTTCTCAAGACATTCCCCTCGTTCAAGGAACGCTTTTTCTTTCTTTATGTAAAATTCATTCACTTTGTTGAGCTGAAGATCCAAAAGAGCGAAAAACGCACTAGCAGCTTCAGTATGATCAGACTGCTCTAACAATTCTGTTTGGTATAGAACTCCCTTACTTGCTGTCCATTCAACTTTACTGTGAACCTAAAACCACAAATATTAACCACATTAGGATAGTTATACATATATGTGAACCAAGAAGCACGAAAGACATTAGGGAGATCACGGAAGATTGAAAAAAAATTTATCTAGGGTGTCATTACAGACAGAAATACGGATGATCAAAACATCTGTTCATAATTTACATCTTTTTCGGTCAAGTGTACTTTTTAACAGTTGTAATGTCATTTGGGGCATCTTCCTATATATGTGTCTTGAGCGCATTATGTTTAAATCATAATGCGATCAAGACACATAATTTAAATGTTAGCCAATAAGAAATAGTCAGAAAGAGTCTGAATACATGTATGAATTCTCTATCTCGACGCCGATTTCCAAATAAGGAAAGTTTTTGTATGGAGGTACAAAGGGTATTGGCTAAAGAGCTTTTTTGTATCGGTTTTGTTGCAGGAGAAGTGGAATCGCGAGGAATTTTCTTAATGTATTTCTTCAGTTGCCAATAATCGACGAAGACTTCTTTCCATTCGGGAATCAGTTGACCCTCAAACTGCTTAGTGAATTTCACCATCTTCTTTCTTTAACTTGGCTAAAAGAGTTAATCCCCAAGTAAAGTGAAGAGTATTTTTGTGCATGCACTTGTGAGTTGAGAGTGTCTAACACAAGCCAATGGTCACATTATATATGGAGAAATGAAAAGGGTGTAATGAAAAAGTACCACTTTGAAACATTGTTGCTAGTACTGATTCTCTATATAGCACATTCTATAATATCCTGTGTTTTTTTTTGCTTTTATCCTATGCCACCTTCCACTTGGTTTATATAGGGACTGTTTTAAGGTTGGTGTTCACAAAAAAAAAAAAATATTATTGGCAACTTTCTAATATGATGTGCCGATGCGCAGATGCCCTATTAGCAATCTTTGATGACCGTTCCATTGTTTGGGGTAGATCGTACTATCGAGCGTAATCTTTGATAATATTCATATTCTCTAATAAAAAAGTAATAGGCTTGTTTGCATTTGTTTTTTTGTGGTCGATTTGTTAATGGAAATCTTATTATGCATTTGTTCTTATTTGTATAGTCCTTGTCTTACAAGAAAAGCATAAGTTCATAAATATATGCTTATCAATGTTAGAAACAACTAAACCTATTTAAATTTAACTTTGCTGAAAATGCAAAAGTTGGCAACGTATGTAAAGTAAAAGTTCCTAGAAGGCTAGAATATTTAACAAATTCACTTGTTATCATAAAAAAATGTAAAACAACCCTAACTATTTGAAACTGTATTCTTAGATGATACATAAGTTCGCAAGAGATGCAATGTTCTGAAAATATTATACAAGTTCATAGGTGAGCGAGCATACACGAGATGCAATTTGATAGGGAAGTTTCAAAGCTCTCTTTTCATAACTATGTTATGGTTAAAATAGTTGTAAGACCGAATATGTAATAGTGTAATAATGAAGGGGTCAAATGATAGTTCGTAATGTGAACTTAAACCATGGGCGGAGCAACCCCAAATCCAAGGGGTGCGGATGTACACCTTGAAAAAAAAAATTAGTGTTTATATATACGTGTTTATCCCGTCCGCACCCCATAAAATTTTTCAATCGCACCCCTTGGATTTTTGAAATCGACCCTATTAAAATAGTTGGTAGGGTAGTGGCCCAATATTAAAAATTAGCCTAATAGCCCTTTATAAGGTTGTGTGTAGTGGTTTAGTTGTGGGGCGCTATAAAGCCTATAGCGCCCGGGAACACCGCCCCCCGGGCTCTATAGGGCGTTTTGGGGCCTAGGCGTTTTCCACATAACGAGCGTTATGTCTTGATTTGTGTAATATGACCGTTACCAACGGTCGGATAATTTAAAAAAAATTAAGCTATATATAATCATACACTACACACATATACCTTCACACATACAATTCACACACATACACTACACACATACAACCTTCAACCCTCAAACAAATTCAACACACAAACAAATCACCAAAATGTCATCCCCTCCCTCTGATGACTCATTTGTCGATCTATATAATCGGTTTTTTCACGATGACGGCGCGGAAGAGGACGAGGTCGTTACGAGTGCGGTTCAACTAGCGTCTAGCGCGGTGCAACTTGTAAGTACTTCCGCCCCACGGCCGATATTGTCTAGGAAATATATAGAGCGAGATCGTGTAGCCGCCAATGAGCGTTTGATGAATGACTATTTCAATGCCAATCCGGTTTACGGCCCTAATTTGTTTAGACGAAGATTTCGGATGCGTAAAAACTTATTTTTGCGCATTACCGAAGATTTAGAGTCCGCCTATGATTACTTTAAGCAAAAACCCGACGCTAGAGGGTGTTTAGGATTCACCGCAATTCAAAAGGTCACTTCCGCAATACGTGTACTCGCCTACGGGAACACATACGATATCAATGACGAGTATTTGAAGATGGCGGAGAAAACCACATGCGATACCTTGGAGTATTTCTGCTACGGTATTTACAAATATACATATATTTTTTTGATACATTAGTAGTTACATTTTATATATGTATTTGATTTTTTAGGTATATGCCAATTATACGGAAAACGATACTTGAGAAACCCGACATGGAGCGACCTTCAACAACTATACGAAGCGCATTTAGAAAGACATGGATTACCCGGTATGATTGGTAGTATAGATTGTCGTCAATGGCGATGGTATGCTTGTCCAACCGCATGGCGAGGTCAACATACACGCGGTGACCAAAAGGGACCAACGTTGGTTTTACAAGCAGTTGCCTCACAAGACCTGTGGGTTTGGTCGGCATTCTTTGGTCTCGCCGGGTGTATGAACGACATAAATACTTTCCAGTTTCGCCATTGCTAGAGTCTTACATTGGCGGAACAATACAGAAAGTTGGGTTTTATGCAAATAATAATTACTACGAGCATGGATACTACTTGGCGGATGGTATATATCCGGAGTATTCAATGCTCGTCAAAACGTTTAGTCAGACACAAGATGAAAAAAGGCAATATTTTAAAAGAGTTCATAAGTCTGCAAGAAAGGACGTCGAGAGGTGTTTTGGCGTTCTTCAAGCATGATGGCATTTTGTTAGAAATCCTTGTCGTATGTGGGAAAAAGAAAGGATTAGAATGGTGATGTATGCTTGTATCATAATGCATAATATGATACTTGAAGATGAAGGAAAGGCAATATGCCCAAACTATGTAGCAGAAGAAGATGTTCAAGGGACGCAAGCGACACAGGAGGAGAGATTTCAAAACAGTTTCATGTTGCGTTCCAAGGATATACATAACGTGTTGAAGGCGGATTTGGTTGAGGAAGCATGGGCGATTCGCCCGATTCATCACAACCAAGAAGAAGAAGAAGAAGAAGGAGGAGGAGGAGGAGGAGACGAAGAAGAAGAAGAAGAAGAAGAAGAAGAAGAAGAAGAAGACGACGACGAAGACTAGTTTTTTTAAATATTTGTAGTTTTTTTAAGTATTTGTAACTTTTTTTAAGTATTTGTATTTTTTTTAGTATTTGTAATATTTAAATCTTTAATGGAATATTTAAACTATTTAATATTATTATTTAAATAAGAAAAAGAATAATTAAACAATGATTACCCAATCATTTATAACCCCCCATAACCCCCCCCCCCCCTTCCCGGCCACTACACCCTCTTTTTCCATAACCCCCCATAACCCCTCTTCTATTACTTTTTAATATTTTAATACTCATAACCCCCCATAACCCCCCACCACTACACATACACTAAGATATAGAGTAAAGATTAAATACAAAATATTTTTCGGTAAGAACTATGAAAATCAAAGTGGGTAAAAAAAATTTATTTTATTTTTTAGATTTTTTTCCCATGTGCTTAAACATACTTTCTAGACGAATAATACAAAAAAAATTAAAAAAAAAAATTAGTGTAATTACGTCATTAAAGTAAATACACTAGTTTACACTAGAGTAATTATGTAATTACTCTACACCATTTTTTTTTTTAGTTTTCAATATTATAATAATGTTTAACAATATGGGAAAAAAATTTCGAAAAAAAATAAAAAAAATACCCTCCTTTGATTCTCACAATTCTTAACAAAAAACACTTTGTACAGGATCTTTCCTCAAAAGATATAAATCTGAATAAAAAAAGAAGAAGAAAAAAAAACATGAACTTGAAGTGGTAAACATGGATGGTGAATACGTTGACCCATGATACCAAGAAAAAAAAACATCACACTTCGCCACTATTGTAAGGTTGAATGCTTCAATTCAATTCTAGATATGCAAATCAAAGAATTGAAAAACTGTGTTAACAAGGTAACATCTGAGTTACTTGTTTGTATTAATAGCTTTAGACCTTGTGTTAATTTTGGTGCGTTGATGTTCCACAACTAATACTACTACGATTAGCCGAGATGTATCCACATGATATTGATGATGAAGATAAAAGAAGACTTCTGGTTGAACTTGAGAACTATATTGATAATGTAAAAGCGGATACACAATTTACCAAATTGAATGATTTATCAAGTCTTGTACAATTTATGGTTGAAACAAAGAAACACCTTAACTTTATATTGGTGTATCGTTTATTGAAGCTAGCTCTCATATTAGCCGTCACAACCGCAATCGTTGAAAGAAGCTTTTTGGCAATGAAGTTTGTGAAGAACAGTTTGCGTAATAGGATTGGTGATGAGAATTTAAACGATAGTTATATTGCTTTTATTGAAAAGGACTTGCTTAGAAACATGGAGATAGAAGATGTTAGAGACAGATTCCAAAAAATGAAGACTTAAAGAGAACTTTAAATTTTAGAATTTTGTTATGCATATGTAACAACGTTTAAATTACATTGGCTTCTTTTTGTTGATTATATAATTTTAGTGTTATTATTTTTAGTACACAACCCGACCCGACCTGGACTACCTGATGGATAAACGACCTAGGGTCTTAGAGATTCCGCACCCATGAAAACATTTCCTGCATCCGTCACTGACTTAAACAAATCGATGTAATGGAAGGAGTAGCTATTGATTTTTGAGATTATTCTCCTTCTTCTTTGGCTTTCTTCTTCACCTTTCTCTATGTTTGGCTCAATCTCTTGCTTACTATTTCATCATGTATCAATGGTATCAAGGTTGTCTCTCACCTTGGGTTAGGGTTAGGGCTACAACAGAAGTATTTTATTTTTTCTACAACAACAACGTAACAATCAAATAGGGCAGCAACAACAATCAAGAAATTGGAGATCAAATCAAGAACTAGGCGATTCCATGGTTTTGCTATGGAAGAATTCATGAACCTAATGCAAGAAGATACAGTCAACACTTATTGTGAGGCATTTGAGTCTTTACATGGAAAAATCAAAATTCCTAAAGATTTTTTTGAAGACTATGTGGTGTATCTTTTCATTTCTGGTCTTAAACCAGAAATCAGTGAAGTTCTCAAACCACATCACAATATTGATAGAAGTTTCAAATTGAATGTCACACCCTCAAATTTCCACATGCGGGGTTTTACCGCGAGGCGCGTGACACACCAGGATCCAAGTCAACGGTCACAATAAACGACATCTATATGATAAGAAAACAACGTAAACTACCATTGAGTTTCAAAAACCGTTCTAACACAGCGGAAGCAAAATGTATTATTACAACTTAAAAGTAAAACTCAAAGTCTGAAATGTTTAACAAAACATGCATATGATCCCTAGACGCCGTGAGACTCCGTGCGCCTATACTCAATGCTGCTACCTTAGTGACCTGAGAAAACATGCCAAAAAGACGTCAACATATAATGCTGGTGAGTTCACAGGTTTTAAATTCGTAAACGTTTTCATGTGTAAAGCAATTCCTCATAAAGTGCCAAGTGTGCAAAAGTTCCAAGTAAATAACAAACGTTCCCTTACTACTACGACTGTGTTGCTAAAACCATTACTGACAAACGTTGCTCGAGTTGCTGCCCATGTGCCAAGTGTCAAGTGTCAAGTAGAGACAATATGCACCCGCCAGGCTCCCAGCCGTCAGGTGGCGTTCGTCACACCCGATAGATCTATCCACATTTCCCCCGTTGTGCCCCGCACATTCATGGTTTCAATAGGGACTTAGGTTTCGTCGTATAGTAAATAAGTGCCAAGCGCCAAGTGCCAAATGCCAAGTGTCAATGTTTAAAAGTGTCAAATGCCAATGTTAAATATGCCAACTGCCAAACGTGTCACGTTTCTTAAAAGAGTCACATTCCCAAAAGGCGTCATGTTTCTAAAAGCGTTGCGTTTCATAAGCGTTGCGTTTCATAAGTGTTGTGTTTCAAAAGCGTTGTTTTTTCAAAACATAAACGTTGTATTTGTTAAAACGTGTGGCATGCTTCTCCCCCGAGAGAAAAGTGTATAAAAGAGGGGCCGTGAACTCACCTTAGAGTACGTCTTCTGATAACTAGAATTCCAACACGTGTATGATAATCCCAACTAATGACAACCTATCAATGAGTTTACATAAGTGTGATGACTATTAACCCGAAGGCTAACTAGTCCCCGATTGTCCAGATCTTGACTACGTGTGTTAAAAAGTGTGTTTAAACGTTAACCGGACATCCCAGACCGACCCGACATCCCGTTGGTGACCCATTACATCAATTAGTCATGCACATAAGTTTAACACATAAGTTTCAAGCATAAAACACTTAGTTTGCATCAAAAATCTCATTCCGGACATCAGATGATCGAATGTGGTTTTCCCATTTCTACGTTCGCCCGTTTTTCCCACGTTCGCCCGTTTTTCCACGTTCGCCCGTTTTTCCACGTTCGCCCGTTTTCCCATGTTTTGTTCCACGTTCGCCCATTCGAACCAATTTTATTCCACGTTCGCCCGTTTTCATCAGCATTTTATAAAACGCACCAAAACGCATCTAAACGGTCCGAAAACATCACGAAACATTACCAATTACAGCAGTCAACTATCATTAACATATTCCTACATAACCCTACCAATTTTATCCCGAAATCCGTCCGTTTTACAAGTTACCCGAAATAGCAAATTATGGAGATGTCACATCAAACGCATGCAATCTTTACCCAATTAGGAAACTTTATGAAATCAATCAATAATCAACTTAATATACTTAGATTATCATGAACAATAAACCCCCCCAATCATATCCTTATCACTGTCATCATGAACAAGCCCTAGATCTAACCCAAAATCCCCAAAATGAACATAACATCATCAATAATCAATTGTAACCTATCTCAATCATAAATCATCATCAATAACAGTCCTAGATCATTGTCATAACATCTATACAGCAATCAATCATCAAACAATGCATAACATCACATAAAACACCATTAACACATGTTATTTTGTATGAAAGCTCATTGTTTATGAATAGGTTTTGTTTAGAAAGATATTAGGAAGGTTTTTATTCATGAAAACATGTTTGAATCAGATCTGGACTCTTGGGGTTTAATGAAAACGAATTGAAATGCTTTAAAAATGATTTAGAATGAAGAACACACCTTAGATCTTTGTGTAGAAGATGTTTGTAGGTTAGATTATAGAAAACAAGGGCAAAAACTCCTTCCCCAATGTTTAAAGTTGCTAGAGAGTGTTTTGAGGCGTTTAGGGTTTGTGAAATGGTGAAAAATGACAAAGTGTGGTATTTATACTATGTCCACATTCGCCCCTTTTATCTGGGCGAATGTACCATCCTTCGACCCTTTCACAGGGTCAAACGTACCCTGACTTGGTCGAATGAAATTCTTTAAATTCCATATCCCAGGTTCGCCCCTTTTACAAGGGTCGAACCAGGAGTATTGTCCAGGTTCGCCCATTCGATTGGTCGAACCAGGACTCACGTTTTTCTAGTTTTCCAATTTGTCGTGTTTAACGCATTTTAACGCACCCTAACATACGAGCATGCAACCTTAGTCTATGTTTAACATATTTAAGCATGGATGATTATCTACACATCATTTAAACACATCTAAGCATATAATCCACCATACAACAATTAGTCTACACATACACTTAATTAGTTTATGTAATTCACCAACAACGGGACTCGTATCGTGTGTGTGTGTGTGACTAACCCAATGATCTCCCGAATCATTGAACCCTGGACAATACGGACTGTGTTCTGACTCTACTGACCCCGTCAAGTATGTTTAATAAACGTTTTTCGCTAAGGTAGACTTATGTGTTTATAAAATGTTGACCCAAACATGCCAGGTGTCACATCATCCCCCTGTTGAAAGAATTTTCGTCCCGAAAATTTCCGGAAGTCAAAGAGAACGAAGCGACAAAAAGAAAAATTTTCCCGGTCGTCACATTGAAGGATGAAATTTTTAGGCCAAAGATGCAAGAATTGATTCTGAAACTGGATTCAATTAAGTGGAATCAATATCGGACAACAAGATTTGATGAAATTGACGATATAATTGTACATGAAATTTCATCATCTAATTCAAAATTTGAGAATTCATCGGAAACAATTGAGGTAAGTGATTCCATTCTTCAACAGGAAGTTAAATGTATGGTCGTTTTAGATGTTGAAAACAATGATGATATTACGGAATCTAATAGTGTTAATGAAAATGATGAGAGAAATGATGATCATGTTCATATTACTCATTTTATTGACACTTTTGAAAATGGCCGACATAAGAGTGACTCGTTTAGTGGAAATAAGAGTTTTGGAATTGATGTTTGGGATCAGGAAATAAGGAAAAAGAAATTAGTTTTCTAGTTTTTTTCCAGGTACAACAGTCATTAATCGAGAGAAAATGGGTGTTGTAAGTCAAGATCAGGGTATAGAATTGGTTGTCTCTTATATGTTTGATGAAATGCCTTTAAGAAGTGATATGACTTTTTGTATGGGTTTTTATTTAAAGGAAAAAAAATCAAGAAATGGGTGTTGTAAGTAAAGATAGGGAAATGTCACTTGTGGAAAAAATTGAATTGAAGGCTTTAAAAATGGATGAAATGGGGTTTATTTGGCATAAGTGGAAATCCAAATCAAGATTGGATGAATTTTTGAAGTCAAGTCACCTAGGTTATAATCATGTCAATCCAATAAATGAATTCAGTCCATGGCAGAAGAAGTTGTCAAATTGGTTAGATACTTGGTGGAAAATTAGTGCAAGTTATCACACTATGGGGAATTTTGATGAAAATTTTCATAGACATGAAGCCATATGCAATAACCAGGGTTATAAACATGTGCATGGCACTAAAATGCTGTAAATGGGATTGTCCCTCGTTTAGGCTCCACTAATGTTATGGATAAGGCTCTTTCAAAAAAAAAAAAAAAATAAGGCAATGAAACCTAAATGGCACAAATGGAAATCAAAAGTATGGAATAAACACAAACTCATGGAATTTATGAGTGTTGCAATTTTAAGAACTCCTTACTGGGTACATGATTCTTATTCATTTTAATTTGTAGTTACAATATGTAATGATGGAGAAGCTTTTCCAATGATAACTACTTCATTTTTTACTCTATTCAAGTCTACTAGTATGTTCATTAGAGTAAATAAGAATGCAAGTGCAACTTTTATGCCACCTTATATTCTCAGTTGGGGTATTGGTTGGCAGCCTTAAATGGTTTTCATAATATTGTTGAACAACTTATTCTTGATGTTGTTGACACTGTTGGGAGGTCTGTCATGGCAGTGACATGGCTTTAAGGAAAATCTTGATTCATTAAGGAGGCGGTGTGGGGGTTGTAGTGCCAGAAAACAATTCTGGTGGCTTATTACAAACTTAGCAAGAAGGTAAAATAAAAAAGAAAGATGTGAAGAGAGAATGGGTAATTGTTTTGAATACGCAAATTGATACAAGTGAAACGGATCCAGACCTCAAAAAACAAAAATATGTAGAAGCATCATTTGACCCGATGAATGAATTGGTCACCACGAGCACATATGCATACTTTGATGCAATTAATTGGTGGTTGATCCCATGAGCAAGTTGTTTGTTATAGTAGATGATGTAGAAAGTCAAGTATTACTAAAAGGATTCAAAGTTGTTGACCTTCATGGTGATAGGAATGGGCTTGCACTAATCCTTCGAAATGAGGCTTCTGTTTGAAAATTGTACACTTACTTCCTAGGAATGAAGTATCTAATGTCCATGAGGAATGTTAAAGCTTTTGCCAATCATAGAACATGGCAACTTGCTTACAAGAGTCTCCAAAATTGAAAAGAAAGGAAAGCATGGGATTTTTGTTCTACTGCTTGAAATTCAAGTCTTGACTTAGGATGTTGGTACAATGGTTCAACTCCTTTGATGGTATCATTGTCATCTGAGAATGATATTCCTATGTAATTCATTGTAGTTCTTGAGGTCAAGAACTTTTTAATGGGGGAGTATTGTTATGGTTAAAATAGTTAAAGGATCGAATATGTAATAGTGTAATAATGAAGGGGTCAAACTAGTGATATGTACTTAAACAAATCGATGTAATGGAAGGAGTAGCTATTAATTTTGAGATTATTCTTCTTATTATTCTATGGATTTCTTCTTCATCATTCTCGATCTTTAGCTCAATCTCTTGATTGCCATTTCACCACGTATCAAACTATGTCTTATATATTTAATTTAACGTTTATTGTAGTCCCTTTAAACTCTTTAGTTACTCTTAACATTCATATATTAGTTCATAGATTATTAAAAACACTTTACCAACAAACTCTTTCATGATATCAAATGTCGATGCTTTGCCCATGACCAAGCAAACACCCTAAATCACAAAACATGTTATTCTCTTTTCTTTATGTATTTTAGATTCCCATCAAACATGACCAAAAAAAAAAAATAGGTACTGATCATGTGGGTAAGATCCACAATGATTCTCCACAATCACTGTTGGTGGTGAAATCTTCAGGATAGCACTAACCTATATTTTCAGTAGCATCCTCAGGATACTGAAGGACTGGTCAGGCTTCAGGATGTAACAACATTCTGACCTATGTGCATCCTGAGGATAGAATAACGAACTATCTTATTGTTATATGAATGTAGGATGATTTTACCTCATATTCTCTGAGTAACATCCTCAGGATGCTAAAGGACTAAGCAGGGTTCAGGATGTAACATTGTTCTCACCTCTGTGCATCCTGAGGATGGACTAACGAATTATCTTATTATGATATTATTACAGGTACACTTAATCAATATTAAGGCTTGTAACTCCTCCCTAACGGCTATATTGACTCATTTAATTCAGAGGAGCTGATCATTGAAGAGCTATGCGTGTGTAACAAGTCCAAGCTCAAAGAAGAAGTCAAAACTTGTAACCGACAAGCATTAAATATAGGAGAGAAAGGAGGAAACAGCCATATAACAACTATATTCAGTTGTAACAACACAACGGTCACCTGAAACAACCCACAAGATCATTAAAGACGGCGGATATCATGGGATTCATTATTTACTTTCGTGTAATTATAAATAGGGGGTGATCAACGAGTAATAGGACACTTCTCACTTGCTTAACACTTCATAGAACACCTGATACTCTCTACACACACACAACACTCATATTGTACTCTTAGATACTCGTTCATCACCTATCCAAAGTTGTACTATTTTTACCTTATTAATATTAACAAACAAGGCAAGGGCTTAGACTCCTCCCGAGGTTTTGTGTCGGCGTTCTACATTGATCAAGGGCTTTCCTCGTACATCGAGTGTCTTTCTTTTATTGCATTACATTTACATTCATTGATTTTTTCCTATTTCATTATTCTGTCAGACAGTTTCATCCTGAGGATATAACTGTCCATCCCGAAGCAAACCTTAGCCAACCGAGCATAGTCGTCACTTATTTTCTTTTTTAGCATCCTGATACACCATCTTCATAATACAACTGAGTTTTTAACATATTTCACACATTTAGCACTCTACCTCACTTTTACTAATTTGGAATACAAAATTATTTCTACTAGGTAATTTTTGACCAACACAATCACCAACATTATCAGCTTTGTTAGTGTCGAATTTAACAACAAAAATTGCCTTATTTGGAAGCACCAAATGGTAACTATTCTCAAAACTATGGGGTTGCTTGAACACATAACATCCAACCTATCTACAAGCAGCACAAGCTCAACATTACATGATCCTACTGATAAGAGGGTAGATTGACATGTTAAGACGTAGTCAATTATGTGTTTTTAAGTGAATTATATCATAAAACATGGTTACATTGAGTTTGATTTGGATTCCCGGTAGCTGGAGCAGATTGGATGCATTTTAGAGAAACAAAATGGCTTTTAAATGATGATATTAAATGATGATGTGATAGAGCTCTGAAATACGAAGACATGGCCACAAGAATCAAAGAAAACGGAGTTCTAACCAAGATTTTATGGCAAAAATGGACCCGTACCAGTAACCAGCGCAAGCGCAGGGTTGTGCTAGTGGTGGCGTCGGGCTGCATCAGACTTC
Organism: Ambrosia x helenae; assembly: GCA_030844895.1. NCBI lineage: Eukaryota > Viridiplantae > Streptophyta > Magnoliopsida > Asterales > Asteraceae > Ambrosia > Ambrosia x helenae. Next base: position 98,132,014 of record CM061223.1, read on the forward strand.
AAAAATCAGCGCTGGTCTACGCTGAAATCAGCGTAGGTCAGCAGAATTTGGTCCCTAGCGCAAGGCTGCGCTGGGTGGGGCGTCGGGCTGTGCCGGGGGTCAGAAAAGTTACGAATTTGAAGGATGTTTACCATATTTAAAGATAACTTCAACCCCAAACAAAAATAACTTGAACCCTAGCCATTTTTGAGCTCCTAAACACAATTTTCATCATCCTAAACCTCAATCCAATCAATCCTTTCATGAAATAATCATTCCAATCATTCATTGAAGATCCTATGATGAAGATGAGCGGCTAAACACTTTTGTAACCACCTCTGGGTGCACGGTTCATTTGTGAAACCTTTAAACTTGTTTGATTTGGTTCTTGGATTGTTTTTCATTCACTTGAAGAATATTTGTGGTTTTAATCATTTAAACAATTCACGTGTGTTTCAATTGCTTATCATTTTATCATTCACATTCGGTTTTCTTGCATCGTGAGCAGTTTGATCATTGGGAGGGTAATTGATACATGTGGGTTGGTAATTGTATTGTACAGGTTATTATTAAAAACTTGTGTTCGATTATCACTTGAATTGAAACAGTTTAACAAAGCCATGTATGTGTGGTATGCTATCATTTAACCAGGTTTGGGTGAATCATTGAACTGGAAACTCGGAGAGGGTTACTTCTTTATTATTATTGTTCACAACTTTTCAAATCCGTTTTCTAAATCTCAATCAAAAAACGAAGTAATTAGGTTTTAGCTCAATAGTTTATTCTACAAAACTACTCTTTCCACCAATTCCCTGTGGAGACGACTCACTTTCACTATACTATATTTTCTTATATTTTTGATTGACCAAACGACATCGATCACCTACAGATTGGAATGAATTGATGTGTACATGTCTGCGTGCATCAACATTGTACGTCTCCACTTGGATCAATGCAACTATCAATCATTTTGGCGCTCATCTTGTTATTGCAACTACAATGACCACACAACTTTGAAAATTATTCAACGAAAACTTTTTTAGAAGGTGTTGGAAAAAAATATCACTTTAAAATACAGTTTCAACTATTGAAACATAGCAAACAATCCATCACATCATATTATGATAGTGAACCGGTTAATGATGAAACACTTGGCCCCAAATTCGACAATGTTAAATGCTATCTATGATGTATTTATGTTTTTATTAAATATTGTAAGAATAACTAAATACCATATGTGTGTATGACCGGTTTACGATGAAGCACTCCCCTAATTCCAGAATGTTGAACCCTATCTATGATGTATTGGTTGTTTTCATTAAATATTCTAAGAACTAGCATACGTGTGTTGGATCATAGAACATACCAACACTTTTTATTTTATTAAATTGCATGAGAGGTTAACTAAATTACACCATGAAATATATGTTAACATGATGCCATGGTACCTAGTAATGACCCACAACTGTGGAATGAACGTACCGAAGGCTAGAAGAAGGGGCAACTCTTTGGATTCGGGACCATTAATGATCCCTCTTAGGCTAGACGGAGTGGAAGAAAGACTAAGTAAGGTCGGAGTGGCTTTGGCTAAAGTGGCAACATGGTACCATGTAGGAACACCACCCGTGGCCTTCAATACTACAAGATCTACAACGAAGAGTGATGACCATCATGATTTGGAGATGAAAAAAAAGGAGTGATGCGGGAGCAAGAAGTGTGGAGAGATGATGCGGGAGAGCGGGAGCTCCACTACGATGGTTATGACGAATCTCGGCGTGGTACCTGGTAAATGACCTACAACCATATGATGAGAGTATTGGAGGTCAGAAAAAGAGGCACCTCTTCGGCTTTGGGACCACTAATAATCCAAATTAGGCTAGACAGAGTGAAAGAAAGACCAAGCGGGGAGGGAGTGGCTTTAGCTGAAGTGGTAACATCGTTCCATCTGGGAGTACCACTTGTGGCATTTGGTACCGCAAGATCAACACTGAAGAGGGGTGACACTATTGGAATATAAGCTAGATATCATTATTATTATTTAGGATGCAATCATCTTAGACTAAGTATGTGTGTAATGTATGTGTATGTATGTAGAATATATGAATGTAATAGTTAAGTAGCATATGAATTCGATCAACACAATTACAAGTCAACTGCTGAAGATCATTAAACGAAAATAAGAGATGCAACAGAGTACATTCAAGAAAGGAAAGATGGATCAAAGGTTCAAATGGGTCATGCTACTTCTGCAGACGTACAACAGCAAATAAAAGACATGTAATGACTATTATGCCCTCAACAGCTATGGTAGTTATTTGGCGCCTAAGAAGGATGAAACGGTGGGAACAATAACCGACACAAACTGATTCAAGACACAACGTTTCACTTAGTATTTATAGGACCTTTGTATTCATTTGTTAGTTACAAAGATTTTGTAATCCAAAATCCATTACTGAAAACTCTTTAAAGAACACATTGTACAACCTTTGATTATCAATAAAGTTATAGTAATTTTCATGTATTTGATCATATTATAGGCCAACAAACTGGTATCAGAGTGAGGTTAAAGAGATTCAAACGAAAAGATTCATTTTGATCAAACAGAGCATCGTTGAATCGAGAAAAGAATAAAACAGAGACGTAAGAGAATCACCGGACGATCATCAAATCAAAGAGATAAAGGCCAATCGACAAAGATCATATCTTTTCATACAGATGTGTAACCATGATTGAGTACAAAACCGAAGAAGAAGTACGAACCGGCGTGTATTATTGAATTCCGACGAGTAACCGGAACTCTTAAAACAGAATCAAACAAGGATTCAAACGACAAAACGGTTACAACATCTTATTCTCTGCTTGTTATGAATTAGAAAACATCAAATACATAAGGAAAGTGAAACAATAAACGAATTTTTTTTGAATGGTTCCGATTCTTGTTTTCACTTAAAAATACGATTTCCGGCCAATTTTTTTTTGAAGAGAACAATCAAATGTTTTTCAGTGATTTCGTTTAATTCGAACATCATTTATACGAAACGTTTTGATTCCATAATGAATTCATAAAACAAATAAAAAATTCTATGATCATCGGGGAAAAAAGTGAACGAAATCGTAACATAAAAAACGATTGTATTCGAATTTTAGAGGAAAAACACAAAAGATCGACTTAATAGAATCTGAATCAAAGTCTTTGTGGAACCAAGATAGTGGTGTTTAATTTATCAAAGCAGAAGAGAAGCAGTGTTTTTTGATCATCGGGCAGTGAAGATATATTTGAATTAGAAGAAGTTGATTTTCTTTGAAAAATTCAAACCAGGAAACAAAGTCAAAGGGTTCAAAAAGAAAAAAAAAATATAGGATATTTGTTGTTTTTTTGAAGTCAGAAAGGAAAAGGAAGCACTATAATCAAAGAACTTATTTTCTTCTATTGTTGGAGACTTACGAAAATTAGCACATGAATTCAAAACAACACACGGTGAGAGAATCATAAAAAAAATCCAGGTTATGTGTTCTAATTATCTTGGAATTTTAGTTTATAGAATTACTACAATCCTTATAGTATTTTTAGATTTTGTGACTCCTCATGGAAGTAAGTAATAAAGGGTTGTACTGAACGACATCAAGAAATGGCATCAAATAACAAATAGTATTCTACAGATTCAAATTCCAAAATTAAATGGAAATAATTATCACCATTGGAGTATTCAAATGAAGGCCTTTTTTGAATCTGAAGACTTATGGAACATTATAAAAGATGGAATTCAAGAACCCATTGAAAGTGCCTCACTAACAGATCAATAAAGAAAAGAATTACAGCAAAAAGGAAGAACAGACAACAAGGCACTACTCTACATGTATCAAACCGTAGAAGAAGTAATATTTGAAAGAATCTCAATTGCAACATCATCAAAGAATGCATGGGATATGCTCTACAAGTCTTATCGCGGAGAAGAAAAGGTAAAACGGGTTAAAATACAAACCTTACGTAGTGAATTTGATAACCTCATAATGAAAGAAAATGAAACCGTTGAAGAATTCTACAATCGTGTGATCATATTATGGAACCAAATCCGTTTAAATGGGGAAAACATTGAAGACAAAAGGGTTGTTGAGAAAATTTTACGTAGTCTAACAAGAGAATTCAAGAATATTGTTGTTGCTATAGAAGAAACAAAGGATATCTCTGTTTTACCATTGGAAAGTCTATTAGGCTCTCTTATAGCTCATGAACTACGTATGAAGCACACTGATACTTCTACATATGAACACGCCCTTCTTCAATCGACGAGAAAATAAGATACAACTGACAAAAGCAATGGTTCAAGTGATGAAAAACATAGAGAAATGATATACGTTAAAATATACATATTTAAATCCCCGATTAAACTCCCAAATTACGCGTTTTCGACCATAATTGCACGAATTCGGTACTTAACCGCTTCATATGTTTATTGCAGGTCTTAAACGACGTCCCACGAACAAAGTCGAAGAAACCGGGCGAAAAACGGACAAGACGGAAAGTTTTGGCAAAATCAGCCAAGTCTGGAAGATTGGCACGGCCGTGCACCTCAGGTGCACGCCCGTGCGGGCTCGTTGTTCTCGAACACAGACGGGTGGCACTGCCAGTGCACCAGGGCGTGCAGCCCATGTTCTCGGGCACTCAGACCGGCACGCCCGTGCGGGTACCCGTGCCAGCTCTTTTTCTCGTGTGGCACTGCCAGTGCACCAGGGAGTGCCACACCAAGCACTCGGCCACCACAGACCGGCACGCCCGTGCACCCTAGGTGCACGGCCGTGCCAAATATCTAGATATTTCCAGGAGCAGCCCAACCACTTGCCCACTTGCACGTCAACTCAAAAAGTTAAAGTGCACGGCCGTGCACTTTATGCGCACGGCCGTGCCAAAGATCAAAATTTCTATAAAAACAGAGCAGAACCCACTGATCAAAAATGGGGTGGTCTCTGGGCGATTCTGGGCGTTTTTCTGGACATGTGAGCAGCTGCAAAGGCGAGGAACGAGCTCGGGAACTCATCCGGATAATCGATCATCATCCAATCCATCACATTCGAGTTTTATGTTTTGATCTATTATGCTTTCATTTGATTCAAATCAGTTTGTTTAAGCTTGTTTGTGTTGTTTATGTAATACATTATAGTCTAGTAATCATGTTTAGTAATCTTTAGTAGAAAAAACGATCGTTTAGCATGTAATCATGTTTTGTATAAATTTGGCGTTTTTCACGTATTAGATCTTGATGATCATAGCGCAACCTTGTTTCGTTGTTGATGGATTTGTAGCTGTATTTGAATGACTTTAGCGATTGTCGAATGTGTTAGGCGGATAAATGTTGAAAAACCGTCCGTTTAATCGTCCGGTAGTAGACTAGTTAACTTGTTAAATAGTTTATGCCATGAAACTGTAACCGGGTATTGGTTTGGTTAAAGTCAGTCGAATAACGGTTAAAAATGCTTACCGGCACGTAAAAGGGTTTAAAAAGCCTAATGGTGCCGTTACTAGTCTTTGACACGGTTAATGATCTTTGGTAGTTATTTTGGTAAAAATAGCGATCTTAGTAGATCTGGGGTCAAAGTTGGTAAAATGGAATAGGTTTTGAAATGCTCTACTTTATGCTAGTTTAGGTGGCTGTGTTGTGTATTCGGTATCGCTTCCCTGAATTAGTGAGGTTAGAATACTCTTAACGGATGACTAACTTATCTTTAGAAGATCCGCGTGAGATCATATCAGCTGCTCGCTAATGAACGACTTGAAGCGGTTAACGTGTGTATTCGTGTTAGCTTTCTGTATAGTTGTCATGTTAGGATGCCCGAAAGGGACACTAACTGTCGGAAAATGGGAATGTTGATCACGCGCCTATATTACTTATTATATTTAGATAACATGCTAGGATTGGCAAAAATATAGTTTATATAGTTATATTTTCTATTTGGAGTCGTAGTTAAGTTATTTATATGTTTTAGAATTAATTTAGTTTTAAACAAAACTCAAACTTATCTTTTCCCACTGGTAAATCGGGGACAGAGTTTTAGTACAATTGCTCCGCGCGCGTCCATGGATCGATATCTGGTTCTTATCTGTACGTTACTACATATATGACAGGGTACACTTGCCCTATTGTGTGTGTTTTAATATTAAGGTCTAAACCATTTTTATAAATATTAAAGCAAAACGTGTGTTAAAATCCATTGTAAAATATGTATAGTTACGCACACGTCAAGAAAGAAAAGGAAAATCATACGTACATATTCAATGTTACCATTGTTAGAAATACGGACACACAAGTAAAGTATGTAGAAAGAGAATTAAAGAAGAAAAAAACGGGAGAGCCACTCCCTTCATGAAAAATAAAAAGAACATGGAATTACATGATGACTAAGCTACCAGACCCCATAAATGTCACAGAAGAAAAAACTCCTATGGATGGTACAGGAAAACAACTCCCATGGATGACACAGAGATAGCATCATATGACTAGAAACTGACGAGAAGCAAGCAACAAATATCTTCATCAAGAGACAAGATACAAGTTCTCCCAATCTAGCTTAAGGGAGGGTATTGGAATATAAGCTAGATATCATTATTATTATTATTTAGGATGTAATCATCTTAGACTAAGTATGTGTGTAATGTATATGAATGTAATGTATGTAGAATATATGAATGTAATAGTTAAGTAGGATATGAATTTGATCAACACAATTACAAGTTAACTGCTGAAGATCATTGAACGAAAACAAGAGATGCAGCAGAGTACATTCAAGAAAGGAAAGATGGATCAAAGGTTCATATGGTTCATGCTACTTTTGCAAACGTACATCAGCAAATAAAAGACATGTAATGACTATTATGCCCTCAACGGTTATGGTAGTTATTTGGCGCCTAAAAGGGATGAAATGGTGGGAACAATAACTGACACAAACTGATTCAAGACACAATGTTTCACTTAGTATTTATAGGACCTTTGTATTCATTTGTTAGTTACCAAGATTTTGTAATCCAAAATCCATTACCGAAAACTTTAAAGAACACATTGTACAACCTTTGATTATCAATAAAGTTATAGTAGTTTTCTTGTATTTGATCATATTACGGGCCAACATACATCACCATTTAGAAGGAAAGAAAAGTTCACTATGTGGCAGCAATAAATGGGGAGAGATGATGCAGGAGAGAAGAAGCTCCACTCCAAAGGCTATGGGAGGCAAGCATGAGAAAGGCGGGAAGGGAGGTGAAAAGGAGTTTGTCCCTCTTATACCATAACTAATGAGGCTAGCTAGTTTTTCCAACACTAGGAGATCTCATAATACTCGTCCTAATCTCAAGGTACAAATTTATTTTATAATAACTTAATTAATAGTAATATCGTCAACATATTACTAACTACTTGTTTAATACCTATATATTGTCGTATTAAAAATACAAGATGCAGTTGAGTTATGGGACGGATGCGGAGAGTTTACGGAAGGAGTTAGAAAGTGTCTATAGATGGCAATAAAAGTTCTCCCAGTGACCAAGGAAGATCGATCTATTGCATCGACATCAGTCAAGATATCGACAACACCATAATTATCGATTTACCCCACAACCCATCCCTAAATTTCATAAGAAATTCACCGCATGTTGATAGCCTTGTCGGTGATTCCTAACTTTTCCATAGTTTTTTTTCGTGTTTAGTTTTCTTTTATGAATTTCTAATTAAAATAACCAATGATTTGGATATAGATATGGCTAACTTATTACATAATCTAGTAAAGTATATGGTCCAAAGCTTTCGCATATGTTTCTCACATGAACAAATTATTTTCAACATACCATGTAACCTGCAACTTGAGGTGAGTTTGTCACACACATCCGAGGCTCCTATATGTCTATCAAGGATTTCAAGTCAACATACACGACCCACTTAATTAACCACATGCTCTATTGAATTTCTCCAAGTCTAATTCTATATTCTCACCTCTGAAATTGAATCAAGAACACAATTGTCAAAAGCTTCGAGATTATTATTGATTAATGAAAACGAATTACAAAAGAAATTATGAAAGAAAAGACTGACTACAAGCTAATTGAAGAGATCTATTTATAAATCCTAATACAAAAAGAATTTGTTAACAAGTCTGTTAACTCTTTGATTCTTGGCAGAAACGACCCTTCAACCTTTCAGCTTTGACAGAAACAGCACAAACCTTATTAAACTATAAAAGAACTTTGAAACATGTCACAACTGGACCCTCTACTTTATTAAACAGTTTGACCTTTTATTTAACCTTGATTATGACTCTAATATCCAACAATCTCCACCTTAGAGTCACAAATTATTACTGAACCATCTTCACAAACAACTGTTATCAATCAGGTGTTTCTGTCCAAACTACTGATCAACTACACCATCAGTAGTTCTAACATCTTATAACCATCAGTTGTTCTAAAATTCTACTCTCCATCAGCTGTTTCAACTATCTGTTCACCATCAGCAGTTTCCAAACAACTGCCATTAATCAACACTAAACAGCTGTTTTGCTCAGCAAACCTTTTAAGGACCAAACTGCCCTTCCTGAAACCATCAGCTAGCCCTGAATCAACACTCTCAGGATCTGACCCGTGTTGTATAATTCTTTCAACACTTAAACAACATCTAAAGACCTGATAACCTCCACTGGACTTGACCCATTTCCATCCTTTCACACCTGTTGACCCAGAATTACCACAGAATATGACCACTCTGCCCCTGCAGCCATCTTCCACCATTTCAACCAGTATCACATGAATTCTAGAACCACAAAGCATCAACCAAGTACCATACAATGAACATATCTCTTCCTTCATAATCTTCCAACCCTTGATCCCTTTTGCTTCATTTTCAAACTCACCACTAGTCAAAAAAGTAGCTGCTTTAACCACTACCCAGTCCCTTTCATCACAAGACTGCCTTTCATCAAACCTCAACTGAGTAATCTTCTCTGCACACTTACCAGGCAACTCCACCTCAACCTGAACATCATCACCTTGTGCAGCCTCCACCTCAGTCCAAAAACCTTCTAAACACAACCTATCCCTGCTGCCCTTTACCATTGACCTCAAATTACCTAGTCCCTCTACCCTGAACAACTTAACACCTTCAGGAACTCTCATCAACACACCATAACATCCTGTTACTGTATTGAACTCCTTCTGACTAGATGAATCATACACATTTGAGTCAATCATTTCCAAAACTACCCTTCTTGGAAACACATCTTTTCTAACCAAAAGATTATCACAACATCCACCTAGACCCCAGTCCACTACCCCATCACACATTCTACCATGAACCACCATTGATTGTCTTTCACCAGAGATCAACACCCTGTGACTCAACTCCACCACGGTCTTAACCCTCTCTGTATCATCATCATGAACAACACCATGACTTTCCTTTCCAATCAACATCTGCTCATCTGTGTGACATATGAACTCCTTCTCATTAGGCAACACATGACCATCCAGAACATAAACATTACTCTCCTGTCTAGTTCCAGTCATGACAACCTCCTGATCATTCATGATCAAGACCTTACCATCTCCCAACCACACATGGTAACCTTTCTTTTCTAAACAACCCAATGATAACAAACTTCTATTCAAGTCGGGAACATACCTCACATCATGAACCTCAACAATATCACCATTTTCCATCATGAACACCACTGTCCCAACCCCTTGAATCTCACAAGTTCTACCATCACACATCTTGACTTTACCAAGATAACCATATATCAGATTCCTGCAATACCCCTGATCATATGTCATCCCAAAAGTCCCACCTGAATCCAAGATCCACTTCTCTGAACAGAATTCTTCACTGGTCACCACAAGAACATCACAAACATCACATTCATCTGATGAATCACCTTCTTGTTGCATGTGATTATCATACCTCTGTTCACCCTTCTTCTTCTTCAATTCAGGACAGTCTCTCTTCAAATGATCTTCTGAGTGACAAACATAACACCTCCTCTTGAATCTTGATTCACCTTTGAACCTTGAACTCTTCTGATCAGCCTTCCCTCTCACAAACAATGAATCTCCACCATCTTCTACCACATCTGATCTTCTTTTCAACTCTTTTGAATTCAGGGCAGCCAAGACTTCATCCATAGTCAATGTCTCCCTTCCATACATAAGAGTATCCACAAAATGCTCATACGAAGATGGCAATGATGTGAGAAATATGATGGCCTGATCTTCACCATCAAATTCAACTTCAATATTTTCAAGATCCAAGATAAGTTTATTAAACTTATCTGTATGTTCATCCAGTGTTTTACCAGGACTCATCTGAAACGTATACAACTTCTTCTTGAGATACAACCTGTTAGCCAATGACTTGGTCATGTACAGGGTCTCAAGTTTTGCCCAAATACCAGCAGTAGACGTTTCTTTCGACACCTCCCTCAACACCCTGTCACCCAGACTCAATATGATCGAACTGTGAGCCTTTTCTAACATCTCCTTCTTCTCCTTATCTGTGAGATCACCAAGAATATGATCTTCACCCCTCAATGCATCAACAACACCATTATGCACTAACAGTGCTCTCATCTTCTTCCTCCACAGACTAAAATCGTTTCTCCCATCAAACTTCTCCAACTCGAACTTCGTCGTCACCATTCTTGATCTTATTACACGGATAACACAACCAATTTCACATAATTAGAGCAACCTGGCTCTGATACCAATTGTTATAAAAACACCTCTGAAATTGAATCAAGAACACAATTGTCGAAAGCTTCGAGATTATTATTGATTAATGAAAACGAATTACAAAAGAAATTATGAAAGAAAAGACTGACTACAAGCTAATTGAAGAGACCTATTTATAAACCCTAATACCCAAAGAATTCGTTAACAAGTCTGTTAACTCTTTGATTCTTGGCAGAAACGGCCCTTCAACCTTTCAGCTTTGACAGAAACAGCACAAACCTTATTAAACTATAAAAGAACTTTGAAACATGTCACAACTGGTCCCTCTACTTTATTGACCAGTTTGACCTTTTATTTAACTTTGATTATGACTCTAATATCCAACAGTCCAAAGCTTTCGCATATGTTTCTCACATTAACAAATTATTTTCAACATACCATTTAACCTGCAACTTGAGGTGAGTTTGTCACACACATCCGAGGCTCCTATATGTCTATCAAGGATTTCAAGTCAACATACATGACCCCCTTAATTAACCAAATGCTCTATTGAATTTCTCCAAGTCTAATTCTATATTCTCTGTTGAATCTTTATGCATTCATGCATGGGAAAACTATAGTGGCCATGTACAACAAGTTAATGGAGGGATATTGCAATCTTACATACCCACAAAGCTTGCTAGAAAGCACATGATTCTTGATACCAAAGTTCATTTCTTCAATAAAAGCATAGTTGTACTTTGTGGATATCCATTTTTGATTAAATAAATACATTATTTTCTATAGAGAGAAAGCAAGAGGGAGAAATAATTAATATGAACCAATTCGTCCTTCGTGGAAATCAATCAGGAACATATCGTTTCAGAATTTAATGAGTCATTAAGGGCATATGCTTCTTTATTAGGACTCTAAAATGTTCCTAGATTAGGCATAACCTATTGAATTGTGATCACTAGAAAATTCAAGCAAGTATATGCTAGTAAGTATATGCCTTAATTTTGCATATTTTGTTTAGAATGGTACATGGGTTTCTAAGTATTAGGTTCCTTGAGAGTAAACAAAATACTAAGCTTTTATTGTTCCACCAACCCATTTGGCTACAACATTCAAAGAGAAAGAAGAAAGAACCTTGTAACTAGCATATTGTTGGCCGGTGTGACTATTTTTTTCTAAAACTAGATGTGAATTTTTATTATTAAATTAGTTTTGTTCTATTTGTCCATCTGCTTTAAAATATATTTAAGAGATTTAATGTATATATTATTTGGTTCATTTGAGAACTATTGGCCAAATTATGAATAGTGGCGAACCTAGAATTTGTATTCAAGGGAGACGATCGGAGGGTTTAACCGAACTTTAAATGTGGCGGTTGGGATTTTTGTCTACAAATTATACTAACTTTTTAAATTTTAAGGGGGCATCCGTCCACCTTGGCTATAGTGTGGATATGCCGCTGATTGTGAACTGAGGAAACCATTGTAGCCCCACATTTCTCTAACGAAAAAAAAAAAAAAAAACAAAAACAATATTTTTTTGTGTGATGATGTGAATAGTACCGCCACCCACATTGGTCTCTTCGTGAATCGTGACGTCTAATTTACAAAAGTGGGCTGGGCTCAGTGATGATCAATAATTTGCGTGGAGCCCATTAGTTTCCACAAACAAGTCCAGTTATCCAACTTCACGAATTCAATTTGGGAATATCTATATCTATAATCTATAATACATTATAAAGGAAGAGTGGTGTACAATGTTGTCATTTTGCTATGGGTACAACTTTTGTAGCTACATATACAATTTAATAAAGCTTATTTGATAAGGGTAAATTAGTCACTTAGAGGTACATTAAGACACTTAGAAAGTTATTATTGTACTTTTATCCACCCTCTATAGTTAAAATATAAATATTAATTCCATCCTTACCCTCACATACCCCCTTGCATCTTCTTGTAACCACAATGATGATTATTACCCATTTAACCGTCTTCAATTCAAAGCTGCATACAGGTAGGTTCTTCTACCCAAAGATTTGTGAAATCAATGATCAATTGATTAACTTCATTTTTTCTCCTTCAATACGTCTTTTCAGTTTCCACTCCATTTCCATCCAACCCCTAATAAAAACCACACATTGGCTGATACTCATTTATGCCTTTTGTTTTTTCACCTCACGGTGGTCGGTAATTTGGTCTCGCGAAAAGGTCCAACAGGCTATGATGATTATCGTTAGGATTGTTGCTTGGCGTGGCATAAACGCGGCCGGCAAGTGCGATATTCTGCACTTGCAACCCGTGTTGCAGCCATGGCAGTCCAACAACCAAATCTGACCCCAAAATCAATTTTATTTTGAGGTTGTTTGATATGTTATTATCATGATCTGATATAGCATATGTGGTTTGCGAGTTGTTAGATTGCTTATAAGCAGTTATGGTATTTAGATTGATGAGAAGCAACATGTGTGAGTTTAATAACTTGGTTTCCTCGAAATCCTAAGTCTTTGTGTCATGCTATTCTTAAAAAATGGAGATATCATCTTTCTTTCTTGATGAAGGTAATCGCTTACTTTTGCAACTGTAGCATTAGAACAGTGTAATTGGAGATATTCATATAGCTTGCTGTTAAAATGCTTCATGATAATATATTAAACTCAGTTTATTCCACATATAATTTGCTTTCTATTGTTAGGGCAACAACAGTAGCTGTGAATGAGGTAATGTACATCAAAATTTGCTTCTTTAAATGGATGTTTGTGGCCTGACATGAAACGGATTTGAAATGTAGAGCTTGCGATTTGATTGTTAAGGTAAAACCTGAATTTTGATGTTAAAATTTTTTATTTGATTGTCCGAGTTTGTTGTGCTTCTCTTTGATCAAGTGGATTCAATGTTTGAATCAGTGTTTTTGTTTCATGTGCAGCAATTTCAGTTAGGGTTCGACTTCGATCATTATGTTGATGTATGTGATTATTAGAGCTTTAGTTGATGTGTTATGAACTACTTTGGATTTTAGTATAGGATTAACAACAACAAAATTCTAATATTAATAGGTTTGATGTTTATTTACATGATCTTGCTTGCATATTGTTGTAAAAGGAGATCACATAAAGAGAAACAATTATTGCAAGATGCAAGTTTTATGGTTTACGAATTTTGAGAATAAGCCTAAAATGCCATGAAGATGCATACACGATAAACGTTTGAGATACCCTATGATCTAAATATTTTCAAATTGTGCTTCTCTTATTTTGTACTTCAAGTATGTCTCTTATCTTGACACTGATCGTTTATGTTGTAGCTATACAGGTAAATAACCAGACCTTTGCGAAGATTATATATGGAAAGCATGATGCAAAAGACATAAGATTGTTCACTTGGTGATTACAGCTTGTCCGAAAGTGATGTGGTGCTGGGAATTTTAGGTGCTAATTTTTGGCGTAAACCAGATCATTTTACCTAGGTAATATTAGAGTCAACAGTTCTTTTTATTAATATTGTTAGTTTTATAATGAAGTCCATCATGCCCTGCGTATATAAGCATGTATCACATGCATCAAATGATGTTTTAGTTTTGCATTTATCTTTAACTAAAGTAAACATGGTACAATATGGCATGGAAACTGATGAATTTGTTAATTTACCACACAACAAAAACATTTATATCCTTACAATAAGTAAAATTATTAAGCCCATTTTTAGTCAACCAACCATGTTGAAACTGCAATTGCAATGACCTGATTTATGTGATATTCTTGATTATGACTTGATAATATGACACTCATAACAGAGAGAATTGGTAAGTTGGAAACTTGGGATCAAAGAAGGTAAGTTGGAAACATTGGGTTGGGTTGACCCGTCTACGCCTTTCATGCTTTTGTATATAACTAATGTGTTAATTACGTTGACTTCTAGATTATCTTTGCAATTATAGTAATCTAGATCTTTGAATTAGATGATTAAGCCTATTTCTATGTGTGGGCTTTAAAATGAGTTTAAAAACTTTCAGATTAAAGTGTGTAAAACATTGAATGCTGACGTTAGTATTTATTGTATTTGTTTCTTTTTTAGAATGCATAACTGTTTTGCAGATTCATTTGGCTTCAAGATTATGGAATTCTTTTCTCTCCTGTGTTCATCTGCCCATGTTTACGGGTTCCTTTGTTCGAATCTTCATCTGCCTTCAATCACCATGAAACAATTCGTTTCAATACATTATAAAGGAGGAGTGATGTACAACATAGTCATTTTAAATTTTGTACAACTTAAGAAGCAACATGTACAAGATATTTAAGCAATAAATTAAAGGGTATTATGGGCATAAGTGTGACAATTAAGACACTTAGAGGGGCAATATAGACATTTAACCTATCTCCTCCTTCACAATATCAAAACAAATTTACAATATCACCCTTCATTTCCCATCCTACCCCCACTTATTGAATATCCGTACCCTTTAACCATACCAATCGATGTCTCTTTCAATTCTTCTTTACTTCTCAGACTATTCAACTGACATCTCTTTTAATTTTCCCTTTACTTCTCAGATTACTCAATTGAAGGTTTTTGCAATTGAATCATTCGTCAGTTATCTACTCATAATATTCTTGAAGGTGTGCCTCCCTCCCAAGAGACCCTACCTTCACTTAAGATCGTTATCTGTCTCGATTTAGTCATCGCTGATTGTGATAGGTCCATTGCAAAGCTTCACTGTGGTCATAAGTTTCATCTCGGTGAGAATGCTTTTAATTTGTTTGTGTTGATCTGTTTTGTGAATCGTTTTGACATATACAATGATTCTGCTCAGCATGCTCTTGTTGTGCTCAAGCAACGGTTTCTCTATGATGAGATTGAAGCTGAGATAATTTACTAAAATGGGCGTGTTGATCAGTTTACTTGATTTTATTTGGTGTTTAATTTTCTGAATAGTTACCAATGGGTGCATGTGTAATCTTTATCATATGTAGGTGGATAATTGTTTTGATACTTTTGTGTCAAGATTGTGTGAGGGTATATTTAAACATTACAAAAGTTGGGCTGCTAGGTATTCTCTTCCCTTTACTTTGCATTTTTTTTTGTAAACAAGATGTAGAAAAATAGTTTTACAAGTGAGTTGCCAATTATTTCAGCGAGCTCCTTGATCCTTCATTCCTTTTTCACACTGGACAATGGAGAAAAGTTTTCTGTTCGCCCAATGAGATTCACTGCCGTACTCAACATGAAAAGGGTCAAGTAAGAATATTTAGTCTCTAATCATTATATCGTATCCTTTTATTGTTTACTCTTTTTTCTTTCATAAGATTGGTATCTTGTAAGGCCTTTTTGTGATGAATACTTGATGCCGAACAGAAGCACATAGTCACATACTAACATTGCTTATTTTGACTAGCACCAATATTGAATATTTGACCCACCCGTGTTCTCACTTCTATTTGGTGTCCGTGGGATCGGTCCAGTTAAGTTTGAAACTCTCATCATTTATTTGTTAGCCTGACCTTGTTACAGAATCATTCCAACAGAATTGGAAGCATAACGAATTATAAACGAAAATTGATATAAAGTAACGATATGATGAGTGCACCCAAGCCTATTGTGGATGCCCTGCTTCAACGCTTTATTCTGCTTGCTAGACATGGGATTGAAACCACACTTTCATGTAAGAATGTAACATTCCATGTATACATACTTGCCACATCCATCAATGGCTGTTTTTCCATGCATTGGCTTGACTAATTTAGATGACTAATGAATACTTCTTCATCATTAGAATTCAACAAGTGTTCATTTGTCCCATGCATCTTGTTTGCTTTTGCTCAAAAGTTCGTTTTACTTTATCTTTTATGAAGTTTTCATTTCTTGAAATTATATGTGAGCGGACTACAGGATGGACATTACACCCGGCCGTTCGATCTTGCCTATGAGCGAGTGTTGGACTCCTTAGCTTTGGTGGCCCGACACATGCCCGTACCTCTTCTTGAAGCACTTCTTAGGTGGAGAGACATGTATGTTTTTTTCCTTAAAATATGTATATCTCAATTCTCAAATGGATGTTCCCCTGTTTATATGCATACATGACATATCGCCTCTTCATGATATGTGTTTTCTCACTTCCTCCTGAATATCAAAAGCTGGAAAGAAAGCAATGTTTAGACAGATGATGTATTTTGGTATGAAGTTTGATTATGTTGTTCTTTGGCTTCTATTTCAGCGAGTCCCCAAAAAGTGCAAATGATACGTCTACGTTCCAGAAAAAGGTTCTCATGACTTAATATTTTTGTGGTAGTATTCTTCTTAAAGAAAATAAAACAATGTAGTTTTTGTTTTTGTTAATACATACGGTTAAGTTAATATGGTGCCAACTGTTTGGAATTTTCTTGTTTGTGAATATAAACAAACCAATCTGGTGCCATCTGTTTGGATTGTCCTTGTGTATAAATATAAAGTTTTAGCAACAGTTGTTTGTGTCAGCCGGCAGTGGAGTGCATTTTTTGCTCAGCATGTATCCGTTTCGTGCAGTGTTGTCCATCTGAAGGACTTCCAGGTTTGGTTGTTCTGCTTTATCTATGTAAAAGTCTATCTATTTGGTTCTCAAATATATGTGTCTACTAAATTGTAGAAAAACTCTGGGCTGGGCTTTAACATTTTGTATTTGATTGGTTAATCAATGCTGACAGGTAATTCCAAGATGACTCATGATGATTCAGGTAATGTTGTATTTGCTTCTCAAATATATGTGTCTATCAATATTTTGTAATAAAAATATTGATAGAAATGAAGGTTTGCTATCTAACTTCATGTACACGTTATATTTCTATCAAAACATACTCATAGTCACTATTTAAGGAAAACCACGGTTTCTTTTGTGTCAACAAGATCATTTTACCAAGGTAATACCGGATTTATATGTGCTATTATCAATATTTTTATTACTATTAGTGTTAAAAGGAAATCCATAATGTAGGGTTATTATTATTTGTATGTTAGTGTGTTGCACTAAATGGTGATACACACACTTGAGATAGGGCAGTTCATTTTGGTTCCTAAAAGATTGTCTATGTTGCATATGTTGGTAAAAAGTGAACAAAACATTACATTTGTTTTTTTTTTCTTTTTTGCAATTTTAACTAGGGGTGCAAACAAACCGAGCTCATTAGGATATTAAAAAGATATGAGGGTTCATCATGTTTAAACCTAGCAAATTTCTTTCTAATACTACACTATGTACCTGGAAGATTTAATTGGAATAATGGGTCAAACAGTTTCCAATTCATCTCAAGTGTATTAAAATCCATAAAATCCTCTTGGGTAGTTTTACAAAACAATTGTTAGATTATTGTTTTATCTCTGATGGTTGAAATTGAGAAATATAATATTTGTTTGAAAGAAAATAGGTCAAATGGGTCAAGCAGATTGGAACTTGTAGGCGTCTTTTAATGTTATTTGATGCTATTTAAGTAATGTAAAAATATTAAGCAACTGCAGTATTATTTTTCTGATACATTTTCGTACTTTTTAGCCCTTGTATTTATACGTAAACTGTTTAATTGAGGAATCACACATTTTATAAAAAAGCATACATATTTTACAAATCCGAACATAGTTTTAACACCTTCAAATTTGTGGTTTTTGGCAGGTAATGCTTCAGATAGGATACGTAGGAGTGGGTTCGGCTTAGAGGGCTGGGGAATCTAAGTTTAATAAGATGATTATCAACTGTTTGTTAAGAATTTGGTTTATATTTGTTTACATGAACACCATTAGTTTATTTAGTTAAAGTCCCAAAAAGATGTCTTTTGATTAAATACTTATGTCAAAGTTCGCTTGTATTCATATATCATGACCCGTTTGTATATAGGTATAAGGAATGGACATTTGTTTTGTTAGGCTCAAAGTAGTGGCTACATGCATATATAATGAAGTCAAGTCTAGCTTCTAACAGTTTGTTGGGATAAAAACAATCGGAACTGTAGGTACAAAAACTCCTATTTTGTTGTGTTAAAAGTGTCAAGAATCAAATCCTAATTATGCCTCCTCTATTGGGATAAAAGTAGTTAGAAATGAAGGTCAATTTAAAGCCTAAAGCCCTATATGACTATATATATATTTTGTTGTTCTTGAAATGGTAAAGAGTCTTAATATTTGTAACCGTAAAATAACTAAAAAGGTTGTAAAACAAGTGGATGCAAAATATGCTTGGCATCCCTTTGATGATTTATGGGTCAAATGGCAACTTATCTCCATTGTTTCTCATGAAAAAAAAAAATCACTAAAGAAGCCATGGTCATCCGGTTAGTGTGTTTAATCTTTTGAAGTTTTTCTCACTATTAAGGATTATTTAACCTATAAGAATCGAGTCTTCAACTAGGAAGATAAGTTGCACCTCTAACTTTCACACCTTCTCAAGTGACGCAATTTTTTAGTTTTGCCTACAACATGAAATGAAGCCCCATGTCGAAGTGCAAACGTAATTTGCTATACATATTAAAATACAACCTTGAAGAATAGCAGCAATTCCATACATATTGCTTCACCTAGGGCTGGCAAATCGTGTCCCTAACAGGTTAACAGGTCTCTGACGCGCGCGAACAAATCAAGTACAACAACTTTGTTTTTTTAATGGAAAACCCCAAAAAGTTTTAGTCCAATGATAATCTTTTGATTAACATAATAAGTAAATGTGATATTTTTAATCGTAATAGAAAACTTTTATTTATGATTTTTTTATCAATATTAAACATGTGGCAATATCATTCTGTCATATGGCGGCCATATATTTTGTGTTATCTAATTTGGTTATTATGTCGAGTACCGGTAACGGATCGATACCGTAATGAACTGAATAGATAGCAACTAAATTCCCATCGTGACGTGCGGGTGAACTTTACTAGGATTCACTATTGTATCACCTATGATCTTTCAAAAAAATGGTTTCTTTACATCCCTATCATCACGAATTATCCATAAATGTCATACACACGTCACAAACACCAACAACTAAAATGCAACAAAAAAGACGCCCCCACAGCAACGCGCGGGCATTCCCACTAGTTATCTTATTAAGGAGGAGTGATGGCCAAGATTGTAATTTTGTCAAGCATCCAACTATTCAAGCAACATGTACAATTGAATTATGCTTACATGATGGGGGTAGAATTGGAACTTTATGGACATTTAAGACACTTAAAAGGGTATAATAGTAAATTTAGCATAATCCAATATCTCACATCCTAAAATATTATCCCAATTCTACCCTCATGTCCAACATTTAGAATACAAAATACAATCTATGATGCATCTTAAATGTGAGACCTTTCAACCCCTTATAATCATTAACCTATCATAATTATCAACCTTTCATTATCATCATGATCAATTCATTAGTAACTTCTTCCTCTTATATATCTATATATTATCTATATGGGGTCAACAACAACAAGAATCACCACCACCAAACGCAATTCTTTGGTTTCTCACCTCAAAACCCTTCTATCATCACAGGTTCCTTACCGTATCTTTCATTTTATTTATCATTTTCTTTTTTTTTTCTCTATGGCATTTCATTAAAGCTTGATACGCAAACATTATTTCTTTTCCGTATCTTTCATTTTATTTATTGTTTTTTTTTTCTTTCTCTATGACATTTCATTGAAGCTTGATACACAAAGATTGTGATGTTAATTAGTATTTTTTTTAGGAATCTTGATTTAGTGGGTCAAATAGTTTTTTTAAACATGAAACTGTGTTAACAGAAAAAAATGAGTTTGTGGATTTATGGTGATTGATGATAATTGACAGGTGGGATTAGCATTGTCTCTAAATGGCAAAAGATGGATTCGAGATCACTGGGGATAACGCGAAAGGTCTCATCATCTTCTTATACTCTTATAAAGATTTTCAAAATCAGAGGTGATTTTTGTTTTAAGTGCCAATTTTTATACGTATCAAGCATTTTGCTACATGTTGTTTATAAGATTCAATACGTGTTGTCTCTTTATGTTTTTATTCCCTTAATTTTGATTCTTGACTCTTTAGTACTTTTCTATCATCATGAATTCTATATTTTCTTTGGCAAATTACGATATCTATACTATATTATAAAGCATTTGGGAAGGATGACTACAAAATTTAAGTAATTACAATATCTATATCTATATACTATATTATAAAACATGAGTGAAGGATACCCGTAAAATTTAAGTAAATACAACCTTTATTGCTTATAGTACAATGCTTGTTGAAGTCATTTAGGGGGTAAAATTGTCTTTCTACCCAACTATTAAATTGTTGAAGAAATTAATTTAAGCATAATTATAAAATTGATGAAGAAATTAACAATAATGTGGTGACTCTTTACATTCATAACCTCCATGTCTTTATTATGTTTGTATCAATGTTATAGTCTTATAAATATTATTTGGTATCTAAATAATGGGGTGACTCTTCACATACATAAATTACATATCTTTCAATTTTTATAGCCTTATAAATAGTGGTCTTTTATTTGGTATATGAAACATATCAATGAATAAAGTTCTCTCTTCCTTCATTTTTTCTTTCCATACATGATGTTTAGAGTCTTCTTCTCATGTTTATATAACTTGTATGTAGGTTGCTACTATATTGTTATTTTCCAACACGTTATTAGCACGAGTTTTCTTGTTGCTCTTTGTTTTAGCAATCTTAATAATGCAGTCTTAAAATCGAATTTGAAGGAGCGCAAACAGGCTGAAAAGTATGATACATGAAGATCAAGTGGTGAAACCATGTATTACATGTTGCCAGCAAAACAAGATAGATTTAATGAAACCGACATTTCTTCTGCCTAACAAGTCATTAAATTTAGAATCATTAGTACTAGGTTTGTTTTTGAAGTCACTTAATTCTTAGTTTCTTGCTTAAATACTATGTTTTACTTGTAATGTAAACCACTGAGTTTTTACTATAATCACAAATATACATACATTCATATTCTTTTCACAGCTAATTCTTTTATCATTAATTTTGGAGTTGTGTTTATATATAGTTAATGAATTCGGATACTTTTGTAAACAAAATAATATTAAACCCACGAGATATGTAAACTAACAAGTTAATAAATTTGCATAAAAAAATTCATGTCTAAAATTTGTAGCAAAGACCATAGTTAAAAATACCTAGCAAAAATGGTAATTAACATTTTCATAGCAAAAACCGTGTATAAAAATCCATAAGCAAACATTTTTGTAGCAAATTTTATAGCAAACATTTTGGTATTAAGTAAATACAACATTTATAGCTTATAGTATAATGTTTGTAAGTCATTTAGCGGTAAAATTGTCTTTCTACCTAAATATTAAATTGTTGAAGAAATTAATTTAAACATAATTATAAAATTGATGAGGAAATTAACAATAATGTAGTGACTTTTTACATTCATAACCTCCATGTCTTTATTACGTTTGTATCAATATTATAATCTTATAGATAGTGGTCATGTATTTGGTATATAAATAATGCGGTGACTCTTCACATACATAACTTACATATCTTTCAATGTTTATAGACGTATAAATAATGGTCCTTTATTTGGTAACTAGCTTGTTGTACTAACATGAAGGTCATGGGTTCAATACCCACTAACAACTAACATTAGAAGAAATTTGGCCGTTTAAAAAAAATTGGTATATGAAACATATCAATGAATAAAGTTTTCTTTTCCTTTATTCTTTCTTTCCATACATGATGTCTAGAGTCTTCTTCTCATGTTTATATGACTTGTACGTTGGTTGCTACTAGATTGATATTTTCTAACACATTATTAGCACGAGTTTTCTTGTTGCTCTTCGTTTTTTTTCCACTTTGAATCCAGAGTCTAACCTCGCCTTGTGCCGATACGTTTACATAACAATGTAAAAATATAACCGTCACATGTATGTTGCTGTTATAGCCACTAGAATCAAAAGTGATTAGAAATCACAATCAATCTAATCCATCTCCATTCACAATTCAAGTAATAAATACATACCTTTTTCTTTGTGATGTATATACATAAAATACGAAAGAACAATTTTAGACACATTTACTGATTTGTGTAAATTTTTTCTTCAATTTTAGATTACTTTTTTTTTTATTCAGACCCACCTTATTTCTCTTGCAAAATTAGTTATGTTGTATTTTTTTTTATTGATTTTTGTATGGTAGGATTTAAATTAAAAAAAAAATGTTGTTTTATTATAGCTATCTAATAATCAATCAAAATTTTAGTAGCATAATTTGTTCCCATTATTGGTTGCTAATTATAATTTGAGTATAGAAGGTGATTGGGTGAGGGTTGCTTGGTTACGTAAGTATTGCAAACGGAGGCCAACGATTTTAATGGACTGTCGTTTCTCTTTTATTGTTAATCTCAAATACTATTAAAATTCTTTAAAATCCAATTGTTTTTTTCACTCAAATTGAATGAATTAGTAATTGAGATTTTAATAAAAAATTTGAACGGTCTGGTTCATCCGGAGCTTGAAATGTTTTGATTTTTTTTTAAATTTAGAAGGTAGAGATGAATAAACATATGAAAATGTTTATTAATATTGTTGGTAAAAATGGAGGGGAAAACAGTTAATAAGGTCATATTCAATGTGAGATGGCTCAAGTTACAAGGTAGAAATCCATAACTTTTTTTAGATTTTTAATTTGGTATCATGTATACTATTTAAGCCCTAATGTGTACATGATTTTCAATTCGGTAATATTTTCAATTCTTGTTTTTTTTTCTTGGTCCGGAGACGCATTATACAACTCTATTGATTTGATTATATATAGAGGCATAATGCACGATGCATTAATATATATTGGTTATGAATGCAAAGAATATGTGGTTGTTAAATCTTGGGTAATAACCCATTTTTCACAAATGGGTTAAATAGATATTTATTTAACGACTAAAAACCATTTAACTTGTTTGTCTTATTAAAAGTTACAAATAAAATTTTATAAAACATATAAAAACAATATTACCAGTAATGACACCATGGCATAATTTTTTGTTGTCTTCTCAACCAAGTTAGTAGTTTGTTAACTAATTAATAGTTTGTTTATATTTATTTTCTACAAGTCCAAGAACCATCTTAAAAATAAAATCCATTAACAATATATTTACTAGATCTAGCACACCTTTAAAATCAAATACTACACAATATATCATGAGAGAATCGATAAACTAACAGTAACGAATATCGCGCGACAAATTGTCTTCCCGCAGCAACGCGCGGGTTCCCCACTAGTCTTTTTAAAAGAAAGTTATGTGCAAAAGGTGTCATTTTAATTATACTTTTCTAGTAAGACTACCCGGCGTGGAGGGGGAAAGAGGGACGTGATGCGCCATGTGGCACTTGTGGGACCCGTGTGTGAAGGCCGAAGGGTGAAAATTGTGGGGAGTGGAGGGGGAAGAAAATAATATTATATTGTGTTAAAGTTAAAAAAAAATCTGACCAATCAAAACCCTCCACCTCTTTTCAAGCCCCCCCCCCCCCCCACGTCGGTGAATTCTTCCTCGCCCAAAGGGGCCATGCCCTCTTCCTCCCCCTTGGCGGCGGTGTTCCCGCCCAAAAAACTCCCCCACGCCACTTTTCCCGCCCCCACTCCTGATACTCTTAGAACATGTATATTTGAAGTGATAAATTAAAAAACGTGGCAGGAGAAATAGCTTAACGTGTTTACAATGTTTTTTAACACTACATTATCCTACCTATTATTAATTGTGGTAATCAGTCACTTATCACAAGTGAGCATCTGGCACGGTGGCTAAGTCACCGTTCCATAACGAATAGGCGTAAATTTAAAATTTTGAGTTTAATATTTTGTTTACCCGTTAACTTAATATTTTAGTTAATTATAATATTTTGCTATTCAGAAAAGGTTGACAGCGCAACTTTTTATCTGTCTAATTATGTAAATTGTCTTTATGGTTGAATGAAATGAAAAATAATTAACAAACTAGATACATAATTGCTAATTATTTAATATGTTGGTTATGTGGTAAAACAACGTAACTTTTACATGGTTTCCGTACATACTAAAACAACTTGCTTTTGTTTTATCTACGTTTGAACAAAGTCTATACTGGTACCATAGCAAACTAAGCTGATACCACCAAACATGATTTGATGTCCTGCTTATTTGAACCAAATCAATTGTCAAATAATGAAAACACAAAACACAATTTGCTTTTGACCGAATAAATAACAACTATATCAAACACCGTTCAATTCAGTCCATGTTATGTGGGATGGAGGAATATTTTCAACGTAAGGGAATGCTTGCGCTTATGATGTCTGATAGAAGAATCAAAAGAATAAGTGTATCAGTTATGGTTCAGTCATTTGACAAATGGTCTGTTTTTTTTATCAAGAATTACATGAGAACTATACTTCTATGGAATTAGATCCAAATTCGCCAACTTCAAATTCCATTTCCAATCATAGAAATTATTTGTGATTCTTTTGATATTCTTCTTCAGTTTTGTTGGTTACAATCCTAACAACAATGCCTAAGAGTGTAAATGAGCCAAGCCAAGCTATCGGATCAGCTCAAAATGAGTAGAGCTTATACGTGCTTAAGTCCGAGCCTAAAAATAAGTTTGTTTGGTAAGTGTGCCCCGAGGGTTATACGGAGGGGGTGACAAACAACGTTGTAGGAAGGGCCAACGTAAATGAAGTCCAAGCCTTCCAAATTTAGTAAGCGTCTTAAAAAGTGGTTAAAATTACCATATTGTCCATCTAATAATAATAATAATAATAATAATAATAATAATAATAATAATAATAATAATAATAATAATAATAATAATAACAGTTTGTGAAGTATAGGGTACATGCAATAAGGGCTTGTAAATTGAGATGTGAGTATGTACCATCCAATTAAGTAGCATCCAAATAACCATCAAAAAAGCACAGGTAGGTGTGTAAACGAGTCGAGCCCGAGCTTGACTAGGCTCGAGCTTGGTTCGGTTCGAACCTACTATTCCGAAGACTATCCTAAAATTATATTTTGAAATATATAAAAAATATAAAATAAAATATAAATATTTTGGATATTCTGATATCCAAAATTTCAGATACGTATTCGGATAGTGAAAATAGGTATCCGAAAATTTCGGATATCCGGTTTTGAACACCCCTAGTTGGGTTAGAAAGGTTCTAATTTGTCTCATGAATTGATAAATCAAGATGAGGAAGATGGGTTTAGTAATGGCAAGTTAAAACCCATCATCCATGGTAAAATTTACTACTCATTATGCAATAATTGTGAATGATATGTGGATTTTGGGTGTAGTTGATAGATTTTTTTTGGAAGGTGATTTTTTATGTTGTGGCAGAGTTCATCACAATCCCGCAGAAGGGGATCCTCTAGCCACTTTACAATGGCCAGACTATGTTGTCTTAACCGGGTCCATGCTGACGTGAGAGTGGCCAGCCCACAAGCGAGTCGAGGCTACGCATAAGGGGCACTAAGGCTTCCACCCGGAAAATTTCCCGCCACCTGCCACTTGACAGATGTTGCACCCTCCACAAAAGGCAAGCCTCTCTGGAGTAAATGCACGGTAGTAGAAAACCGGGGGCCATCATAATCGAACCTGACCCCTCCGTGGAAGGTAGGCTCAACCATCATTTGACAAAATATCCACCCATAAATGATGGAAATTGGGATCGAACCTGCATCACATAAAGTGAGTATAAGCCTTTCCACCATTCCACCAATATGAGCAAATATGGGTGTAGTTGATAGATAATAATAAAAATAGATTGTATGAATGGGACTGTGTCTTTATATAATCACCTAAGAAATTGAGTGAAAAGTATGATGCACGTTAAGTGCTCGAATAAATGTCTAAGTGGGTTCCTTGTTAGTAATTAAAGTGAAACATGGTTGAAACATGTGAAATGTGATGAATAATCATGAATGTAGATGAAAGTATGCCATGAATGGTACCTAATAATTTAGATGGACAATGGCCTTCTAAGGTGACACAAACAGGACTTGGGGAACCCAAAACAAGAAGGATTCTAAGCTCAAGGCCTCAAGGGTCACGCCTAAAGGTAAGTCATCTTATGACTCGTATTATGACTCCAAAAACTTCCCTTTCTTCTTTGGTTACTCTTCTCCCTGTTCTCCGACACATAACACCAAGCTTTTGCCAAAGCAACCTCTTGTGCCGTATTCCACTTCACAGCTTTCACGCGGTTTGCATAATTCTTTTTCACCCCTTCTTCAAGTTCTTCAACTTCAACCTCAAGCGCGTCACCCGCTTCCTCGTCTATCTGTTCATCTACATGATGCTCGAACTGTGTCTCTGGCACAGCTTCCTCCTCATCATCGTCCTCATCTTCTAAGTTGAGCTCGAAGTCTTCTAGTTGGGAATTTGTTAATTGAGGCGGCGTAATATATTGTTGAAACATCATGGGTGGTTGGCTTTGTGGGAATTGTGGGAATTGTGTGTATTGTGAGTAAAAACGGTTGTTGTTGGGGTTGGGGTTGGGTTGGTGGAAAATTGAGCACGGGCCTATACGGCTCAACCGTAGCCGATCCCGAACTAGAAGCTTTGCCTCGACCCCTAGATTTCAAGGTTCCCCTCTGTCACGACCTGCCTAAAATCAGTTCAAAGTTTTCAGCTTCTAGGAGCTTCCGGGGACATCTAGTCTCCTCCAAAGCCATCCAGAAGTCTCCGGGTCAGTCTACAAATTTCCAGCCAACATGGGGCGCACATAAGGGTCATGATCCAGCCACGAATGGTCTAGAAACACCTAGAAAGGGCTGGTCAAAACAGCTCCTAAAGTGCAGCTCCGGAACTCTCTAGATCCTACTAGTCAACACCATATTGTCAAGGAATACCCTAGAAGATCCTAGGTAAATTTTGCTATGGATCCATCTAGATATGGAACCATCTAGATCTTCTAACACTAGTATAAATAGGTCATCAAGGCATCATTTGTAATCACCCCTCACAACTTGTTCATCACCAACATAACCTACATAACTTGCACTACTTGTAAAAGCTTCTTGTAATATTGTTCTTGTATCAATATAAAGAGTTAATCTTTCATAACTTGAACGCTTCCGCATCACTTAACGTGAATTACTACATAACCAGATCAAAGGCTTAACTTAGAGGCATTCTAAGTCGCCGCACGTGAGTCAAGAAAGTTACTTCGTGACTAATAGAGCATTCGCAATTATGTAAATAATTATATATATTAAATGTAATTTAATTGTAATTGGGATAATCCCACAATTAGTGGAGATCTTGTTCTAGTCATTAGGCTATATATTCTCTTGTAATTCATCATTATCAATTCAAGGAATTATTATACCAATTCTTATATGGTATCAACACCCAGCAGATCCTAACCCTACTGCCGCCTCATTCTTCTTCTCCGGCATCATCCCTTTGCCGGCGGCCCCTCATCTTTTCCATTCCTCTTTTCATTCTTCCCCTCACATGTCTTCCCCTACCCTTCACCCGGCCCTAGCGGTCAATAATATCAAAACCCACATTCCGATTGTCTTGGAAAAAGACTCGCCTCACTACGCTACCTGGTCCACCCTTTTCCAGGTACACTGCCGTGCCTACGAAGTTCACGAGCACCTTCTGCCTCGTCCCACAATTGCCGTCGCATCATCTTCTGATGCTGAACAAACGGCTGCTTTGAAGCAAGCCGAGGCCTTGTGGTCGCGTCTCGACGCGATTGTTCTTCAGTGGATATATGCCACCATCTCGCAGCCGCTTCTCCACATCATCCTTGTTCCCGGCCAGTCTGCACATGAAGCCTGGACCAGTCTACAGAACGAGTTCAACGACAACAAGACAACTCGTGCTATTTTTCTTGGACAACAATTCGCCGATCTGAATCTCGCCAATTTTCAGAGCATGTCCGATTACTGCCAACATGCCAAACACATCGCTGACCAGTTAGCCAGCGTTGACGCACCTGTCGAAGACCATATTCTTGTCATTAAAGTCTTAACAGGTTTAACCGAGCAATACGACGGTATCTCCACGGTGCTCCGGAACAAGGATCCGCTCCCTCCTTTCAGCGAGGTCCGTTCTCGCTTAACCATGGAAGAAACAACCAAAAAATCCCAACTTGCTCGGAGTTCTCAGTCGGCGTCAACCGCTCTTGCGGCTACAGTTACAAATCACTCTACCAATCAGGGCTCTCAGTCTTCTTCCTCTGCTCGCTCTCGTGGTCAGGGACGGCGAGGTCGGGGCGGTCGCCGGAGCTCCGGTGGTCTGCAAAGAGGTAACTCAGTTTCTTCTCAGACCTCACACCCTTATATTGTGTTTCCTGCCAATTGGACAGCTTCACAATGGGCTGGATTGCTTCAAGGCCCAAATCAGCAAGGAAGGTCACCACAGGCCCAACCCCCATGTCCTTACCCCTCTCGGCCCACTAATAACAGTGCAGGAATATTGGGCTCCAAACCCGACCAGGCCCATGTTACAGGTTATACCCCAACGGACATTGAGCAGGCACTTTACACCATGTCGTTGAATCCGCCGGATCACGGAGTTATGGATTCGGGAGCCTCATCTCATTCGGCAAATCAGCAAGGTATATATTCCCCGTCTAAGTTTAATTCGTGCACTAATAAAAATATAATTGTTGGTAATGGCATGTCAATCCCTGTTTTGGCTATCGGCAATCAGACCCTACCCCTACCCTTCCCACCTTTAAAACTAAACAATGTCCTTTTTGCCCCTAATATTATTAAAAATCTAATTTCAGTTCGTCGCCTTACAACTGATAATTTGGTTTCTATTGAGTTTGACCCTTTTGGTTTTCTTGTGAAGGATCTCAAAACTCGGGCTCCTATCCTACGATGCAATAGCACAGGCGATCTCTACCCACTCACGCAACCATTTCCGCTTCCATCCAACCAACCTACGGCTCTCACCACTATCTCTCAAGATCGCTGGCATCAAAGGCTTGGTCACCCTGGCAATAATTTGTTACAATCTTTAAAGTTGTCGTCCTTTATTGATTATAGCAAACGTACTAATAACACTTTATGTCAATCTTGTGTTTTTGGGAAAAGCATTCGCTTACCTTTTCATGATTCTGTTAATTTAACTCAATTGCCGTTTGACATAATACATAGTGATCTTTGGACCTCACCCATTCTTAGCACAGGTGGTCACAAATATTACATTTTATTTCTAGACGACTTCACCAATTTTCTTTGGACCTTCCCCCTTGCAAATAAATCCCAAGTCTTCTCCATCTTCACCCAACTTCATCACCTTGTGCGCACACAATTTGAGCGTACCATTAAACAACTACAATGTGACAATGGAAAAGAATATGCAAATAATAACTTTTACACGTTTTGTCATCAAAATGGTATGCAATTCCGTTTTTCGTGTCCATACACGTCCTCACAAAACGGAAAAGCCGAACGCAAAATCCGCACTATAAACAATATGATCCGCACCCTTCTCGCCCAAGCCGCCCTACCACCCGCGTTCTGGCACCATGCCCTTGAAACCGCCACTTACCTACTAAATATCTTACCTAGCAAAACACGCCAATTCCGTTCCCCCACCTCTCACCTATACCATGTCATTCCCGAATACGATCACCTCCGCGTATTTGGATGTCTCTGTTACCCACTCACCCCCTCAACCACCATTCACAAACTAAACTACCGCTCCCAACCTTGCGTATTCCTTGGTTACCCTCCTAACCATCGTGGATACAAATGTCTTGACCTTACCACACATCAAATGATAATCTCTCGTCATGTACACTTCGAGGAAACCATTTTCCCATATGCCATCCAATCACCCACCACCCCTCCATCCTACGAGTTCCTTAACCCCACCATCAACCCCCTCGTTTGGGATCACGTTACACCAAAACCACCAGCCCCCGATACCCCTGTTGGTCCATCTCACACTACTGGGCCGTCTTCCTCTTCAGGCCCAACTCAACCTCCCGCTGACCCAACTAACGTCACATCGCCTAGCCCACCTTCACCTCCCACTAACGGGCCTCATACCTCCACCCCTTCTCCTCACTCCACCGGCCCAATACCCATTACTTCCCAACATAACCCAGGCCCATCTAATTCCACCGCTTCTCCGGACCAGCCCCCCTCTCCTGCCACAGACTCAACACACCCTCCCACACCACCACCTCCTCCACCTATGCGCACCATACACACTCGCTCTATGAGCGGCATCACCAAACCAAAACAACTCTTCAACCTACATGCCACTACCATTGTACCCATCCCTAAAAACCCTCAGGTTGCCTTAGCCACTCCAGAGTGGTACAATGCCATGTCTAACGAATTTAGTGCCCTTATTAAAAATAAGACCTGGGAACTTGTACCGCGCACCTCCGATATGAACATTATTCGTTGCATGTGGCTATTTAAACATAAGTACAGGTCCGATGGCAGTCTCGAGCGTTACAAGGCTCGTTTGGTGTGTGATGGGCGTAAACAGGAACAGGGTATAGATTGTGGAGAAACTTTTAGCCCCGTTGTAAAACCGGCTACTATTCGCACTGTTCTTTCTCTGGCTTTGGCAAAATCTTGGAGTATTCACCAGCTTGATGTCACCAACGCTTTTTTACATGGCAACTTAGCAGAAACAGTGTATATGCATCAACCTGTTGGTTTTCGCCATCAGGATTTTCCAGATCATGTGTGCCTTCTTAAAAAGTCTCTCTATGGTCTCAAACAAGCACCCCGGGCCTGGTACCAGCGGTTCACCGACTTTGTTACTTCTCAGGGATTTCGTCAAAGCAAGTCAGACAACTCTCTGTTTGTCTACAAACACGGCAGTGACATTGCCTACCTCCTTATTTATGTTGACGACATAATTCTCACCACTTCTAATGATAGTCTTCGGCAGAATCTTCTTAATATTCTTGCAGGTGAATTCGCCATGAAGGATCTAGGTCCTCTTTCTTACTTCTTGGGAATACAGGTTACTCGCTCAGGTGACACGATGTTCTTGTCACAGCAGTCTTATGCACGTGATATAATTCATAGGGCTGCTATGGATGCATGCAAACCTGCGGCCACCCCTGTGGATACTCAGTCAAAGCTCTCGGCAGATGCAGGTCCCTTATATGAGGACCCTTCTTCTTATCGCAGTTTGGCAGGTGCCCTTCAGTACTTGACCTTTACCAGACCGGACATCTCTTATGCTGTTCAGCAGATATGCATGTACATGCACGCGCCACGAGTCTCACACTGGAACGCGCTCAAACGCATTATTCGCTATATTCAGGGCACAGCTGACTTCGGTCTTCACCTCACACCGGCTCGGTCATTTTCTCTTGTTGCTTACACCGACGCGGACTGGGCTGGTTGTCCGGACACTCGACGCTCCACCTCCGGTTACTGTGTTTATCTTGGGGACAATTTAATCTCATGGTCTTCGAAGCGTCAATCAACCATTTCCAGGTCCAGTGCTGAAGCTGAATACCGTGGCGTGGCTAACGTTGTTGCAGAACTATGCTGGCTTCGCAATCTTCTCCTGGAACTACAGCATCCGATCACACGCGCTTCGATAGTTTACTGTGATAACATCAGTGCCATTTATCTCTCTGGCAACCCAGTGCAGCATCAGCGCACCAAGCATATCGAGCTCGATATTCATTTTGTTCGCGAACAGGTTCAAAAGGGTAACGTTCGAGTACTTCATGTCCCGTCTCGTCACCAGATTGCGGATATCTTCACCAAAGGTCTTCCACGTGTCCTCTTCGATGACTTTCGGACCAGTCTCAGCATTCGTCCACCCTTCGCTTCGACTGCGGGGGTGTAATAGAGCATTCGCAATTATGTAAATAATTATATATATTAAATGTAATTTAATTGTAATTGGGATAATCCCACAATTAGTGGAGATCTTGTTCTAGTCATTAGGCTATATATTCTCTTGTAATTCATCATTATCAATTCAAGGAATTATTATACCAATTCTTATAGTGACACCTCGCACCCCTCGAAACACTCTTTGTTTTCCTTGGATCCATTTGTTTTGTTTGTGTTTTTAAGTAGTTTGGTTAATGTAGGTTGTGTTTTTTAATTTAAACCGTGCACAATTTATACCATTTCAAAAATAACGGTCAACAAAATATTACCGTTTCATTTAAATAAATTCCAAACGGTCAAAAAGGTAATAAAATATATTATAAAAAGTGACCGTTGCATTAATTAACTCTTCTTACCAGCTCGTTAGATAGAACCCGTATTTGGTTCACGGGACCCCTACCAGCACTGATGGCGGCGGTGTTACCGTGCTGATAGTAAGGTACCCATGACCGATTCTGATAGCGCCCCGTCCCCTAATTTGGTTGAACTTGTTTAGTCGTTTATGGGAAAATTATATGGTGTTAGATTAAATTCCCAATGTAAACAAGAAATTTTGTAACCTATATTTTCAAGTCGTCTAATATGGTCTTGTAACTAGATAAAGGGTCTCTTAATTTTAATATTATAGTTAGGGTCTTACAAGTTCAACTTCCAAGATTTTGTCCTTGAAATAGTTTATTTAGTTTCTTGAATATAATATATGAATTGATGTAGGACGTGTTCTGTTATTAGTATGGATGAGCTCATAAACTATACTGAAAGTCGTTAAAATTTATAAATACCCACTACTACAAAACAAAGCATTTGTCACCAAAATTTGCTACCGAAAAACAGGGTAGCAAATTTTAAAATGTTTTTATAATAACTTAGTAATCTTATCTGCCCTGAATCTAATCTCCCCTAATCTATCCCCAATATAATCCCATCGACCTTCCGCCTAAACCTAAATCTCCATCAATCCATCGTAACCTCCATTGATGGATCCGTCATAGATAGATTCATCTGAGTAATCATCGTCACCGAAGCTATAGATCCACCATTTAATCCGCCATAGCTCGATTCATATGAGCAGGTATTGTTTATTATCCATTGATTCATATGAGTTTTAGGGATTAAATCATATACTCACGCAGATTATCGTTGAATGCAATTATATTATCATCTTCAGATGAAAATGAACAGTGCCTGCTCGGATAACCCGTTATGTTGAATTGATTGTGCTGAATGAAATTATCAATTGGTTGAATGCAATTATATTATTAATTTATAAACAGTGTTATATAAATTACTGGATATATTAGTGGTAACATGTTTGAAATTATCACGTTCATGTTTATGAATGAAATTATCACTGTTTTTGTGTATATATTGCTGAATTGATTGTGTTGACTTTGATATTGACTTGTTGAATGATAAACTAAATTAAGTGATTGAGAATTACTAATTAATTAAACATCTGTGTTCTATGTTTTAGATTGTAATTCACAGATTTGTATAGTTAAAATTCATACTCAATAGTAGGTTTTACCATTTATGATAGAGATTAACACTGTTTTATGTATAAATTGTTTGAATTGGCTGTCTTGATCTTGTAAGGTTCGGTACCGTACCTGTATCGAAAGTACCGATGCTGAAAATGTCAAAAATTGGCACCAGTACTGGTAGTGACAATACGGTATGGTACTCGATAGTAAAAATGTTGGTAAAATACCTACCGCACCAAACCGGTACCGAACCGAAAGTACTGCTCCCGAAAAACGTAAAAAAAGTGGGCAATGAATTTGTACCGAAATTCAATCTGTACTGTACGGTTCGATACTGGTACTGAACTGCTCATCCCTACATTTAGAATATTCAACAATAACATCTACGATGTTCTATATTCTAGATTGTAATTTGTATAATTAAATTCTATGCTCTGTGTTAGTTTTAGCATTTACAAAAGAAATTATCATTGTTCCAGTCATATGTTGTAAAAAAAAGCTTATTATTGTGTAGTTGTAAATAATTTGTAGCTTGTGAAATATTCGTTCATTTCTTTGATAATGGCCTATTTCTTAGTAATCACTCATGTGTCATCAATGAATTAGAATCGCTTTGTTTTAGAAGAATTGAAACTTTGAAAGGATATTATGTTTTACAAAGACTGTTATTGAATGTATAGGTAATTCTAATTCATGTTTTTTATAGCTTCTGCCACTTTGTTTTTATAGCTTCTAATTCAGAATTATATGTTTTAACACAGTGAGCGCCTTCTCTAATCATTCTAATTTCAAATATTTAACTAAAGGGAAGAAAGTCTCATTTGAAATACCTTGTTAGTATGAATATGTGAAGCCTCTGTAATAGAAGACAAATCCAAGTAAAAATGTTGATTTTGTTATGAAAACATGCGTTAACTTGTATTGAATTGATTTTACGATTGTAGTTAGCTATGATGGATGGAATCACAAACTAATTACGTGTGGAGAGTTATAAATGAAATGTTCAGCCAATGGAAGATACCTGAAACTTTAGTAACACGGATGGTCAATTATGCTATCTGATTGTAGTAATGTTCCGGAATAAACTCGAGGGTCACGTACCTCAGAATCTTAGCTCTTGCACTAATCTCAACAGCCTGTAAGTTTCTACAATTTGACATCTTTTTCTGTAAATTTTATACAGTCAATATTAATCGTTTTTGCATTTACTTTTGACTCTGCAGCAACGTGCACGGAAATGGACTGAAGGGAACCATCCCTGCTGCGTTTCAAAAACTCGAAAGCATGACATATTTGTAAGTTCCTACAATTCTTGTTTTTAGTGATGCCTGAAATCCTCTTATCAGATAGATGTTGTGTTTCTTCATAGGATTACAACTGTTTTTTTTTTTTTTAAATTTGTTTATATAAATTCAATTAGGCATCTTTCATCAAACTACCTTACGAGTCCTATTCCAATTGAGCTGTCCTGGATTGGTAACTTGGATACACTGTGAGTAATTTTGAACTTTAATGACTCTTAACTTGATTGTTTTTCCTCCTTATCAGCAAAATCAATTGTTGGTATTTTTTTATTGGCATAGGGACCTATCGAACAACAAAATCAGCGGTTCAATTCCTTCTCCACTTGGTGATTTGGAACATCTGTTAAAAATGTAAGTTTGCTGTTTAATATCATGTTTCGGTTCTTGGTAGGCCTTTGTTGTCACTTGTTATTTTTTTTTCTTTTGTTGAAAAATAACAGGAATCAGAGCCGGAACGAGTTGAATGGATATTTACCAGCCGAGTTTGGCAACTTAAGAAGTGTCATGGAAATGTAAGTGATCATATGGTATTGCATTAGTTTCTCGCAGTACACGACAAGTTGATAATATTACATGTCCTCTTTTTTCTTTGCAGATATATTTCTTATAATCATCTCTCTGGTGTACTTCCGCAAGAGCTTGGTCAACTTCAGAATTTATTCATGCTGTACGTCGTTACAGGGCATGATATTTTAAACAGAAAATCATGAAAGCAGCCATCTTCTTAGTGTGTTATACCTCTATGGTCATGTTCATGTCAGAAATGTATCATATAACAATCTGGTTGGAGATATTCCCAATGGCAATAACTTCTCAAAGTTTTCACCCGATAGGTATGAAACCGGACCTTCTACTAATGTACGATGTATACATAGTAAAATTCGATATACAATAATAATGCACCTTCCCGATGCAGCTTTCACAAACAGTGGGTCAGATGCAAATGATACTCAGGTTAAGTAATAATATGGGTTGATGATTTTAATGTTTGATTGTTTGTAAGGAACACTATTTTCATATCAATGTCTGTTTTATAGATGAAGCTGGTTTGGTACTACAACAATGCGCTTGGAAGGCCGAACAAGAAGAAAATCATCGCTAGGACAAAATCGTAATTTAACATCCTTACAAGTAATTTCACATGTCTTATTTCATGCTTAACAACATTATAATGTGAACTCTGTATTGTCACAGATACCATGGATCCAATCTCATATCAGCTAGTCTTTCAGGATATGATGTGTATAGAAATCATATTCGTATATTAATGTTGACTTGTGAGGTCAACTTAAGCTCTAACTTCAAAACTGATAGTATTAACAATACAAATTTAAAGATTAGCCACTTTGACCGTAAAAGTCAAAGGTGTAATTTTTTGGCATATTTTCTTTTGTTTATAATTTTGTTTCTTTCAGCCTCCCAGCGTTACATCAACATTTTGATCTGCCGACTCCATTTGTATTGCACACAGATTGCCCCCACTATTGGCGATATCATCTTCCAGGTTCTATTCTTTTCTTTCATGTTTATCACAAACATATAACTGCCAGAAAAGAATGTGATAAGCATAGTGTTTCAAGACATCTTTATCTATAACTTTCTAATATGTTTTAAAATAATATGTTAGGTGAGACTGAAAAGGAGTTTTCAACTAGACTGACATTTTATTCATTGCTGATGAGGTACTTTCTATTTTACTAATTTCCCGCCTACATGACACCCTTCCGAATCAGTATTGTATACGATTTACAGGTAATCTGTGGCTTCGGAAGGCCATATGGTGTGTTTGACATTTGTAGTATTGTGTATAGATTATAGAGTTGGCTAACAGCGTTACTATGTTAGGAATAGGAAACTGACTAGACTAAATTCTATTGTGTCAAATGGGTCATTTGGGCCAAATAAGTAAAAGTTGCCTAAATCTTAGTGTAAAAGTTGGCTAATAGCATTGGTTGTTTTGTAGATTGAGAAGCTAAATGAGGTTATCAAGAACCTCGTTAAGGAAAAGGAAGAAGATAAAGAAAGGTTCAATGGAATCATAGGAAAGATGAGGGCTCAAATGGAAAAAGATAAAGTGGAGAAAGATGCAATGCTCGTTAGGATGATGAAGATCGAGGCTAGGTTTACAACTTAGGTTATTTGAATGTTTGGATTTTTGTTATTTGAATGATTTGGATTTGGTTTATTTGAGTGATTTGAATTTGGTTTATTTGAATGATTTGGATTTGGGTTATAATTTTGATTTTGAAATTTCATAAATGACAGCAAAGTGGTGACAAAAAGCGGTAGCAAAACGGTGACAAAAAAGGGTAAAACTGGTAGCGAAGTGGTGACAAAAAGCGGTAGCAATACGGTGACAAAAAAAGGGTAAAAACGGTAGCAAAGTGGTGACAAAAAGCGGTAGCAAAACGGTGACAAAAAGCGGTAGCAAGGTGGTGACAAAAAGCGGTGGCAAAACAGTGGCAAATAAACGGTAGCAAAACAGTAGCAAAAAATAATACGGTAGCAAAACGGTTGCAATAGGGCAATTGCCATGTGTGATTTTGCTACCGAGTTTTTTGGTAGCAAAATGGTGGCAAAAGAGCAATTGCTACTGTTTTGCGACCGAAGATACGGTAGCAAAAGCCCTATTCTCTAGTAGTGACCGTTACCGATGATACTTGGTATGATTCCGGTATTTAAAGATAAAATTGATAAAATATCGGTATTATACCAAATGCTCTCCATTTCCATTTCTCCTTATAACTTTTCCTCCTTTAAAAGTTATTTATTCTCATAAGTCACAATTTATGACTTATGACTTTTCCCCAAAATTTCATTTTCAAAGCATAAAACCCTCCATAAGTTACTTTTCAAAAAACCATTCAAACACTTTTTTTAACGTATGACTTATTAAATAAGTTAATAAGTTAAAGGAGGTGTGGAAATGGAGAGCCAAACATGCACTAAAACCAAAAATAATCCGATACGAAAAATTCGATACTGATACCCGGTACTTTTTCTCATCCCTGGTTATACAACTAGAATCACATACCATATGCCAAGATTAGTCTTATAATTAAAATTATGTATTATACCCATAATCATGTATCAGATGTCCACATTTGGCCATACACTTATCAGATAGCCTATAGCTAAAATCACGTAACATATTCACATAGTTGGGCCTACACCTAAAATTACGTAACGTCTCAAAGCATTCTACCAAAAATTTAAAAAATTTTGAAAATTAAGAAAACTAAAGTACTAGGCTACTCAACTTAAAGAGAACGAAACATCTTTTAGTATGATGTAATTTTTTAAAAAAAATATTATCATATGAAAAGTCATAGCCGTTTAAAAATCGTGAGAGGGTTGATTTTATGAGTCAAGAAGTAAAAAACGACAAAAATGTTCTCCCATATGAAAATTGACCATGTCAAAGTAGATGGTGGAGATTCCTTCCTACACTTCACACGTTTTCATTACCTTGTATTTGAACCTTCCCAACACACACACACATAAAGTAATAAAGAAGTTATGTCTGTAAAAAAAACTCGTGTGTTGCACGAATTGGTTAAAGCCATGTATTATTTGTGTTGAATAAACATAATGTAATCGGGTAACGTATACAGTCGTATACATGTCTTTAAATTTAATCTTGGCACCATAATTTCTTATCATAAACGTTTTACTTTATTTTTAATATATTATTAGGTTAAAAATATGGGCATTACACAAGTTTGATCAATAAAATATTAAATGATTATTACTTATCAAGAAAACTTAAAATAAATAGTTGAAAAAGATAATTAAATAAATAAAAGACAAATGGAAAAAAAAAATTGATCTAGTATTATTATTTAAAACGAGAGAAAAAATATATATGATTTTATATTATTATTATTATTAAAGATTCTTATAATATATAGGGAACGTAACACACATTTTTATCATATTGTAGTACATTAGTTTTTATATTACATCATAACACACATTTCATTACTTATATTAGATTTGTCTAGCTTGAAAAACTTCCGAATCCAATCAGTTTTATAATATATAGTAAAGATAAAGCTTTTAGGTGAAACTATGTATATAATATTAAAACTGGAAAAGCATATTTGATATTGATATGTGGTCGTTTGAAATGATTTTATAACAAGGAATTTATATTTATATCAACCCTAACTTTTCTTAACTCAAATCACGTGATCTTCTGAAATATTTTGAAGCTGCATTTCTTGACATGTTGAAACATTTAGATAAGATAAGGGTAAAAAAAAAAACAAAGAGCCACGTTCAGTCCTTGTTTGTTTATTTACAAAACTGGTCACGTAAGCATGTTAATTACTTTAATCCCCATTTAACTTTAAGTTTAACTGTAAATATATGTTAAAGGACATAACAATATGACATTATTATTTCATTGTTAAGGAAATAATTACTTAATACATCGTTTTGTAAAACTCATTTATGCCAAGCGGCACTTTCATAATTGGTGTTTTGACCATATAAATTTGAATTCCTTTTTCAGATAACACAAGAAAATAAAAACATGACTTAATAAAAAAGACAAGAACACAAACTCATACAATACACTACTATGTATGTGAACGTTGGTTCTAGTGGACTCAAAATCATATATAGAGGTACGTTGTATGGAAAGTACACTACATGGTTTCACACCCCAAACATGGTCAAATGACTGGAATACACAAGAAACACCAAAATTCATAGTGGATGTTAGGCCTGTAAGCGAATCGAACGTTCATAAACTGTTCGTGAACTTGTTCGGACCGGAAAGTTCGTTTATGTTTGTTTATTTAATAAACAAACGAACATGAACGAATATGAATAAACGTTGTGCACGTTCATTTTTTTTGTGAATATTCGCTCATTTATATGTGTTTATTTATGTTCGTTTATTTATGGTTGTTCATTTAAATTTTAATTAATAAATAAGTAGTTGTATTTCTTAAATATAAATATAAACTTATTGTTAATATTTATAAACCATAATTTAGATATGTTTTTTTGGGTTAATTGTAATGTTATTAGACTTGTCTACTTGTGTTCATTAATGTTAATTTATGTTTGTTTATGTTTGTTCAATTACTTTCATTTGTGTTCCTTTATGGTTGTTCAGTTAATTATGTTCATTTTAAGTTTTTTATATGTTTGTTTATATTCCTTTACGTTCATGAACAATTCGTTTAGGTTTTAAATGAACGAACACGAACATACCCATTTTCTTAATGAACGAACACGAACAAAAAAATGTGTTTGATTATATGTTTGTATTCGGTTTAAAATTAAATGAACAAACACGAACTGGTCTTTGTTCGTGTTCGTTTGTGTTCGTTCAATTCTTTTACAGACCTAGCTAGCGGATGTCTTAAAAACTAAAAAGTAATACATGGAACCAAACAACTATTTGTCAACCCAAAACAAACTATCTAAAAGGAAACATAATTCAAACGTTCATAAATCCTTCTATGCCAAATTGTTTTCTACAAATGTGAAGACAGTCCAATATCAATGCTCTCGCATCCTTAAATACACTACGCTTAAACAAGTCAGCTTAAAAGGATGTGTTCAAATCTACTTTTTTTTAAGTATGTTAAAAAAAAAAAAGTTACTTCAAGACTATTGCATTACAAGTTTCCTAATTACACATGTCATTAGGTCACTGTATCAACCCTTAAAACTCATGGAATACGTCACATAGGCACATATTCCTTTGGCACACTGATCAGGTCCAACTATTGGAATATAAAGACCATTCTTTCAATATTATAGCAAAGTAATAATAAAATAAAAAAGTACACTTTTTTCTCATTTTGATCACATATATATCATATATTAAAGCGTGAGAATATGTGTAGAATTATTATTTTTAATCATGAGCATCTTTAATGATAAGAAAACGTGGACCATAGCATGTGCATCAAAACGTTATTATAATATATAGTATATACAAAATTAATGGTTCAGGTGGTTAGCAAAATTGGAAAAAAAATGGTTTTATCTTTATTGGGTATTTGGGTAAAATTACACTTCTACATGTCACTCTATTTAATCCCATAACTACACTCATTATTTACCTTCTACTAAACAGGATGAACTAAAGATCTCATATTCTCTTCATCAAAAGCAGCTATGTCCAATTACATAATATCCATTCTTACCTTTTTGAAATGCGCTCTTGATTTGCTAATAAACCATTTGTTTTTTAACCACCGTATGGTCCGTATGCAAGAAAGTTACATTAATGATCTTGGAATGAGGTCATTTCGTGACATAAAAACCAGCTTCGAGTGATATTG
This sequence comes from Ambrosia x helenae, assembly GCA_030844895.1. Lineage (NCBI taxonomy): Eukaryota > Viridiplantae > Streptophyta > Magnoliopsida > Asterales > Asteraceae > Ambrosia > Ambrosia x helenae. The sequence continues at coordinate 98,173,651 of CM061223.1, forward strand.
AGGTTGAATGTGCAGTGTGTTTGAGCACAATTGAAGATGATGATGAAACTAGAGAGTTGAGATGTGATCACCTCTTTCATAGAAACTGCTTAGATAGGTGGCTTGAACATCAGCATACAACTTGTCCATTGTGCCGTGATAACTTGATGTTTCTGCCACCAAGATTAATATCTTTTGTCGTATTGAAGCCTTCGGAGAGCTTTACTATGATTGTTCTTTTCAGGAAAATATGGTTGTTACTTGATAAATGTTTTCTAGCCAAGTTTCAAGCATTTGATGATTATCATATATGTTATATGCTATACTTGTTATTTAGAATAAGTACTTAGAAAGAAGCTTGCCTCTAGCGGCGTCCCTGAAAATTCAGATGTTTGTGCAACCAAAAAATGGCCCTTTAAAATATATGTTGTATACATACACAAATAGATATATAATACGATGATAAGTATGAATGCATTGAAAATGAATGATGAATTGCTCGTTACTTCATTGAATGTGTGTTATCGAACATCACATATTCACATATCGTCAAATGATTCAAATCGCTCGTTGCCCATGCCCTATTGAGTGCCAAACGCCACGATCAACCCATTTGCCTTTCACATTTCCCGCCACTGCCAAAAGATTTTATTATGTAGATGGTTTTGAAAATTTATAATTTTCAATTGAGTTTTAGTTAGTTTTGAAAATTTTATAATTTTTAGTTGAGTTGCGTAGGGTAAGTTGGTTTAAATGACAAATGAGTTTGCATATGCTAATACTATATACTAAATAGGTTTTTGGGTATTAGCTTAGTTTTTTTTTTTTTTTTTTTTTTATATAAAAAAGAACTTAATGGATTTAGAAAGCATATTGGGTTTTAACTTCTATATTTATTTATTTTTTAACATCAATTTTGTAGGCTATTGTTTTAAAAATTTATGTATAAAATATACAAAGTAATTTTAAAAAACTTTGGACCTTCTATAAGTGGGCCATGGGCAATAGTCCCCTTTCTTGCTAATGGGCCGGTCCTGCTTACCTTAGTGAGTTGATTATTTTCTTTTTTTTAAACTCACATCGACCAGTGCAAGGGTTAAAAGTAGTAACATGCTTTTATTGGAATGTTTCAAGTCGAATCAATCGGTCGTATCGGTTACACACTTGGTGTATAAAAAGTGGTATTGCATGTATGGTCACAACTCACAAGGCATACCACTAATTATAGCATACTTAGAATTAGTGGAGTGATGTAATATTACGATGGATGTATTAGAATATTTTCGTGTTTATCTGGAATAGCTTGAACTCGCCACATGATAAAATGCTTAATAGAAACTAATATGGTAATATTAATTGAACATCATGAGAGAGATGCAACAACTATCTTTTAATTAGAGTACCCGACCAGCAAAATATTAGTTTTAACCTAAGATCATAATTGATAAAAAAAACAATAATGTAAGTTTGTAAGTACTCGATCGGTCTTAAACTCTTAATTAGTGGTGAGTTTAGTCTGTGCACCTTATAATCGGTCTTAAACTCTTAATTAGTCTCTTAACGGTTCGTGTTGATTAAGTCCTAACCATAGTTTCTTTAAAAAAATATACATTTGAGAGTTGATTTAGAAACCAATATTATGTTAAAACTTATACAGGGCCGGCTCAAAAAAAGATTTGACCTCACATTATTTACAAGTGAGGGGACTTAACAAGAAAAATTGATGAGGTTTGTATTAAGTTTGAAACCTATTTGAAAAAATAAAGCTAAAGGTTTGTTTGGGAGCCTTTTAAACATAAAGGTAAAAGTTGAGGTTTTAAGCACACATAAAAGTTGATTTTTGTAATTTTGTTTTGTTAAAATTAATAAATAAACTAAAACGCAAAATTGAGTATCAGTACCGAAAATGCTCGGTATGATACTAGTATAGTATAGAGTTATAATATTGGAAAGTAAAAATCAATAAAGCAAGGCACTGACGCTCTTCTTTGGGTGGCGGGCCGATTTGGACAGGATTCCGACGACGTTGGCGTTGAGACACATAAACATCCAGGTGGTCGATACTTCTTGTACGCTCTGTGGTGAGGCCGACGAATATGTGGACCACCTATTCACGGGCTGCGTTTTCGCCACGGTCCTTTGGCAACACGTCTCCAGGTGGTGCAAGATTCAGGATTTGTTCGTGTTCTCATTTAAGCATATATATGTTGGAGTCTCGCAATTTCATGGGCCTGTCAGGGAAAGCTAAACAAATTTTTTCATGGCATCATCATCATAGGGGTGTTGGAGTATTTGGATTTTGGAGGGCGAGAAATTGTCTGAAGTTTCAAAGCAAGAAGGCGAGGATGGAAGATATCATCGGGGAAATTGTCGTTGGGCTCCTTTGGGCCAAAAGTAGAGCGAAATTGTCATCTTTGTATTGAAGTGATTGGTGTAAATTTGTAATTATGTGATTTGGTTTCTTTGTTGTGTTTGCCGCCCCGTTTTGTGGGTTTGGGCCAAGTATCATATTGAACCAAAAGTACAAATCCCAAAACACTGTTACCACACGGGTTGAGGCGGCAAAAAAAAAGGTACCAAAAATCATTAGATACGGGCAGGCAATGCATTACAAAATTCTTCTGAACAGACACTTGAGCAGTTCAACGCCTCCTTGAACATCCAAAGAACCCTAGAGGTATATTTTAGATTTTTGTAGTTTCACGTCATGTTGTTTTCTTGATTTCATCTTCGGTTTACTGCATTAGTTCTAAAAACGTGTCTGATTGAATGTCTGTTTCTTATTCATCATCAATTATATGTTTTTTGTGTGTGTGCTTGTTCTTGAGGTGACAATTGTTGTGTAATAGGTTTAAAATCCCCATTTTTTTGTTTTATATAATATTATGCTTGTGCTTTTAAATGACCTGTTTTCCCTAATTCAGTAACCTAAGTATGATATGCAGTTTTAGCGTGTGAATATGGATTTCAACCATTTTCATTATTAATTGCATTTGATTAACAGCAAATGTAACTAGTGCATTATGGATCTTATGTTAGTTAACGTCATGTTAGAGCATTCACAACCCGTCCCCCATCCCCAACCATATAATTTAAGAAAAAATCATAGTTTTCTAAATTTGCCACTCACTTTTGCAAATTTTCTCACATTCCATTCCCCATTTATATCCCCTAAAAGCTTTTTTTTATTATTATTTTATTTCTTTACAACCAACATTAATTCACTCCACCTTTCATTTGTATTATTTTATTATTATTAAATGATATGGGGGAAGGATGGAAGACCTCATATATGGGGGCTCAACATAGGTTTTTTGTAAATTTTAGAAATGGGGTATGGGGAAAGGGGTTGGGATGGAGTGAGTTTTTGTGGGATTTTCTTAAATTTTAAGAAAGGGGGAGGGAATGGGGGATGGGTTATGAATGCTCTTACTTGATTATTTTTCTCTTTATTTTATGTATCTAGTTATCGTAAGAGTGACTTACATGAATGCTCGTTGTGGTATTCCTGTATTGCAAGGTGCAAGACTTGGGGCTTTTTCGCTTATCACCTAGAGGTAATACAAGAAACGCAAAAAAGGCGCGCTTTTTTGGTTTTTTTATGGGCTTTTTAGGTCTGAGGCGCACGCCTCATGTACACAAAATATATATTTTTTTTTTTGCAGCTTTTTGTAGGTAAAATTATACAAAAACCTTATTTATAGCTATATTTTGGGTAGGGGAAATTAAAAACTTATAGGATATATAATTAACTTGCGCCTCGGGTACGAAAAGCCCACCGCTTCTGTGCTCCTATCGCTTTTTAAAACCAAGTTAAATATATCAATATATGGCCCTCATCGTTCACGCACTGGTAACACGTTTAGTCTTTTTCAGTAAATGACGTAAAAATCTACTAAGTTGATGTATGTAAAGAATAAAGGAAATGACTAAACTTGCGACATGGCCATAGCACTGAGACTATTTGTGCAAGTAACTCCTATCAGTTATCACTATATTAAAATATCAGTAGTTTCCAATCTTACAAGGGTCTTGATGTCTTTAAAATTCTGAAGCATTTTCTGGTGTGTAAGCAACACTTCTTAAGATGAAAGTCAAAGATTAGCTTTGGATAGGATCAGCAGCCTTCCTCCAAACATAATACAACATATTCTTACTCTTATGCCAATACGAGATGCATTCAGAACAAGTATACTATCTCACAATTGGAGGTATCATTGTCAATATATTCCCAACTCAGGTTTGATCAGCAATGGAGATCCGCTTTATAAAAACCTTATCAGCCAAATGTAAACTCTTGCACATTGTTTACCCGATCTTGTTGCTGCACCAAGTTCCGATACTCGAGTTCGCCCTTTCTCTGAATGGATCAGAGACCTGTTGTGAGATTGATCAGATAATACTTCACCTATCAAGGAAAGCTACCTTGAAGGAATTTAGTCTTAGGTTCTGGTCAAGTGGTGAGTATAAGCTACTGCCGCCTTTTTTCAACTTGCAACAATTGACGGTCCTAAAACTTCATAATTGTGCATTTCGACCTCCGGAAACCTTTTCAGGGTTTAGTAGGCTGGTTAAGTTATTATTTAATAAAGTCAGCATAACCGCGAAAGATTTTCTACGGCTTATCTCCAACTGCCCGCTACTTGAGGACTTAGCTATGGTATGATCTGTACTGTTGTAGAAACGGTTAATTACCCCAAGTCAATTTTTTCGGAAGTTAAGAGAAAAACATTATTTGAAATAAATTGGATCAAAATTATAACTTTAACCGGCATGTATTTGTATTTTCTGCAGATTGGCGATGAAAACCGTCTCTTGGGATGTTGGAATTCTAACTTTGTTGAGTTATTTGAGCGTTTACCTTTGCTTAAGCATCTGCTAATGAGTGCCTACCCCATTAAGGTGATACATATTTCTCCAAGATTATTGTAAATTAGCTTCAAATTTAAGTCTATTTCAGAATCTGCAACGGGAATAAAATAGAATTTTGTTATTTTTTATGAATAATACACAAAACTATATATATATATTTTTTTTTTTTTTTTTTTTTTTATAAATTTGAGATTTTAATATTAATTAAGCCAAAACACCACCAAATACGAAATTTACATCACAATAGAAGGTAGAGGGCAACAAGCTGCGCCGCCACCCCTTTCTGAATTGCGAAACCTAGTCTACAAAGACAAATCCTTGCCCCCGTGGAGATGAACTATTGCTGTGGACGACCCGTTGGACCCTGGTCAAGAAACGAATAGCTTCTGGCGCTAGGGAGCCATAATATATTTTTTTTTATTTATGTTTTTTTCATATTAAAATATGCTTTAGTTTTTTTTTTCATATTATATTTTTTTTAAATACATTCTTAACCCTATAAGTTATAAGTTATAACTACATTTTCTTTTTTTGCTCGATTAATATTTGCCTGTCATGATTGATCATTGCTGTATAAACATAGCCATAATAAGTGGTCAAGCATAGTCATACATGTTTAAACATGGTAATTGACAAGTCGAACACAATCAAAGAATTATGATCATACAACTGATTAATACATGTTTCCTATTTCTTTATTGTTTTTTGGATAAAGTGCTTTGCTACAGGTTTTATGCCAAAAAAGCTACCAACCTCGCTAGTCCACCTCAAATATCTTCATTTACATAGACTGCGTTATGGAGAGAAGTCGACTTGCTTTCTGCTCTTTCTTTGGTTGCAAGCTTTAACGTTGAGATAACTGAAATAGAGGTAAAATAGTGTAGATATTGTATATTTAGTTATGTTATCTAATAAAATGTTATTTGCTTATTAATAGATGGAAGATAACCCAACCGAAGCTATGTCACAAAGCGATATGAACCTTATTGATCATTACCACTCATTTGTTATCCTGGATCATCTCCGCGTGATAAAGATTAGAAACTTCACCAACATGAAGATAGGAATGGATTTCGTGAAGCTATTTTAGCTAAGTCTCCTATGTTAAAAAAAGTAGTTATATATATCAACCACGAGGTTGATGTTCATGGTGAATTAAAGATTGTGAAAGAACTGATACGATATCCGCGTGCATCAGCTAAAGCAGAAATCATGATAAACAAGCCGACTTTGTCTATATAGGTGAAGAGTTGAATGTGAGTTGTATTGATTTTCTCTTTATGGAGATGGATTACATTAGTTAAGATGGTTTATGACTTATGTAATGAAAGTTTTAACTTATGTAAGCATTCACTTATGATATAGGGCCTGTTCTTTGGTAAATCATCTTACCTAGGTGCATCTTCATTGTTGGCATCGATAAGCGAATATGATAGATCCACAGGGCGGATCTGGATTGGATGATTGCGCCCATGAAGAAGGGTGTTGTCGACGCCGTGTGTGAGAGGGTGTTGGACACCACAATTTTTCATGATGCACATGTCTAAACCCTTACAAATGATAAAGATTCCAACAAAAATTTACTGCAAACAAAATTTAACAAATACATCAATATAAATTCAAAATCCATTACATTCAAAGGATATCAAAAAACACAGTCAGGTGGTCCAAGAAAGATCAGAACATGATAAACCGAAAGTTATGGGCGATTGAATATGATTTCTGCTCTAGCTGATGCCTGTGGATATTGCAGCAGTTCTTTTAGCTTCACGAAATCCATTCCAGTCTTCATGTTGGAGAAGATGATTCAAGATAATATACGAGTAGTCTTGATGATCAACTAGGTTCACGAGTTGTGACATAGCTTCGTTTTGGGTTATGTTGCTTCATCGAAACGTGAGTTTGGGAATGTTTCTAATATTCTCAACTCCCTGCCACGGCCCCCACACCCCCACCCCCTCCACCACCTCCCCCACCTTTGCGCACCGTACACACTCGCTCTATGAGCGGAATCACTAAACCAAAACCACTATTTAACCTACATGCCACCACCATTGCACCCATTCCCAAGAACCCTCAGGTTGCCTTAGCCACTCCAGAGTGGTACAATGTCATGTCTAACGAATTTAGTGCCCTTATTAAAAATAAGACCTGGGAACTTGTACCTCGCACACCCGATATGAATATTATTCGTTGCATGTGGTTATTTAAGCATAAGTACAGGTCGGATGGCAGTCTCGAGCGTTACAAAGCTCGTCTAGTGTGTGATGGGCGTAAACAGGAACAGGGCATAGATTGTGGAGAAACTTTTAGCCCGGTTGTCAAACCGGCTACTATTCGCACTGTTCTTTCTTTGGCTTTGGCAAAATCATGGAGCATTCACCAACTTGATGTCACCAACGCTTTTCTGCACGGCAACTTAGCAGAAACCGTCTACATGCATCAACCCATTGGTTTTCGTCATCAGGACTTCCCAGATCATGTCTGTCTTCTGAAAAAGTCTCTTTATGGCCTCAAACAGGCGCCTAGGGCCTGGTACCAGCGGTTTACGGATTTTGTTACTTCTCAGGGGTTTTCTCAAAGCAAGTCCGACAATTCACTGTTTGTCTACAAACATGGCAGCGACATTGCTTATCTTCTCATTTACGTTGACGACATCATCCTCACCACTTCTAATGATGGTCTTCGTCAGCGTTTGCTTCACATTCTTGCAGGTGAATTCGCCATGAAGGACCTTGGTCCTCTGTCTTATTTCTTGGGGATACAGGTTACTCGCAGGTGACTCCATGTTCTTGTCTCAACATCGTATGCCCGGGGACATCATTCATCGGGCTGCCATGGATACTTGCAAGCCTGCGGCTACCCCTGTGGATACCCAGTCTAAGCTTTCGGCAGATTCAGGTCCTCTGTATGATGACCCTTCTTCTTATCGTAGTCTGGCAGGTGCTCTTCAGTACTTGACATTTACCAGACCGGATATATCTTATGCTGTTCAGCAGATATGTATGTACATGCATGCACCACGCGTCTCCCACTGGAATGCACTTAAGCGTATCATTCGCTACATTCAGGGCACCGCTGACTATGGTCTTCATCTTGCTCCCGCTCAGTCCTTCTCCTTGTTGCATACACTGACGCGGACTGGGCAGGATGTCCGGATACTCGACGCTCTACATCTGGTTACTGTGTCTATTTTGGAGACAATCTAATCTCCTGGTCTTCAAAGTGTCAATCTACCATTTCCAGGTCCAGTGCTGAAGCTGAATACCGTGGCGTGGCTAATGTTGTTGCTGAACTCTGCTGGCTTCGCAACCTTCTTCTAGAACTACAGCATCCGATCACACGGGCTTCGATAGTCTACTGTGACAATATTAGTGCCATTTATCTATCTGGTAACCCGGTGCAGCATCAACGCACCAAGCACATCGAGCTCGACATCCACTTTGTTCGTGAGCAGGTACAGAAAGGTTGTGTTCGGGTTCTTCACGTCCCCTCTCGTCATCAGATTGCAGATATTTTCACCAAAGGACTCCCGCGTGTGCTCTTTGATGATTTTAGAGACAGTCTCAGCATTCGTGCCGCCCTACGCTTCGACTGCGGGGGTGTAATAGCATATATTGTAAATATGTTAATTATTATGTTAATTATTATGATTGAAGTATTTTAGGATATCTCCCAAAATTATGGAGATCTTGTTGTAATTGACTCCTATATTATGGTGTATCCTCAATTGAGAAATTCAATGAAGAAAATATTTCTCACAGTTTCCACAATGATCCTGCCAATTCTGAGATAGAACACTTGTTCTGAATGCGTCACCCGTTGGCATGAGAATAAGAACTGTTTGTACTTTGTATTGTATTTGGAAGAAGGCTGCTGCACACCAGAAAATACTGCAGAATTTAAAGACACCAAGTTAAACCTTCAACTTACTTACAAACAACAATGGGTTATTTATAGCCATGAGTTCATTGTTTGAATTCTATAACATGCACAATGTATGAACTATGAACCCATCTTGTTATCAAATGTAACTAATAATAATGCCAATGATCGAAATAACCTAATAACGAAGATATTAAATACCAACATTAGAAATATCCTATGATGTTAAATTGATATTAGATGTAAATAGCATTCATGACTGAAGATTAAAATCCTTCATGTTTTCAGTATCAGCATATTTCTTACCTGAACTTACCTAAAAGTCTAAAACTAGCTTGCAACTTTAAAACAATGGGAATCTCAAACATACTGTACCAAGGATTAACATATGGTAACGAGTACTGGTACCGTACCGATAGATTTGGTACGGTATAGCACTGATCCCATCCCTGGTCAGAAAAGTAGCTTGCAACTTTAAAACAATATCATGGCTTCTTATGACGGCCGGAGACAATTGATTAGCATTTTTTGTTGTAATTGGTGGTAACAGTTATCGATCATGATTCAGCATTAAACCTCATTTCTATATCATCATTTGGATCCAGTTGTCACTACTCTCTGTTTTATCCCAATAAAATAAAACCATCGCAGGACTTTACATCCCTCTTCGTTCAATAAAAAATCGATGACAGTGTTTTATTAATTGGTGTGGCAAGGTAGCGTTTGTAAGGACATCTTGTACAACAACAAATCCAGGTCGTTATTTTATGGATGTCCCGATGAGGTAAGAAAACGCAATTATGTTTAATCATAATTTCTTTTTTCAAGGTCAAGACGTCGTTTTTTATTGGATTGTGTGATCCTCAAATGTGTCAAAGGTCAACCGATATTATCAGTTGTTTGTTGAGTTCTAGAATGAAGTCGAAGAACAGCTCAGACAGAGTCAAACTGAAACCAAGAAATTCAAGATGGTGTTGAACATTGGAGTTTTAAGAACACCACTCCCCACTCCCCTACAACCCTCTTATAAAATGAAGAATACTATAACACATCTAGGGCACATATCCTTTCTTTTTCCTAATTGTCTTTCCCAACTGACTTCTTAATCCTAAAACTGAACAGAAAAAATGGTCTGAAAATAGACAATTATCCATATCGTGGTGTGAGAAGAAGAAATTCATCCTGATGTTTTTTGACAACAGGAAATGTATTTACCATTCCCCAGAAGGTATACTTGCTAACTGTAATAAACAAATTCTGACAAAAATGTTGAAACTTGGTAGCCATTCGAGTTGGGAAACTGACAAATCACGAACGCTAGAGAAAAAACTTAAGATGTTCAAAAATTGTGAACGTTGTGATGTGATTTCTTTGGAGTTTCTGTCAGGGGAGTTTGAACCGAAGATTATGTTTCTTGATGGCCACACAGGATACTATAAAACCTCAAAACATCTGCTTCTTAGATGATGTGGATTTTCTAAAAATAATTATCCGAAAAACCACTGTTGAACCCAACTGAAGCAAACTTTAGTGTCAACCTCGAGAAGATAGTGAAGGCTTAAGTAGACCTGTGGGAAGGAATGGATGCCCAAGCATGGACATAATAGTGAACTAACACGAAAGTTGACGCGAGGAACCTAACCGCCACATCATGTCCCTTGAGGTAAGGTTCATTCAAGCATATTAAACCCTACATCTTACTAAGGTGACTCAATTCAGCAGGGTCTTGCAGTTGATGTCAGAAAAAGTAGTTTGCAACTTTTTAACATTGAAATTTCAAGACCAATCCCATAAAGAGAAAACCAATACAACTTGCATTCAATTATCCACTTCTAGACGCAAAAGCCTGCTTTTTTACCTTACGCTTTAGTATACATTGATTTCCGCTTTCGCTGATGCACGTGGATATTGTATCATTTCTGTAAGTATCTTTACTTTACCATGAATATCAACCCGTCCATTGATAAAAATGACTACTTTCTTTAGCATCGGGGACTTGGCTAAAATAAGCTTCACGAAATCCATACTCGTCTTCATGTTGCTGAAGCCGGATATCACTAGTACACGGAGATGATCTAGGAAAACATGTGAGTAATCTTGATGATCAACAAGGTTCATGGTGGTTTGTGACACAGCTTCGGTTGGGTAACGTTCCATCTATAAATAAACAAATAACATCTCATTACATATAACCAAATAAACAGACAATATTTACACTATTTTACCTCCATATGAATTGTCTCTATATTTGGAGAGCTTGTAACCAAAAGAAGAATAGAACGTAAGTCGACTTCTCTCCCAAAGCACAGTTCCCATCCACAAAATTCAAGAGATTTGAGGTGGACCAACGAGGTTGGTAGCTTTTCTGAATACCACCTGTAGCAAAACACTTTATCCAAAATAAAGATAAAAAATCAGAAAACATATTTTAAACAATTAAAACTATGATCATGGTTGATGAATTTTGATTGTGTTTGACTTGACAACGATTAACCAATTATGGCAAGGATTGACCATGGCTGATAAATTCTGATAGGGAAAAAAAGAGATAATGTAGTTGTTTTTTTTTTTTTTTTTTTGGAAGGTGTACTTCAGCGGTGAAACCAATCGACAAACAACCCCTCAATCCGAGTTCGAATCACTACCCACGCACCGGTGTCCACTTTGAAGTTATCTCAAACCGTTACAGGGAATTTTTTCGTGGTGTGCAGGATTCGAACTCAAGACCAAGCCCGGGCGGGAACCCTCTGAAGAGGTAAACCCTCCCACCTCTCCCCAGCTGGGCTGGAGGTCATTGGCAAGATAATGTAGTTGTAAAATTCAGTTAAGAAATTAGATTAAAAAATAACACACAGAAAAAAAGAAAAAGAAAAACTCGATATAAGAAAAAGAAAATCTTACAGCTATTTTTACAATCATAATCTAATATATTTTTCTATTTACACAATATATAAAGTTGAAGAAATTATATGGTTTAAAAATCACATTAATTTTAATGTTTATTTACGAGCAGTTATTATAAATAATAAATTTCAATTCGTTTTATTTAAAATTAAAATTGCCTGCAAATTCTGATAGGAAGTAGATTCAAAGATAATTTTGAGACAATTTTTTCAGTGGCAAACACCTTTTCTGGTGGTAAGAGATGTAATCTTGGAGTAATATGCATCACCTGAATGGGTAAGAACTCATACACAGATGCTCAAGCAAAGATAAACGCTCAAATAACTCAATGAAGTTAGAACTCCAAGATCCCAAAAGATGTTTTTCATCGCCAATCTGCAGACAATTTAATACACCCAAACAGTAAGTAACAAATTCGATTTCGATCCAATTTTTAGTTCAAATAATGCCTTTTCTGTTCCAACTTCCCAAAAAAAGAAGTTCCAATTTAGGTTATAAATTCATGTTTATATAATGATGTGTCGCTTCCCCAGAACATGGTTGATTGTTATGCCTGGTATTTAAAAACGCTGTTACATGCTGTCAAAAAGAATAAATTACCTCAACTAAAGTATTTTGAAAGTTTAAGTCTTTATTATGCAATTAAACCCCTCTACAATAGTACAGATCATACCAGAGTGAAGTCCTTAAGTAGTGGGCAATTGAAATAATCCTTAGAAAATCTTTTCCGGCGATGCTGACATTGAAAAACTCGAATTTGACCAGCCCGCTGAACCCTTTAAGGTTGCCGGAGGTTGAAATGCACAGTTGCGAAGTTCTAGGACCGTCAATTGTTGCAACTTGAAGAAAGCCGGCAGTAGCTTATGCTCATCACCTGGTTGGATCCAAAGTTTAAATTCCTTCAAGGTAGGATTCCTTGACAGGTAAAGTATGATCTGATCAATCTCGCAACAGGTATTTAGTCCATAAAGATCAAGGGTGAATTTGAGTATCGGACCGCGGTGTAACAACAGGATCGGGTAAACAACATTGTGCAATATTGTACATTTATTTGATGAGGTTTCATCATTGGGTCCAAAAAAAACTATCAAACCGGAGTTTGGGAATATATCGACAATGATACCTCCAATTCTGAGAGAGAATACTTGTTCTGAATGCGTCTTGCAGTGGCATAAGAGTAAGAATATGTTGTATAATGTATGGAGGAAGGCTGCTGATCCTATCCAAAGGCAATCCTTCAACTTCCATCTTAGAATTGTTGCTTTCACACCATAAAAATAATGACACCAAGACACTTGTGAGATTGGAGCTATATATGTGTTTAATATGATAATATGAGTTAACTATACAACTTGTCTATCTATGAGGTACGTTCATATTGCAAGTTTGGTGATTTCGTTTAATGTCATTTAGTAAAAATGAACAAGCGTGTCAGCGTGTCACCGATGGATGGACACGTAGTTTCTAAGAGAAAAGACCAAGCTTACTACAGGGACATACGACATGGCCCATCCGTTTAATTCACTCTGGCAATAATCAGATAAACAGAGTAAAGTAATAAAACATAATATAACTCTGATGATCCATGAAGTATACCAATATTTGGAAACATGTTCGTTGTTGGAATTCTACCACATGTAAGAACACATCTTGTTAATCTAATGTAAATGTAAATAAATACGCAAATGACGAAAATAACCTAATAGCAATGATATTAAAATAGATAGCATTGGGGATTTCAAACTATCAGAAAAAAGGTAAAGTTGACGACACGACTTAGAAACATATACCGAACCAGATATAACAACCAAATACGAAGAAATTATTCATGAAAAATGAGATTCAATCACAGAGTCATCCTAACTCCTAACCATTCACTACACAGGTCCTTGTATACATAAATGTTGTAAATAATTTCCGCGCACAAACGGTTACAAAGCAGTAACAAGATAAGGTTAATAAGCTATTAAGAGAAGTGATAACTAAGCAACATAAGTCGCTACCAACAATACATTGGTACCTATCATCATCTGATCACAATAATAACTAAGCAACATAACTCCTAACCATTCACTACACAGTTCCTTGTGTACATACATGTTGTAACTAATTTCCGCGAACAAACGGTTACAAAGGGAGTAACAAGATAAGGTTAATAAGTTTATTAGGGCAGCAAAGATTATCCCTCTCTAGCTAGCAATAGCATTAAGTCGCTACCAACAATACATTGGTACCTATCATCATCTGATCACAATAATAATAATATTATCAGCATATTATATTCTTCTACATCTCGATTCAAGGCCTTACTTAATACTGACTGACGTTATAAAAAGAACAAATCAAGAAAAAAAAGACAATAACACAAATAGAAAATCGGAGTGTATAACTATAAAGGAAAAGAAGTTACCTCAGTCTAGGGTTCTTCCTTTCGTTGGATGTCATGAGGAATGAAAGGTTTTGCTGGTTAACTGATGAAAAACGCAGGGGAATGAAACGTTTTGTAGGATGCCACCGGTTTCCCTCTCTATCCTCCGCTTCTCTCTCTCTCTCTCTAAGTTAATTATTATTAGACTACTGGTTTTTATCCCGGGAGCGTCCCGGGTTGAAATATCTAATATAACATTATAAAACTAGCTGATTACCCCGGGAGGGTCCCCGGGTTGAAAAATCTAATTTTACGTGATAACCTATTGCAAATGGCTCAAGTTAACTAACCACAAAATCTCTCAATCATTGCATGTTCATAGTATTCTAATCAGTAATAACTCATATTCCCTAATCTAAAACCTAATCAGTAATCATCTAAAGAATCACTTATGTAAGTTGCAACTATTCAAAAACTCATCACATCTCTCTAATTTCTCACATTTTAATGACTCTTATAATTTCTAACCTAATCAACTAAACAAACACTTAAGTTGGAAGTTGTAACCATTGCATCTCATTATGCACGTGGCATAATCAAGTGATGGTTGAGGCCACCATTGAACGCCACGCCAGCAACTATCAATTATTCTTGGGAGCGTCCGGGGTTGAAAAATATAACCATTCTAATAATACTAATACTAATAGTAATAATTATTACTCTTGTAATTAAATAAATAAAAAAAATAACATTGCTATAAGCTGACACCATGTGTTGTAGTGTTGCGCGATTCTTTCTCCTAGCTTCTCTTGATGAAGTATACCTAGTAAAATTCCAATGATAACATGGCGATTGGGCTGATTTTCGACATCGTAGATAAGAACTTGGTTTAAAAGAAAAAACATGATTAGTGAATAACATGAACACTTTGTGTGTTTTTTTCCTGTATGAACGAAACCCCACAAAAAATAGTCGATTTTTTCTCCGTTTTTTATATAGCACTATGGTACTCGTTGGAAAGATGATAAAACGCTCGTTAATTTGGTGTAATTTTTTTCTTTAAAAAATCCCGTATATAAAAGATATAAACGTTTAAAAATTATGGGAGGAAATATGAGAGAGAAATTTTAAATTTATTTTAAATTTTTTTTTTCCTAAAATAACTCAATTTAATTAAAAAAAATAATTCAAAAACAATAAAATCTTTCAATTTATGATGCCACGTGGCAGTTTCATGGAGAGGTTGAAAGCATCATTGCACGCCACATCAGCAATGTTCAATTCTTTTATATATATTAATAATAGATAATAGATAATAGATAGATATCTAATATGACAACATAATTAATGACTTGTCAATATATGATTAATAAATATTATTATTATTATTTATTTATTTTAAATAAATCTCTGCCATAAGTTATCATATTCTAATATAAAAAACGAATCTCTGCGCCGGGGTATAAATCTAGCGCCATTACAAAATATTATATAATGTCAAATGAATTCGGAAGTTTGTAATCGATCATTCTTAAAAGAATTAACATGAAATAAGGAAAAAAAGTTATTTATTGAAATATCGTACGCATTAGTCTAAGGGTTATGTGATGCGTTAAAAAAATCATGGGTATATGATTGGGTATATAGTTCAGGTATTTGGGTACGTGGTTTCAGGTAATTGGGTCGGATATCACCTAATCCTAGGCCCGACCCAAACCCACAATTTTTTTAAACTAATCCCAAACCTGACACAATACCAGTCGGGTTACAAAAAATAGTCATTTTTTTTCTCGTTTTTTATGTAGCACTATGGTACTCGTTGGAAAGATAATAAAACGCTCGTTTAATTTGGTGTAATTTTTTTCTTTAAAAAATCTCGTATATAAAAGATATTAACGTTTAAAAGTTATGGGAGGAAACATGAGAGAGAAAATAATAAAGATTTAATATTTACATTTAGTAGATTAGGTATTTGATAGATTAGGTTAAACCATATTTAAACAATATTTATTCCTTTTTTTTTAATTGGTCTAAAATTGTCACATCACATCCTATGTGGCATCTCTCAAAGGAGAGATTGCATAAGAATATGACATGTATGATTAATCCCTTTGCAATATATATAGATATATAGATATGGTGGGGACCAACTCACCCAAATGTAATATTAGCGCCACCTTATTTTTCACCTTTCTTCCTCTAAAGTTTGGAATTGGTATTCCTCTAATTCCCCCAATCTCCTTATTTTTTATTTGGATAAAGTTTGATTAAAAAAAAAAGAAAAAAAAAGGGGCCAATCACATGACAAGGGGAGAAATAGGAAAACTCACCGAAATTCTTTGGGGGGGGGGGGGGGGGGGGTTGTTCCCCTTGGGTGACTTGTCCATGTCATCACCCCAATCCATTCCCCGACTCCACACCAAATAGTCTTAGTTGCGTGTTAGATTTAAAATAAGATAAACAAACCAATAAAAAATGCCACGTAGCCCAAACATTCCCACGCATAGGGATGAGTATCCGACACCCGAATACCGAACCGATATCGATCTCGTACCAAACCGAGGATGTTCGGTATCGGTATCGGTGGTATCGGTACTCACATTCAGAGGTTTTCGGTTTTGGTATTTTCGGTATCGGTACGGGATCGGTATGGTATTGGTATTTTAAGGTACAATACTGATACCATACCTGTACCGTACCGTATGTTTTCGGTATCGGTATTGGGTTTTGGGAGTTTTTGGGATCGGTATCAGTTGGTTACCGATACCGTCCCGAGCTCATCCTTACCCACGCCTATGAAATCTTCCCGGGGTTGAAAATCTAATTTTACGTGATAACCTATTGCAAATGGCTTAAATTGACTAACCACAAAATCTCTCAATCATTGAATGTTTATAGTATTCTAATAAGTAATAACTCATATTCTTAATCTAAAACCTAATCAGTAATAATCTAAAAATCACTTATGTAAGCTGCAACTATTCAAAAACTCATTACATCTCTCTAATTTCTACATTCTAATGGCTCTTATAATTCCTAACCTAATCAACTAAACAAACACTTAAGTTTGAAGTTGTAACCATTGCATCTCATTATGCCAGGTGGCATAATCAAGAGATGGTTGATGCCACCATGAACGCACGTCAGCAACTATCAATTCTTTCCGGGAGCATCCCGAGGTTGAAAATATAACCATTCTAATAATAGTAATACCAATAGTAATAATTATTACTCTTGTAATTAAATAAAAAAAAATAACCTTACTATAAGGTAACACCATGTGTTGCAGTGTTGCGCGATTCTTTCTCCTAGCTTCTTTTGATGAAGTATACCTAGTAAATTCCAATGATAACATGGCGATTAGGCTGATTTTCAACATCGTAGATAAGAACCTGGTTTAAAAGAAAAAAACATGATTAATGAATAACATAAACACTTTGTGTGTTTTTTTCTTGTATAAACGAAACCCCACAAAAAATAGTAGATTTTTTCTCCGTTTTTTATATAGCACTATGGTACTCGTTGGAAAGATAATAAAACGCTCGTTAATTTGGTGTAATTTTTTTCTTTAAAAAATCCCGTATATAAAAGATATAAACGTTTAAAAATTATGGGAGGAAACATGAGAGAGAAAATTTTAAATTTATTTTTAAATTATTTTTTCCTAAAATAACTCAATTTAATTGTAGTAATTGAGAATTTAGGATTTTATTTTATCTTTTTTTTAATTAAAAAAGGAAATAATTCAAAAACACTAAAAACACTCAATTATTAAGTCACGTGACACTCTCAAGGGAAGGTTGAGGCCTTCATTGCACGCCACGTCAACATATACATCCTTTTATATATATTAATTTAATCTACTTCTCACCCTAATGAGGAAAAGATAAGAAGAATATTAATGTTTAAAAGAAAATATCAATCTATTTAGAAAAGCTTAAATAGTCATATCAGGAAAATACAGATAATCCATGTATCTGACTTAACATGACTATTGCAAGAAAGGTTAAAACGTAATTAATAGAATGATCAAAATGTATTATTACGGTTTGAAATCTCTAATTTATGTAATATTGAATTGACATAATATCGATTTCCTCACAGAACTCAAAAACTGATCATGTCTCGTTGATAAGTGTTTGGGTTTAATTTGTAATATCTTTAAAGATTAAGGATATAAAGAGTAGATCTTGCAAATTTCGAGGGACGAAATTTTTATAAGGGGGGGGGGGGTGGGAGGGAGGAATGTAACATCCATGGTGTTATGGTTCTAGTTAAAAGGGTCGGATTTGTAACACCTCGAGGTGTTACGGGTCTCTTAAACGGGTCGGGTCGGACCTGACCACCCGATTATCCAATTAAATATTCAAGTTCGAATCTCGCGATAAACCGTTTCAACCGAATATATAGATAATAATTATTAAGATTTTATTATCTCGGTTAAACGCTCCTTATATGCTATTAACCCGCTGCCAAATGCCTATTATTTTACTCTTATAACCGGTACCAAACATCACGAGTTCCAGTCATTATCCCGTTGCCAAACACCCTCTATTTTGTCTTTACGTATAAAACCCCTCTCTTCCTCTCATCTCTCGCTACTCTCTCTCTCTCTGTATACATTTTACACACACAAAGTGTGTTTTGGATTATAATTGCTCTGACCAAGGGAGCCTTCACCGGAGATAATGGCCGGCTTATGCCGCCTCCTCCTCCGGTCACCGCGCCGCCATACGGACAGTCACCAGTTACGGTGACTGTCACTGCTGAACCAACCATCCGGTCACACTTGGATCTGAACCCGACATCAGGTTTCTTGTTTTTAACCCATACCCGACATCAGGTTCCTTGTTTTTAACCCACACTTGGATATATATTTTATATATATATAAACATATATATAAAATATATATGTTTATATATATAAGATTCGATATATAAAACGATATACTAGACTCGGGTGAATTCGTGTCTAGAGTTCTTTAGGTTCACGTGCCAAGCTGTAAAGGCCAGCTTTATTTCTTTTTGCCTAGATTTAAGATGCCCAAACCTCGAGTTTAGGACTATCTAATATATACTGAATTCTATATATATAAATTATATATATCCTAAGTATTACAATCTAACAAGTCCCACGTGTAACACGTATCAATATATATATGAAATATAATTGTAATAAGAAGATTAGCTAGAGATTAGCGCAAACCGGTGAGTATCGTGAACTCCCCACTTTTACTGTTTTATTAAGTGTTTTCGGGGGAATACATGTCATTTATAAAAAAAAACAATAATGCTTTACATAAAAGAATGATTATTAATAAAAGTTATATAAGGGGGTAATAGAAACGACAAGGACAGTACTGGACGGTATCGCCATTTCCTTTCTTGTCCAACTAGAGGACAAGAACCAGTTTTACCCGAGTAGAGGGTAGAAATAATTATATTTATCACAAGCAGAGTGATAACATAGATAGGAATGGCAACCAATAGAAATATAATCGGAATAATAGACATATAATCGAATTAATAGAATATATTTTCCCCTCCAGAATTAGAATTGTAAAGCATATTTATAAAAGATTGTTATAAAAGAATTATAAACAAACGAACTGGCCATTCACTTTATAAAATACATGACCTCACCAACTTTATGTTGACAGAAACTATTTTTGACATGTGTTCAGGTAACCCAACAGATATGATGACGTGGATCCTAGAAGACTAAATACTGTTATTACCCTGGATTCCGCTGCGTAACTCCGATAACCCGACCCGACGACCCGGCCACGTCAGGCTGGGTCGTTACAGGATTGTACCCGACCACATGATTATTTAAAATTATAATCGACCAAATCCTTAAGCTTGTCAATATAGTCAGCCTAGGCCATTACAGCGGCGTATAGGTGGGCCCCAACATCAAACATCCATCTAACAACCCCATACCTACTATGTCGCGTATAGGATTATACATGGCACATTTCCTTAAGTGTTAGGTTTTGTCTGACATTGGTAATTGTGAAACCCTATATGCTTTAGGTATATCTACACGAAGCATGTTTGGGGTGCCAAAATAAGTTGATTGGCTGTTTAAATATATAAGATAAACCCCTAAAAAACTCTAAATGCAACACTAGAAACTTTTGAGTGGATGGCAATGTAATTTCTCGGGAAGTATATATAATATGGGTAACATCAAACACAAATGGGTCTTAGGCAATGTTTTAAAAACCGGTTTTTTTATTTTACCGGATTTAGCTAAAAATGGTTCAACCGGTTGAACCGCGTTGTACCAGGCGGTTCAACCGGGTTGATAGTTAGCTATATAATTTCATAAATTACAACACTAACATAAAAAATAATTTAAAAGTACATAATTACATAATAAATACTATCAAAAAATTAATCAATAATTAAAAAATAATCCAAAAGATAATTTAAAGTTTTTAATTTTTTTAAAGTTATTCCTTAATAAAAAAAATAATCTAAAAATAACCCAAAAACTAACTGACGAGGTATGTCCCGGCTCGTCTAGCCGGTCAATACCTAACATTATTTATACTAATATATATAATTTATTATTAACCCAATAGCGAGGCCCATCACAATATAACTTGTATTAAGCTTACTGGGCTGAGGGTTTTATGGAGGCAACCCCCGAACTGGGCTTGGTGCCAATGGGCTATGTGCCCATATAGTTAGGGATCTGTGATAGTGGCCCATTAGTTCCCTATTTAAGAGGTTCACCTCTAACCCTAGGGAACAGGTTGGAGCCTATCACACTTTTTGTGTCTGTGATGGGAGGAAACTCCTGGCAGTCGCCTCCATCCCTCTTTCTTTTTCCCGTGACAAGAACGACGGCTCCCGTGAGAAAACACACCGGTCGACCGTACAGCTACCAGGTCTAAGCTCCCCATATGCCGGTAAGATCTTTCCTCGGTACTACCTTCCCCGCCATCCTCACCGTGCTTCCAGACCGATTCAATAACGCCGTACTTGTACTTATCGCTTGCTTCCTCGCCTCCTTTGGCAACCTTAACGTGAACCGGTCTGTGTTCTCACCCGGTTGCGCGAGTGAGTGGCCGGTGGAGTGCGACTTAAACTTTTCAAACAGAGCCGGCCCATGGACGGATTTTGGCGGGATCTAATCTGACATAGTGTACGCCCGCCATGCTACGCAACACGTGCTCAACGATCGCATTTCAACAACGCTACTGTATACACGCTTGCTAGGCCGCGTATCATTTGCGCGCCCAAGAATGACTAAAGCGGATCCCCGCGTGCCGCGGCGGACACCATTCCTGGCCATGCCGCCTCACGTGAGCAACACACTCAATCGCATGACCCACCTGATCATCATCCGCCCCGATGAAAACTCACCTCGCGGATGAACTCAACCTACAAATGCCGGTCACACTACACGCAAGCTGGTCACACTCCGCGTGTGCCAAACACGTTCTGCACCACAGGACACACCCGTCTGTTTCTAATTAAGTTTCGCTGCCCCGCATGCGTCAGGTCGAGTTTCTGTGGATAATGGGTTTCTTTTCATCTTCAAACTTGCCATTGAGTTTTCTTCATGCAAAAGACAACTAGTTGCATGTATTTTGTCTTTTCCACATGGGCAAAGGTACAACTTTTTTTTTTATATTTTCTATGTGTTAATAATACGTAGACATTGTTAAAATGCATAAAGCAACATGTCATTGGAAAATCTCACCTTCTTAAGAGGACGCGGGTGTGTGAGGAATAAATGACATTAATATTCATGCACTAATGAACCATTTGGGCACACTATTATCTGTTCGGCTAAGAAACACATCTTATTAGTATAACTCTCATGTTTTACACGCACCACTCAATAAGCTTTTAGCTTACAAGCATATACTAGTAAGCGTACGTGTAAGCGACATGAGCTAAACTACAAATAGGTATAATAACTTCTTAATACGTGGTACGCTGAATAATTATTTCAAGGCGGCCAAATGGCACTGCCGCTAAATGAGTGCAATACTCTTATCGAAGGCAGTTTAAAATCGACCCATCTTACTTTTTATTACTTATGATTGTACAAATTGTGCGATCGCCTATTATATGTTCAATGCTACTAACATCATATGTAGCCGCAAAGAACTGGGGGATTGGCATGGTATAACGCCATTTTAGATGCTTCTTATATCACAATACGCCAAATGATCCAGTCTCAAATACAAGGTTTTGGTACAATTTTTTTTAATATTTGGCGTTGTTTATATCTAGTAACTTATTTTAAAGTTCAAGATACACTAACGCAAGGTTGGGCACCTCATAATACACCCATATTATATGATTCAAATTCTTGCAGGTTTGGTCGCGAGTGTTTTCAAAACCTACATCATACCATTATTAGCTATGTAGGTATTATTATCAGTCGCGCGCCATACCAATATTCTTAGATCATGCGGCACATCATTATTTTCAGGCCGTGCGGCGCATCGTACATGCATCAGATGCACATCACCACATTCAGATACGGTCAACATCGTTACGCGAGATAAGGCGACATATTTTTTTCTTATATTTATTTTGATTATGGAAATTTATTTAACATTTTTATGAGTTCAAATACTACGAACTAATATTGTTTAATAGCATCGTGCCGCTGCATGGTCCTAGTATATTGCTACTCACTTACCAGTCGATTTGCATTACAACCTACGCACATTTCGGATGATTTATTTTTCTCCCTACGCGCTTGCTAATGCGTCTATATGCTTCACTATACACATACATCTTCTTGGTGAATGACTCCTTCTTCAGGCAACATGTTTGCGTGACAAGCTATGTAATGGATAGAGGGAATACAGCCAAGCATTCAGCAGGACTAGACCATATAACATGCACAGTGCAACATTATTGGCACCATCATCACCTGTGCGTTCATCAAGTTTAGGATTTTTGGTCCGGAAATATCCGTTTACACACCTAATGCTCATCTAAGAACATGGCTATGGGTCTACGTTTGCATGTGCCTTGTTCAACAGGTTCTCTAAAATTTCATGGCTTTTAAGTACTTTAGCTATTGCTTTTGAATACTTATCATTAATGTTCAATCCTACTAACATATTTTAGCAGTATTGAACTCCAGGACTAGCAAGGTATAGCGCCACTACTACTTAAAGCGAGCATTGAGTCTCAGCCTGTGTATTAGATGTGCAGACAGACCAAATGTCCTCGTGTAAAGTTCGTCTATGTACAAGACGGGGCGTCGCTGACCATTCGCAGGTTCTTCTATGGGTCAAGTCACTAGCTGGCTACATGCCACATCCTTATTCGGCTATACGCCAAAGTCTGATAAATGCCACATGTATATTTGGATATACGTGTCGCGCGACAATGAAGACAGCCAAGCACAACCCCAGAGCAAGGTGGGACCTAACTGGGAAAGTCTCATACCCCATAGCGGAATTCCTTAGTAAGGGCGTAGACACCTTGGCGCACCTGGACGGAAGGCCAATCCCGCGAACATGGAATGTAGCCCATTTGAAAAAAAAAAATGCTACATGTAACAATGAAACCGGTCTGTTGATCACCATTAGAAACATGTATGCATTTATGAATCCTTAACGTTTTAGAAAACGACCCTACTGCACTATCGCACTTCCTAGACCACTGCAATAACACAGTGGTTAGACTATTCGAATAACGACCACATCATAGTCACTATCTTATTCTCTTTAAATACGTCGACCAACACTCGAAGTACAAGAGACCACAAAAAATACACAACTGCAATTACAATGCATTATAATCGAATAAACATATCCATTGCAATTTCCTACTAGCGGCGGACAAAAATCCGCAATGCTACTGAACTTTACAGCGCTAAGAGTGGATATCTTCATCTCGAGATATTCAAAAACCACTACGACTCAAAACCCAAGTACTTGTCCCAAACGTATACAAAAATATACACCACGGGAAATACAAAACGCTCTAAACGACCTTTACGAATCACCGAGCATAGCATGCACTTCTGCAGGAGTGTAATGCGCAGCTACGCCTACATTGGCAACCCCTGCCACTTCGGCAGGAACATAAGCTATTATAACCGGCGTAACCGCCTAAGGCACCACGCTTATCACAGGCGGTGCCACGTCCACGTTAACCATCGCCAACGGTTGTTAAGTCAAAAAGACAATGGTCAAATCACTGACTTGTTGCCTACAAAAAAAATGAGTTTACGTCGGATAGCAATGACAAGCTTTAATTACATTTGAGTTGGGCAATATCGACCCCTTAACATTGTAAAAAATTAAACATATATGCCGGATCATTTGTGTTTAATGAAAATACAAAAACAAGGGGGAACAGACAAACATAAAGCAATGGGCTTCATTATACTTGGCACTTGATGGGGCGCTTGGGCTTAATCAGTATATTCTGCTAGCATCTCCTTCAACGCCAATATGCCCTCGCCATCTACCTTCGCTGAAAATCTCCTAGACGGAGAGCAAGTTTGGATCATTTAATGCCTAATTCGCGTTGTTAATCCGCTCTTGTGCTATATCGCCTTCAAGCGGACCATCCTTCAACATTTCACCCTAGGCATACGCACGACCGCCCTCCTACATCCCACCGGTCGGTTCTTAACATCAATAACAACCAGCTACTCTGAGAAAATCTGGAGGCATTGGAGGGACGGCGTGAGATCATTGCCATCAATGAAGCCAAATACAAGGAAAAACAATCCCGGGAAAATGCTATGATAAACGTATCCTGGTACACTCTTTTAAGGTAGACGAATACGTCATACACGATAATGAAGCCAGCAGGGCACAACCTCGAGGAAGGTCGGAACCTGACTGGGAAGGAACCTACCTTATCACGGAGAACCTGGGCAACTGCGTTTCCTCCCCAACGCACTTAGATGGAAGCCCCATCCCGCGTACCGGAATGTCGCGTAGCTCGAAAAGTGTTACACATGAAGACTCGATCTGTTGGTCACCCAAATATGTAATCATAACGATCTGTTGATCACCGCGTCACACGCCATTATACTTGCATATCTCTTGAATTACAAATAAGACACCAATTATGGCGTTCAGTTTACTTTTCATGGGATTGCATTACAAAATGGATATTTGCTTCGATAAAAGGGCATGGGGAGTGTTTGTTTTCTTGGACAGCATACGCAATAGTGCGACAGGAGAAACGCGGGGTAACTTCAATAAAGTCTTCATTTGCGCTACACTCCTATAAAATATTTCCATGTGTTGAATAAGTGTTTCACACGCCATGGCATGACGAAGCAAACACCCCACACGCTAACACGTGATAAGAAAAGTTTTTATTGCATTTAAAAAGTGTTCATCCATGCTACATGCATATGAAAAGACTTTGTTAGTCAATACCAGAGTCCATTTACTCCATGAGAATACTAGAACAAGAGAACTTCGGGCCAAAGACCTTATAAATGACTTTTATCAGTCAAATAAACACTCCAGGAAGCACGACATGTAACGCCATTTGATAACTCATGCACGTGTTCAATAATGTCAACCGTGTTGAAAAATGCTTTATATGTCAGCAAGCGTTCATTCACAACACGAAATTTACGGGACACTTTGATACTCAAGTAAGGTCCTTTACGCCGTCTGGTAATCCGAATACGCGTGTCCCAGCGCCATAACGTGTCATCACGTGCGCTACAACATTATTAGGTCGCGCACCACATTTGGCTATGCTATGCACTACAGTAAAAAGCTCAAATCAAAACTTTGGACAACACGTCAGAACTAGGTCTCAATCTGGATCACGCACCTTACTCAAATGTTCATAGCCTGCGTGCTTCCACAAACCACCCCTGACAATAGGGTAAAAAGAAATCCGTTGATAACGAATAATGGGACCAGGAAAACAAAGTTCAGGCTACATCCTAACTAGTGAATAACACCCAGGTATAACAGTCTGTCGAACGTCGTTTTGTCCTGTCATCATTATGTTGCTATCATAAGGGTAGCTTTTATACTCCTACCAATTAATGAGGTGTGGTACGGATTAATCTCACAATTCTCTCATGAACCGGGCAATCCGAGCTGGATGTCACTCCATAATATGTTTGGCCTCATTCACATGAATCAAATTTTTCATTCCTTTGACAACATTTTTAGTCTGGCGTCATACTCAATGTCGACCATCACACCAGACTGGGGGCAGGACCAGGTATGATGCGGGTTAACCCTAATCAAAACCAGGCAATACTTATAAATTAAACGACATACAAGACACGTCAAATGTGCACAAGTTATATTGCATCAAACAACACGAAAGACATCGCGTGCGCAAGCTGTACTATATTATCCAGACTGTGTGCATTGGTAGTCAGAATACTCATGCTTAAGTACATTCAATCTTAGAGCCGCCATCACATTTCAAACCTTAAGACGCCCTAAAACGCTACGATTCAGCATACTACCCTTATGCGTACTCGAAGAACAAATCAAAAACACGGGTATACAGTTGATTAACCAAACATTTGTCGTGCGTCGCCTGATTCCATCATAACTTGTTTGATGAGACTATATCTACTATAGGACTACGAGTTTCTTCTAGTCTAGCACCATCATCTTAATCATGATACTAGACTGGGGGACATGACGAGGTATGTCCCGGCTTGGTCAAGCCGGTCAATACCTGACATTATTTATACTAATATATATAATTTATTATTAACCCAATAGCGAGGCCCATCACAATATAACTTGTATTAAGCTTACTGGGCTAAGGGTTTTACGGAGGCAACCCCCGAACTGGGCTTGGTGCCAATGGGCTATGTGCCCATATAGTTAGGGGTCTGTGATGGTGGCCCATTAGTTCCCTATTTAAGAGGTTCACCTTTAACCCTAGGGAACATGTTGGAGCCTATCACACTTTTTGTGTATGTGATGGGAGGAAACTCCTGGCAGTCGCCTCCATCCCTCTTTCTTTTCCTTTTTTCTTGTTGCAGATCTGGATCTTGGAGACGGAGAGGATGATGTGTGGTCTCGTTCATCATCGCTGGAATATCTACCGTATAGGTACATGTTTCTTCACTAACCTATGCCGGTACCGGTATAGCGGTTCCAACCGGTATACCGGATTTTACCGGCGGTATAAAATCGATATCGTTTCCCATATTTACCGGAGTGTTCGTAGCGGATTTCCATCAAAAAACGCTAATACCGGTATAACCGGCCGGTATTTACCGGTTTTTAAAACATTGGTCTTAGGGGGTGTTTGGGATTGCGTTTTGAAATAGATTTTTAGATTATTGTGTTTTGAAAACGCCCCATTTTCGGTGTGCGCATATAATGTATATATGTGTGGCCCTTGGGGGGCAAAAGCAAAGTTGCACTAGTTTTAACGTATTTTACTAATTTCGTAAAAATAACGTTAAAAACAACGGATGGTTAATCATGCATCATGTGGTGGCGTGGATAGCCAAAGGACAAAGGGGTGCATGCACCGACCGGGTTTGTCCCGATTGCTAAATGTTTTGTGCCTTATGTCCAAGGCTTGATACCAAACCACATCGAGCCGGGGGTCTCACTGGAAGCAGCCTCTCTATTCTTAGGGGTAGAGGTAAGGCTGTCTACATCTTACCCTCCTCAGACTCTACCTTAGCTTTGCTATTGATGGGATTAACTGAGTATGATGATGATGTGTTTTGAAAACGCAAATAATCAGTTTTTGTGTTTGGGGTTGAGTTTTGAAATAGATTTTTAGGCTACCAAAACGCAATAATCTAAAAGGAGCTCCACCCTTGCTTTTTCAAAACGCATAATCTGTTTTGAAAAATCAATCTTAAACACACTCTTAACCTACTAAACATGTAGAGTGAATAGAGAATTTTTTTTTTATTAATTTTATATCTGTTCAAACCTGTTTCTAGATAAAAAAAAGAGACAATTAATTTGTGTGTAGTTGTTCTACTAGAGTAATTACACTAACTCCATAATTTCTCTGGTTTACAACATAATTTCAAACAAAATAAAAATAAAGGAAATATATATATATATATATATATATATATATATATATATATATATTGCAAAGGGATTAATCCTACATGTCATACTCTTATGCAATCTCTCCTTTGAGAGATGCCATATAGGATGTGATGTGACAAGTGTAAACCAATTAAAAAAAGAAATAAATATGATTTAAGCTAATCTATTATAATCTTTAACCTAATTTATTAAATACCTAATCTACTTAATCTAAATATTAAAACTTTATTATTTTTTCTCTCATGTTTCCTCCTATAACTTTTAAACCTTAATATCTTTTATATACGAGATTTTTTAAAGAAAATAATTACACCAAATTGACGAGTGTTTTATTATTTTTCCAACGAGTACCATAGTGCTATATAAAAACGGAGATAAAAAATGATTATTTTTTGTAACCTGACAGGTATTGTGTCGGGTTTGGGATTAATTTAAAAAAAAATTGTGGGTTTGGGTCGGGTTTGGGATTAGGTGATACCCGACCCGATTACCCGAAATAACATACCCAAATACCCGAACTATATACCCATGAATTTTTAACGGGCAGTGATTTGTTTAAAATAATAATAATAATAATAATATATTTTATTATGTCATATTAGATATTTCAACCTGGGACGCTCCCGGGATAAAAACTAGTATCTATCTATATATATAAAAGAAAACGTATATGCTGACGTGGCGTGCAATGGAGGCCTCAACCTCCCCTTGAAAGTGCCACGTGACTTAATAATTGAGTGTTTTTAGTGTTTTTGAATTATTTTCTTTTTTAATTAAAAAAAGATAAAATAAAACCCTAAATTCTTAATTACTAAAATTAAATTGAGTTATTTTAGAAAAAAAGAATTTAAAAATAAATTTAAAATTTTCTATCTCATGTTTCCTTCCATAATTTTTAAACGTTTATATCTTTTATATACGGGATTTTTTAAAGAAAAAAATTACACCAAATTAACGAGCGTTTTATTATCTTTCCAACGAGTACCATAGTGCTATATAAAAACGGAGAAAAAATCAACTATTTTTTGTGGGGTTTCGTTTATACAGGAAAAAACACACACAAAGTGTTCATGTTATTCATTAATCATGTTTTTTTCTTTTAAACCAGGTTCTTATCTACGATGTTAAAAATCAGCCCAATCGCCATGTTATCATTGGAATTTTACTAGGTATACTTCATTAAGAGAAGCTAGGAGAAAGAATCACGCAACACTACAACACATAGTGTCACCTTATAGCAAGGTTATTTTTTTTATTTATTTAATTACAAGAGTAATAATTATTACTATTGGTATTAGTATTATTAGAATGGTTATATTTTTCAACTCCGGGACGCTCCCGGGAAGAATTGATAGTTGTTGACGTGGTGTTCAATGGTGGCATCAACCATCTCTTGATTATGCCATATGGCATAATGAGATGCAATGGTTACAACTTCAAACTTAAGTGTTTGTTTAGTTGATTAGGTTAGGAATTATAAGAGCCATTAGAATGTGAGAAATTAGATAGATGTAATGAGTTTTTGAATAGTTGCAGCTTACATAAGTGATTTTTAGATGATTAGTGATTAGGTTTTAGATTAGAGAATATGAGTTATTACTTATTAGAATACTATGAACATGCAATGATTGAGAGATTTTGTGGTTAGTCAACTTAAGCCATTTGCAATAGGTTATCACGTAAAATTAGATTTTTCAACCCCGGTACCCTCCCGGGGTAATCAGCTAGTAATATATTAAAAACAAAAATCCCAATTCACCTCTCACATCTATACATATAATAATCCAAAGCCATTTTAATGACATGGCACTCAAAGAGGCATTCTCTTCCTTGAGTGTGCCATGTGTCATCCCATGTGGCATTGAGATATTTAAGGAAAAAAATAATTTAAAAACAAAATTGGATTTTTCACCCTCATGTTTCCTCCTATAATTTTTAAACGTTAATATCTTTAATATACGAAATTTTTTAAAGAAAAAAATTACACCAAATTAACGAGCGTTTTATTATCTTTCCAACGAGTACCATAGTGCTATATAAAAAATGGAGAAATTTTTTTATGGGGTTTTGTTCATACAGGAAAAAAACACAAAGTGTTTAGGTAAATCATTAATCATGTATAGGCAAGTCACTAATTATATTCGAATCAGTAAATATGAATTTTTTTTTCAACCAGAGCCGAATAGGTTAATAGAGTTATACGTTGTTTTAAGTTAAGTATCAATATTAGTATGTTAGAGTTGTATATTTGTTTAGTCTTTAGGATATGTGTTAATATTAGAGTTACATTAAAGTCCTACATTCTTTTAGGTTAGGTGTTAGCATTGGAGTTGTGCATTGTTAATTTGTTTTAGATTAAATATTAATATTAGAGTTATACATCAGTCTATTTCATATGTAAAATTGATGTATCATATTAAATTTCTGAACCCGGGACGCTCCCGGGGTATAATCTAGTAATAATATATTTTATTATGTCATATTAGATATTTCAACCTGGAACGCTCCCGGGATAAAAACTAGTATAATATATTAAAAACAAAAATCCCAATTCACCTGTAACATATTAAATACATAAGTTTACCCTCCTTGGTACACTTGCGCTTGATTTCAAAATTTTGTGACCAGACCTGCAGTCCAACCCCTCCTCTTAACATCCAAAGAACCTTGAGGTAAACCTTCTTTTTCACAGTCTAATTAATATTATTATTATTATTATTTTGTCTATCTTATTTTAAATATACAGCATTCCTTCTAGTAAAACAGACGTAATACTGTATCTGATTAAATATTAATCCTTCATCAATGTTACCTGTTTTGTATTCTTGTGTTGTTCTTGACTTGAGGCAATCATTGTCTGATTCATTATTCTTTTAATAATTAATTTCCCCAATTTTTTGACATTGCAAACTACTTTTTTGTCATAAATAGTTACATTTTTTTTAACAAAAAGATGAGTTCTTGAACGTAATTGAATTCGAACAACGGATATTTGTGTACAATTTGAAATTTAGTGATAATATAGTTACACTTCATGAATCATAGAGTTATTTATGTTTTATTCATAATTGTCGTAGACGAAAGGTGCATTGAAGACGTAAAAGGTGAGCCTTAGGCCTGGGTGCAAGACGCGCTTAAAAAGCGAGCGCTTTTTATGTGAGACTTTTTAGGGGTCTTAAGACACGTGTAGGCTTCTTTAGAGATGGTTTAGGTTGTTTTAGGTTGATTTTAGGCTTGTTTGGGGGTGGTATATATGTTACAAACGATTTTTGGCCGGAATTTCGTCGGAACTTGGCCTGAAAAATGCACCCGAGGGCCTGCCTGAAACGAGAAGGTTGTGTTGGGTCTCGGCGCGCGCTTGGCTGAGCCTTGACAACAACGGTTTTTTTTTTTTTTTTTTAATTTTTTTTTCTGTATATGTCCATATTGCAAGTTTGGTCTTTTCTTTTCAGAAACTATATATATGGTCTCATTGTACACACATCAGTAGCATGTTCATCCTTTTCAGTAAATGACATCAAAAAGTCTGTTAAGTTAATGTAAAGTATAAATGAAATTACCAAAGTTGCAATATGGACTATATTAAAAAAAAAAAAAAAAAAAAAAAATTAAGTTCCAATCTAACAAGGTGGTGTCATAAATATTCTGTAGCATTTTCTGGTGTGGAAGCAACAGTTCTAAGATGGAAGTTGAAGGATTACCTTTGGATAGGATCAGCAGCCTTCCTCCAAACATAATACAACATATTCTTACTCTTATGCCATTGCGAGATGCGTTCAAAACTAGTATTTTATCTCAGAATTGGAGGTATCATTGTCTGCACATTCCCAAACTCCAGTTTGATGATTTTATGGAACCTCCTCATGAAACCTTATCCGTCAAATGTAAACTCTTTCACGTTGTGTACACGATCTTGTTGCTACACCGAGGTCCGATACTCGCATTCTCCCTTGCTCTTCTTCAACTAAAGAGCTGTTGCGAAGTTGATCAGATAATACTTCACCTATCAGTATCGAGGGATGCTACCTTGAAGGAATTTACTCTTTGGTTCCGGACAGGTGATGCGCATAAGCTACTGTCGGCTTTTTTCAAGTTGCAACAATTGACGGTCTTAAGCCTCTTCAACTGTGTATTTCAACCTCCGGTAACCTTTAAGGGGTTTAGTAAGCTGGTTAAGTTTTACTTTCACCATGTCATCATTACCGGGGAAGTTTTTCTACAGTTGATCTCCAATTGCCCGCTACTTAATGACTTCAGTCTGGTATGATCTGTACCGTTATTGGATCAAAGTTCTAACTTTAAACTAGATGTATTGTGTTTTCTGCAGATTGGCGAGGAAAAACATCTCTTGGGATGTTGGAATTCTAACTTTGTTGAGTTGTTCGGGCGTTTACCTTTGCTTAAGCATCTGAGTATGAGTTGTTACCCCATTAAGGTGATACATATACTCTTGAGATTATGTAAAATTAGCCAATTACATTCTTAACCAACTTTCATAACTACATTTTCTATTTTTCTCGATCAGTATTTGTATGCCATGATCGATCATTGCCATATCTTGCGAATATAGCCATAAGTGGTCATACATGGTTGAACATGGTGATAATTGGTCAGTCGTTGTCAAGTCGAACACAATCAAAATTGGTCAGCCATGATCAGACATAGTTACAATGGGTTAAACATAATCATACAACCTGTTAAAATATGCTTTCTGATTCTTTATTTTTATTTTGGATAAAGTGCTTTGCTACAGGTTTTATTCCACAAAAGCTACCAACCTCGCTAGTCCACCTCAAATCTCTTAGTTTAAGTGGACAGCGTTTTGGGAGAGAATGTTGGAAAATTATAGAAGTGAATGTGAGTTAAGTGTGTGAGTTGGTTGTGTCCCACATTGGTGGGAAGATGAAAGTTGGAAGACTTTATAAGGTAAAGTTTGAATGGAGGAATTAAATTGTTAAAGTTATATTATCCTCTGACTCCTACCCGCGCGCAGGGGGGGTGCAAAAATGGGTTCTGGCTCGGAAAAATCCTTGAACCAACGTGGCGCCCACACGAATGCAGCTCGAAAAACCCGGGTCCGTGCGAGACTGGTTTTTGATGTCTGTTTTAATTTTTGCACAATGTAGCTGATTGTTCTAGAAAGAACTCTTTGCCTTCATCTTCCAACAGTTGCAACTCTTGATTATCACCAGCAATTAACATCATAATAATGGTGTTTAAGGGTCTGAACAGCTTATCACCAGCAATTAATTCGCGTGATTAATTAGAGTCTGAACAGCTTCCAGCAGTTTTGGTGGTCAAGTATATAATACAGACTTGTGTGCAGAACACAATACACACAGAAACATATACTCTCACATCTGTCTTATTGCAGCAACAAGTTCCAGTACCAATCCAGTTCCGGTTTCTTTTCAGGCAAGTGAGATAGTCCGCAGTGCACCGTCACTGTTGAACCGGTGTACCCTGGGAACAGACGACGAATCTGTTTAAGGGAATTGTGTCAAACACAAGCCCGGTTCTGTTAATCCTTTTTATTTTCCCTGTTTGTTTATTTTGCAGGATCTGATCGGTCTCCATTTTACTGTAAGTATTCTAACAAACTTAAACAGATTCTTGTACTAACAGATTCGGTTTCTTTTCAGTGATGGAGAACTCACAACCCATGCCCTCTGATGCGCTCCAGAACTCCACTGCTACCGGAGTTTCTGCAGTCTTTTCTCATGCTGTTACTGTTACCACTGGTTTAGTGGCGCCTTTGCCGACTGCTGTGGCAAGCCACACTGAAAAACCTGAGAAGTTTGCTGGTGTAAACTTCAAACGGTGGCAGCAAAAGATGCTGTTCTATTTGACAACATTGAACCTTGCAAGGTTCTTAACTGAAACCGCTCCTCAAGTTGTTGAAGAGGATATGAATGCTCAAACTGTGAGCGCGGTTCATGCTTGGAATCATTCTGATTTCTTGTGCCGAAACTATATCCTGAATGGAATGGTTGACTCGCTTTACAATGTGTATTGCAAAGCTGCTACTGCCAAAGATTTATGGGAATCATTGGAACGCAAATACAAAACTGAAGATGCGGGCACTAAGAAATTTGTGGTGGCAAAATTCTTGGATTTTGCTATGATTGACTCAAAAACTGTTATGAGTCAAGTTCAAGAATTACAGGTGATTCTTCATGATATTCATGCCGAAGGAATGATGCTTAGCGAGACATTCCAAGTGGCGGCTATTATTGAAAAATTGCCACCAAGTTGGATTGATTTCAAAAATTATTTGAAGCATAAGCGAAAGGAAATGACAATTGAAGACTTGGTTGTGCGTCTTCGTATTGAAGAAGACAACAAAGTCGCTCAAAAGAAAACTGTTGGTCATGAAGTCGCTAAAGCTAATGTTGTTGAACATGGTCAATCATCAAAGGGTAACAAAAGTAACAAAGGCAACAAACGGGGTGGTTTTAAGAAAGGCAATGGGAAGAGCTCCTACCTTGGGCCTAAAGGTGGGGTTGGCAAGAAGAAGTTCAATGGAACTTGCTATAACTGTGACAAACCGGGGCATAAAGCAAGTGAATGCAAGCTTCCCAAGAAGGAAAATGGCAAACAAGCCAACATGATTGATAATCTTGTTGCTATGATGTCAGATTTGTCAATGATGGTCACTGAAGCAAACTTGGTTGGAACGGATGCCAAGGATTGGTGGGTTGATACCGGGGCAACCCGGCATGTGTGTTTTGATAAGAGTTTTTTCAACACCTTCAAGGAAGTTGCTGGTGAAAAGCTCTTCATGGGGAATTCTGCCACTGCAGATATCAAAGGCGAAGGTAATGTGCTTTTGAAGATGACGTCGGGAAAGGAACTTACTCTGTCTAATGTGTTGTATGTTCCTGAGATTCGTAAGAATCTTGTGTCGGGTTGGCAATTGAACAAGTTTGGGTTCAAAATGGTGTTTGAGTCTGATAAGGTCGTGTTGACCAAAGGTGGTATGTATGTTGGTAAGGGCTATGCCCTTAATGGTATGTTTAAGTTAAATGTAACTGTGATGAATGGAATGAATAACGATAATTCTGCTTACATGCTTGAGTCCTCTAATGTTTGGCATGGTAGACTAGGTCATGTGAATTTTAATTCCATTCGACATTTAATTAAATTGAATAGCATACCAAAAATTGAAATTGACTCAAATCATAAGTGTGAAACTTGTGTCGAGGCAAAACAAACACGAACGTCATTCAAAAAGGTTGAACGAACCACCGGTCCTCTTGATTTGATCCACACAGATTTGTGTGATTTGAAATCTATTCCTACTAGAGGTGGGAACAAATATTTCATAACATTTATTGATGATAGCACAAGATTTTGCTATGTGTACTTACTTAAGAGTAAGGACGAGGCTATTGACAAATTTGTTGTGTTCAAAGCCGAAGTTGAAAATCAACTTAACCGGAAAATAAAAAAGGTGAGGAGTGATAGAGGTGGTGAATATGTTTCACCTTTTGCTGATCTTTGTGCAAAAAGTGGAATCATACATGAGCTCACACCTCCTTACTCACCACAATCAAATGGCATAGCAGAACGTAAAAATAGAACGTTGAAAGAAATGATGAATGCCAAGTTGATAAGCTCGGGGGTGAGCGAGGACATGTGGGGGGAAGCGCTGTTATCAGCAAATTTCATTCTAAATTTAATTCCCCGTAAAAAGAAAGATGTAACACCATATGAATTGTTGACAGGAGTCAAACCATCATATAATCACTTGCGAGTGTGGGGGTGCCTAGCTAAGGTGGTAGTGACACCACCAAAGCGTCTTGTGATAGGACCCAAAACTATAGATTGTGTGCTCATTGGATACACTCGTTTGGGTGGTCCACTTCGCTTTCTTGTGCATGACTCGAAGAATCCTGGAGTGTCTAACGGCACTATATTGGAATCTAAGGATGCTTCTTGGTTCGAGCACATATTTCCATGCATGGATAGGCCTAAGTTGGGCTCACAAAGCCCAATTGATGATAGGGTTCTAGAGGATGAACCGGGCCCATCAAATTCAACGCGGGAAGGTGGTTCAAGAGAAAAGGTTGCAAATGATGAACCTCAATTAGATGAAAGTGAAATCCGAAGGAGTAAAAGACAAAGGACTGAAAAATCCTTTGGTCCAGATTTCCTCACCTATGTAGTCGAGGAGGAACCACAAACTTACCAAGAAGCGGTAAATTCCTCGGATGGACCTCAGTGGAAGGAGGCCATAAAGTGTGAAATAGATTCTATTTTACAAAATCACACTTGGGAAGTAGTGGATCTTCCTGCGGGATGCAAACCACTAGGATATCGATGGATCTTCAAGAAGAAGATGAAACCAGATGGCACCATTGATAAGTATAAGGCAAGGTTGGTGATCAAAGGATATAACCAGCGAGAAGGCTTGGATTATTTTGACACATATTCGCCTGTCACGCGAATAACATCCATCAGGATGGTACTTGCCATTGCAGCCATTAGAAATTTGGAAATTCACCAAATGGATGTGAAAACGGCTTTCTTGAATGGAAATCTAGAGGAGGAGATTTACATGGAACAGCCCGAGGGCTTCATAGCCAAGGGACAAGAAAAGAAAGTATGCAAGCTTGTAAAATCTTTATATGGTTTGAAGCAAGCTCCAAAACAATGGCATCAAAAGTTTGATCATGTCATGCTTGATTCTGGGTTCAGAATCAACGAATGTGACAAGTGTGTGTATGTGAAAGACACACCAGACGGATATGTCATCTTGTGTTTGTATGTGGATGACATGCTCATTGCTGGTAGTAATGAGAAAATGATAAAGTCTACAAAGGACGTCCTGAAAGCAAGGTTTGACATGAAAGATATGGGATTAGCGGATGTGATTTTGGGAGTACAAATCACACGAACCCAGAATGGACTTGTAATAAGTCAGTCTCACTATGTGGACAAAATTCTTGAGAAGTTCAATGCAAATGACTCTAATGTGGCTAGAACTCCCATTGACACGAGTCAACATCTAGCTAAAAATCGAGGAGAGCCTGTTAATCAATTAGAGTATTCAAGAATTATTGGCAGCTTGATGTATCTGATGAGTTGTACCAGACCAGACTTAGCATATGCTGTAAGCAAGCTAAGTAGATACACGAGCAACCCAAGTTTAACTCATTGGGGCTGCATGACACGGGTGCTTCGGTACTTGAGATACACACGAGAGTACGGGCTGCATTATAGTAGATATCCAGCAGTTATTGAAGGTTACTGCGATGCAAATTGGATATCTGACACGAATGATTCCAGAGCGACAAGTGGGTATGTATTCACGCTTGGTGGTGCAGCAATATCGTGGAAATCATCTAAGCAAACTGTTATTGCTAGATCCACGATGGAATCGGAATTCATCGCCTTAGATAAGGCGAGTGAAGAGGCAGAATGGCTACGTCAATTTGTTGAGGATATACCAAGATGGCCGAAGCCGGCATCGGCCATATGCATACATTGTGATAGCCAATCGGCAATTGGCAGAGCTCGTAGCACAATGTATAACGGTAAGAACAGGCATATAAGACGTAGACATAAGACGGTACGACAACTAATCTCTACAGGAGTTATCACTGTTGACTATGTGAAGTCAAAGGATAACATCGCGGATCCGCTAACGAAAGGCTTAAGCAGAGAGTTAGTTCAGAAGTCGTCAATGGGAATGAGACTAAAGCCCATGAAAGGCTAGGTTTATGCGAAGGAAACCTAACTCAGCTGACTGGAGATCCCAAGATCTGAGTTCAATAGGACAACCTAATTGTATGAACTGGCGAAGGTCACTGTGGGGGGAAGAGTTGATGGAAACCCACATTTTGAAAAAAGGGAGCCTACTATAAAATTAATAAGCTTCCTAGTCCATTCCTAAAAGTGACAATGTTGAGGATAAGCTTATGGCTTTTAATGATTTGACTGAGGTAACCAGTCCCAGTAGATCACCTATGTGAGAGAGAAGTGGGGTCGCTTCGAAGGGTATTGTTGGGGCACAATATTTAATAGCTCTCGCAGAACCAGGCACGTGTCCATGACCATAACGGACACAACTATGAGGACTTGACGTTGTCAGGGATAGTTTTGTGTGAAGCGTATTGTCGTCTACACAAACGGCAGACGAGTTCAAAGACATCGCGTTCTACTCAGAGCCAGTAGGCTAAGTGCGTTTCATAAGCGAAGGTTCAAAGGGTCACACCTACCTATCGTATGCAAAACTCAACTGTTGAAATTTAATCGGAACGAGATTATTTCTGGGAATAACTCCCATTCATGTGGGGGATTGTTGGAAAATTATAGAAGTGAATGTGAGTTAAGTGTGTGAGTTGGTTGTGTCCCACATTGGTGGGAAGATGAAGTTGGAAGACTTTATAAGGTAAAGTTTGAATGGAGGAATTAAATTGTTAAAGTTATATTATCCTCTGACTCCTACCCGCGCGCAGGGGGGGTGCAAAAATGGGTTCTGGCTCGGAAAAATCCTTGAACCAACGTGGCGCCCGCACGACCTGCGGACACGAATGCAGCTCGAAAAACCCGGGTCCGTGCGAGACTGGTTTTTGATGTCTGTTTTAATTTTTGCACAATGTAGCTGATTGTTCTAGAAAGAACTCTTTGCCTTCATCTTCCAACAGTTGCAACTCTTGATTATCACCAGCAATTAACATCATAATAATGGTGTTTAATTCGCGTGATTAATTAGAGTCTGAACAGCTTCCAACAGTTTTGGTGGTCAAGTATATAATACAGACTTGTGTGCAGAACACAATACACACAGAAACATATACTCTCACATCTGTCTTATTGCAGCAACAAGTTCCAGTACCAATCCAGTTCCGGTTTCTTTTCAGGCAAGTGAGATAGTCCGCAGTGCACCGTCACTGTTGAACCGGTGTACCCTGGGAACAGACGACGAATCTGTTTAAGGGAATTGTGTCAAACACAAGCCCGGTTCTGTTAATCCTTTTTATTTTCCCTGTTTGTTTATTTTGCAGGATCTGATCGGTCTCCATTTTACTGTAAGTATTCTAACAGAGAAGTCGACTTACTTTCTACTCTTTCTTTGGTTACAAGCTGTAATGTAGAGATAATTGAACTGCAGGTAAAACAGTATAGATGTTGTGTTATTTACTTATTTCATATACATAAATGTTTTTTATTTATTAATAGATGGAACATAAACCAACCGAAGCTATGTCACAAACCGCCATGAACCTTATTGATAATCAAGACTACTCATATGTTATCTTGGATCATCTCCGCGCGATAAAGATTCGAAACTTCACCAAAATGAAGACAGGAATGGATTTCGTGAAGCTTATTTTAGCCAAGTCACCTATGCTAAAGAAAGTAGATATATATATAAGCCAACAGGTTGATATTCATGGTGAATTAAAGATTGTGAAAGAATTGATACAATATCCGCGTGCATCAGCTAAAGCACAAGTCATGATAATTAAAGAGCAGCCTTTGTTTTCATAGGTGAAGAGTTAAGTGTGACTGTATTGATTTTTTCTTTACAGAGCTGGAATACAGGTAGTTAAACTCTGGTTTATGTAATGAAAGTTTCTGATGCCGGATATCTACTAATCCACTTGCAGACCCGGTTGACCCAGCCACTGATTGAAGACGTCATGTCACGTGCGTGATGATAGTTCATATCCATTGGTTTATGGAATTAGCTCCTTTTATCAAGTATTTCGTCTCTTGTTTAATTTAATATTGTTTTGTTTTAGGTCTATCTAGTAGTTAGTTGGGTTGCTGGGTACTTATCTTTATGGAGTTGGATTACATGTAGTTAAAGATGGTTTATGTCTAATGTAATGAAACTTTTTAACTTATGATACAGTGCTTGTTCTTTGGTAAATCATCTTACCCAAGTGCATCTCCATTGTTGGCATCTATAAGCGCCACAGGGCGGATCTGGATTGGATAGTTGGGTGTTGTCGACGCCGTGTGTGAGAGGGTGTTGGACACCACAATTTTTCATGATGCAGATGTCTAAACCCTTACAAATGATAAAGACTCCAACAGAAATTTAATGCAAACAAAATTTAACAAATACATCATTATAAATTCAAAATCCATTACATTCAAAGGACATAAAAAAACAGAGTCAAGGTGGTCCAAGAAAAATCAAAACATGATAAACCGAAAGTTATGGGCGATTGAATATGATTTCTGCTATCAAATGTAACTAATAATAATGTCAATGATCGAAATAACCTAATAACAAAGATGTTAAATACCAACATTAGGAATATCCTATGATGTTAAATTGGCATTAGATGTAAATATCATTCAAGACTGAAGATTAAAGTCCTTCATGTTTTCAGTATCAGCATATTTCTTACTTAACTTACCTAAAACTAGTTTGCAACTTTAAAACAATGGGAATTTTAAACATATTGTACCAGGGATGAACATTTGGTAACAAGTACTGGTACCGTACCGATAGATTTGGTACAGTGGTCGGTACAGTACCAATCCCATCTCTAGTCAGAAAAGTAGCTTGCAACTTTAAAACAATATCACGGCTTCTTATGACGGCCGTGGACAATTGATTAGCATTTTTTGTTGTAATTGGTGGTAACAGTTATTGATCATGATTCAGCATTAAACCTCTATTTCTATATCACAGTTGCTGCATCATTTAGATCCAGTTGTATAGGCATTCTTGTCTAAATGTGAAGAGTTGGGTGTTTTTCCTTTTTTATGGAGATGGAATACACTTGGTTCAAACATCTTCATCGCCGGCATCCATAAGTCAACGTGGAAGATACACGGGGCTTAGTTGCGCCGCAAGGAAGGGCGTGATTAACGAGGTGTGTGAGATGTGAGAGGGATGAAAAGAGGGAGAAGGAGAATGTAAGAATTGTTTCAAGGTTAATGAAAAGTGTTGTTTTAGCTTGCATATGTGTTTGCAACCAATGCATTAACTTACTTATAATGCCTTCAATATCAGTTTATAACCAATTCATATAAACAGATCCAATAAATGTATACCATAAAACACATTGCAAGTTAATGAGCAAAAAGGTAACTGATTCATTGATAAAACTGCAACCATGAACATTAGGGGTGTTCGGAATTCGATTCGAATTCGAAAAATTCAAAATTCGACTTAGTTCGATTCGATTACCAAGAATTCTATTCGATTATTAAGAATTCAAATTCGATTCAATTCAAATTCGAGTCTAGTAAATCGAATACGAATCGAATACGAATTTATGATTTTAAATTTGATTCGATTCGAAATTCGAATAAAAACTGTACATGTATATTTTTTAAATATATACACACATTATTATATACTCAAATATACACATTGAAAAAAAAAAACTTCTAAATTTTGGTCAAAATCTAAGAACCCATAGTGGTTACAACTTTTACCATAACCATATTTTACATATTTAACTTATACATTACAAAACTCTAACAAACTATACTCTCTACTATTTTTACTATTCCTGTATTTGACATATTGTTGCTTATTAATTTTGTAGATTTGTATTTTATATGTTACAAAAATGAGTTTGTATTAGTTTTAAAACTAAATGTAAAACAATTTATTATTTATGGTGAATTTGAAATAAATCGAATTTATTCGAATTCGATTCGAATTCGAGTTTCTTATTCTAATCGAATACGAATCGAATAAATTGAATTTTAAGCGAATACGAATCGAATACGAATTCAAGTAAAAATATTACAAATTCGAGAAATTCGATTCGAATAATTTGAAAATTCGTTATCCAATTCGTTGAACATCCCTAATGGACATAATAGTGAACTAACACGAAAGTATTAGCAGCGTATTATTTGTATTATTAATTGTGTATTATTATCATATTTATTGTATCCTTATTTAGGTTTATCCCATTTCCTTGTATAATGGGGAGATAGTTATGTTTGATTCCTTTTCCATGTTTATCTATTTTAATCTCCCCTATATAATGGGGCTCACATTCAGCAATAATACACACAGAAATTATATTGATAACCATAGCTTTTATGGTATCAGAGCTACGGTTCTGATTACCTAGCTCTTACCCTTTCGATCGCCCATCAGGCTTCGGCCACCTGCTGTCCCTTCTGCCGTTCTTCTTTTTTTTTCTGTTTCACAGCAATCACCACCTTAAACCCTTCTGCTTTGGCCACCTGCAGTCCCCTCTGCTGTTCTTTTTTTCTGTTTCACAGCAATCACAACCTTAAACCCTTCACCCGATTCCTTATCTGACACATCTCCACTGCAACCACCATGACCAAATCCGATCAAGAATCCTCAGCCGCACCCACGAAACCTCCTGCCCTCCACCCTGCGTATTCTGTCACGAACATCCAGTCCAAGATTCGGACCCTGGATGGTTCCACCGTGACTTATTCTTCTTGGGTGAAGATGTTTAATCTTCATGTCACCGCATATAAAGCTGCCAATCATATTGATGGCACTCCACCCCCAGATCTGGTTGCCCCTGAATATGAATCCTGGAAGGAGCTTGACGCGCTCGTTCTACAATGGATCATAAACACTGTTTCCGACAAATACCTTGACCGCATCCTTGACAAACCCACAACCGCTAGAGACGCTTGGGTGTAGCTTGAGAAAATCTTTCTCAGCAATAAGAAAGCTCGGGCTGCTACCCTTGAAACCCGTTTCTGTAACCTCACTTTGGCTGCCTGCACGTCCCTAGATGACTATTGTCAACAATTAAAAACCTTAGCCAACCAACTTGCGGATGTAGATCATCCCGTGAGCGAATCCCGGCTAGTCCTCCAACTTGTTCGCGGTCTCCCAACCGAGTATAACACCACCACTTTCTTTATTAACAACCGCGATGCGGACTGGGATCTGGCCCTTAGCTTACTTCATGACGAAGAGATTCGGATTGAAGCGCAAAAGGGTTCCTCATCCTCGGTTCTTGTCGCTACCACCACACCAAATAACCCGTCCCCCAACCACCAACCCCATCTGACCCACCACCACCCGACACCACTCAAACCTACACCAACCAATTCTACCCTAACCGTACCGGACGTGGCAGGGGCTGCGGCAACCGATCCCGCGGACGTGGCAGAGGCAGCAGCGGCAGACAATATTTCGCAGGCCCGCAGACTTACAGTCAGCATGCTGTGTACCCGAACTGGGCCTGGTGGGCCCCGCCTCCATGCCCGTATCCTTCACAGCCAAATTAGCGGCCCACCAACAACTCTGCTCAGCCCAATCAGCAACCTTCACAGACCCATTTCACATGCTTTTCTGGCCCAACTTCATACGGCTCTTATGGGTCTCCTCAATTTGGGTATGATGCTCTTAGCCCCACTGACTTGAGTGCCGCCTTTACTAATATGCAGGTTAATCAACAAACTGGCTCGTGGCATCAAGACATTATGGATACCGGGGCTGAAAACCACGTCTCACGAGAATGAGGTAAAATTATTATTCCTAACTCACATCCTTTAAATAGGTCAATTCTTGTCGGTAGTGGTCATTGTGTCCCAATTCAAGGATCTGGCACGGGCTTTCACACCCTACCAAACCGCACCTATATACTACCCAATGTCCTCTATAGCCCCCATATCATTAGTGTGATACCCCGCAATTTCAGGTTCTCACTTTAACTAAACTCTAGTTACATTCCTTGTATTCTACTTAACTAGGGTTAGCTAGATAGGACACATGTTGCACAGTTATAGAGTTAATAACTGCATGAAGTGGTAATTCGGGGAATTACCAGACTATATACATGATTAGTGAACCTCGGACGTTGGTGAACAATGAAGTTTAATAATTGTGAGTTAATTGATTGAGATTGATTGCAATTACGTGCTTCTGTGATACGCTGTGAAAATATGTGCAAACCGTATGTGATTACGTGAACTTAAATCGAATACGTTAATAAAAATCATTAAAGGTGGATCATTAGGTTGATTAGGGTCTTAACGCATGGGGTTGCACTTATTACGGTCCGAAATAACGAAAACGTCAAAGGAAAACACGTCGGGAGACGAAACGGGCCACCCGCGCGCGCCGAGGGCCTGTGAGCAGCCGCTCACAGAGCCCGAGCGGCCGCTCGAACGTCACTGACGGGTCTTAACCGCCTTAAAACCCTATTTAAGCATTCTTAAGCCCCATGCAACCTCTAAACTCAACCCTAATCGCCCCCTTACTGCCCCACACGAATTATTAACCTTAAACCACCTGCTAAAGCTCAAGATCATCGATTGGGAAGCTCCAAAGGCGTACGGTTGATCGAATCGAAGAGCTAGGGGTATAATCTTTGATCCTTTACGCTTTTATCTTATTTTTATGTTATAAAAATCATATAACAAAGTTTGTCCAGGTCTGAAAGCTTTTGATAATTATTAAAAACATGAGGTTTTTGAAGAGTAAACGAATTAAACGTGATAATAAACGATTAGTAACATCATAGGTTACT
The DNA here is from genome assembly GCA_030844895.1 of Ambrosia x helenae. Classification (NCBI taxonomy): domain Eukaryota; kingdom Viridiplantae; phylum Streptophyta; class Magnoliopsida; order Asterales; family Asteraceae; genus Ambrosia; species Ambrosia x helenae. The sequence continues at coordinate 98,218,143 of CM061223.1, forward strand.
TGTTGCGCAAGTTATTGGTGTTTTGATCACTAAAGTTGTAATCTTTGCATGTTTAATAATAGAATCTGATCACAATAGGTATTAGGATTGTTTGGTAATGATTATTGATGATTGTTGATTGTTTTGATGCACACGGTAGTCGATTAAAGAATGATTTAGGCGTAACTAAAATCTGGACAGAATGATTAGATGAACTTGTAGGGGCTGTAACACGACTTTAACATGATGATTTTGGTATTTTCTTTGCATGGTTAAATCACACCTGGTCTTAGCTTTTCATAATGGGTAAAATCAAGTGATTTGGACGTCGGTTGAGTCGTTTTTGGAATTTTTATTGAAAATAGGTCAGATCAGAATTTCGGGTAACAAACTGAGTCAACTTTGAGACATCATAAATCGAGTTTTATAAAGAGTTGGGTTGTGAAATTTTTACAGAAGGTTAACATTGGAGTAACTTGAGTTTTCCAAGTGGATTCATCCCGTTTGGATGAATACACAATTGTTGGGAATTTTTCTACCAAACTGACCTGTTAGGAAGGTTTTCTGAACATAGCTGTATTAAATGAATTTTAATTATTTTTGTGTTTGGATTTAAGACAAAACAAAAATAGGGATTGTTAAGAGAATCCAAAATAATATTCAGTAAAAAGTTTGGAGATTAACTCACTGATTTACTATTTTTAATAAATTGGTTTTGATGACGCACAATCTGTCCTGAAAACACAGATTGTGTATTATGTGCTTATGTGATTAATTGAGGTCTTAGGTGGTATGAAATTGATGTGTAACTGAACGTACACTTGTATGAGACACATGTGGAGTGTGAAAACTAATTATAACCAACACATTCACCAACGAGTCCGTAGGGTTTACTATTGCATGTAGAATCACTAGGTGTCACTTACACACTTTTGAACGTTTAAAACGCCTTGGACAAACGAGTTATATGGTGTAATGATATTACGCCTATACTCACTTAGTGACACTTATATTAGGGTGTCGGTAGCATACTTTACTTGCGGGTCGGATTTCTTTTGCTTGCACACTAAGGTGAGTTTCACTACTCTTTTCTCAAAAGCATGCGTCTCGAGTTGAGACAACTTACTTAACATTTTCTAGTCCAGTTGGGACTACTCAGGTATTGACTCCTTGTGTGGGTCGGTTTTACGATTCCTTGTGTGGATCGGGTTTTCGGTCAGTTTAAAACTTATTGGTCCTTTGTAAACTAAACACTCTATCATTGGAAAGTCCTTGCATATTATTGGGTTAATCGCTGGAGGCGAGCGGGGTATTAGTTGATAGCGCTATTAGGTTGTGCAGCAACCTCATGTCTGAGGTGCTTGAGGCACGGGCATGAACTTCTGACCACATTTGAGAACTGGTGTTGATAGACACCAGTTATTGAGGCAAATTACTATTTTTCTGAAGGTGTCCCAATAATCCTGTTTAGTTACATTGAGTGGGCTAGCTACCCCTGACACACTTAAACTGATAACTCTTTAACTTTTTGGTCTGGAGGACCTACGTTATTACTTGGTTATGTGGTTTTGGAAACCAGCGCATTTACATACTCGATTACTTTACTTTGTGAACTCACCAGCTTTATGTTGACACACGATTTACATGCTTTTGCAGGTAGTTAGCTACCGGTGCCAGGATTAGAATGCACTGTACACTTCACTGCATTTGGGGTCTTGGGCATACACATAAATTACATATTATGCTTTTACCTTTTCTCTCATATGGTTTTAATTTGGGCGCGTTGTTTTGTGCATAGTTTTTAAAAAGGTTTAAATTTGGTTTACGCTTCCGCAGCTTAACTAAACTTGGTTTTTGAAAACGAACTAAATGGTTTGGGCATTTAGAGTTCGTTCATGTGACTTATGGCTATGGAATCCTGGTTTGTCATGCGCCTCGCGGTATAAACCCCGCAGTGGAAATTTGAGGGTGTGACAGATTGGTATCAGAGCCATTGGTTATAGTGAACTAGGACTGCATGTTGAGTCTAGTCTATAATCATTATAGCATAAGTACACTCACCACTTAAGTGCACAACTAGCTTTTAGCTACTCATACCTACAACATATGATTTCAGGAGGTATGTTATCTCCTAGTTCTAGACCTAATTCTGAACACGTCAATGGTGGGAACCCAGGGTTACACCAGGTGACGCACTACTGGGAGTAGTATCCTAACAAACCTCATGGATGAGGAAACAACAAAAGTACAAGGGAGGGAGCCCTTGCGAGCGTTGTGGCGCACGTACACAGGAAGCTGCACGATGCGCATGACGTGGTACCATTTAACCAAATCAAATTGAAGAAACTCAAATACTGAGACTTATTCTTTCACTGAGCAAGGAGACAATTAGTTTATGTTCCTTGTTACTTGATCTTCCTTACCTTCATTTGAAACTCAGGCGGGACTGTGTTACACATATAGAATTCATTTCCTACTTTAGTACCTTACGCCTAGTGCGAGCGGGCGAACGTATGACTGCATATCCTTGTTTCTCATAAGTATATGGTAGATTCATGGGAACACATTAGATCGGGGCTTGTTACACACACTCTTGGGGAGTTATGTAAAGCCTGCAACGTAGTGCAACATAACAAGGGAATATGAAACCTACTAATGGCTGATAGCCACGATTGGAGGAACGAGTGGTACAGCTTACCACTAAACTGGCTTACATAGGACTAGAGAAGGAGACTGTACGTGATGAGAACCATATAACACTGACACCGAGAAAGAGGAGGAAGAAAGGATGGAAGGGGAACCTGAGCAGGACGAGAACATGGAAAGTGAAGATGAAGGCTCTACTATCTAGACAGAGCGTGGCGACGATTGGCTCTTACCTTTTTCTTACCTGTATTTTCTTTTCTTTTCCCTTGTTAACTTAGATAAGACTGAGTTTTTATGATCAACGATAGGGTGGTTGAAGCCCTCGCATCTTCCCAACCTATTAAAGATCTATTTTGCTAAATCATTCTTTTCCTCTGACTTCCACATTTAAACTTTCTTATTCCTCGAACGCACATGCCACGATAACAACCTGCCATCATATTTTCAAGCCTTTTATTGATCATAAACCTTGATACTCCAACGGAACTGAAAGAGATCGCCTGATTGCTTTGATAGTATAAGTCATTTCCATGTGCATTTGCCCCAGGCAGGATGGGGTAATGCATGCTACATGCACACTCGATGAGTTACAGATACTTGGATGGAGAACGTAGCACCCTATGATGAAAATCTAGAAATTAGACGGATGGGTCTGAGATCGACGCCTACACTACCAAGCTACAGGAGATAGCTACTATAAGCTCAAATCTATTTAACCTACCTTACAACGGAGCGAACTTTATACCGAAAGGGTGGGCCCCTCAGATCCGTGGCTTGGCCACTGCAGCTCACCTACAAATCTTTCATTTGACTCGCAAACTCACTGATTAGGCTGTTGAGCATGGTACTTTTCCGAAGCATGGAGCTTCATCCTCTACTTTTGGTAATAGCAAGAGAACGTGGGATAGTGTGAGGTACAAGTCCTTCAACAAACAATAACCACAACGGTAACAACAACAATGGGGCTCGTGGAATAGCAATTGTGATCGGCTCTGGGGAAGCTAGGACTGATAACAATGTCGTGACGAGTATGACACTCTTGCTTCAATCTTATATGATACTGTGCGGACTATAGTTTTGTTCCATCAAAACTGAGTAAACGATTAGGGATGGTTCCTACTATTCTTGATACCCATACTCTATTGAACTGGCTGATGGGAAGCCTGTCGAGGTAACCCATATACATCGTGACTGTAAGCTCGAGTTGAACGGACAATTGTTTGCCATCAACCTCTTACCTATCACCCTAGGTAGCTTTGATCTCGTGGTTGGCATGGACTGGTTGTCCAAACACCACGCGGAAATTCTCTGTCAGGAGAAAATCGTTCGCATTCCCCTCCCAAGTGGAGAACTCTTATCTATACAGGGTGATCGAGGTGGTGCCATGGTGGGCATCATCTCCTATCTGAAGGCCCAGAGACCTCGGGGGCGAGTTTGACAACCACGCGTTTAAAAGCTTTGCCTCCCACCATGGCCTCGTATTTCGTTTTTCATGTCCTCAAACCTCACCTCAAAATGGTCGTGCTGAACGCATGATTCGCCGACTTAATGATATCATTCGTGCTCTTCTTATACATGCTAACCTACCACCATCCTTTTGGGTGGAAGCCTTACACACCGCCACCTACCTTCATAACATCTTACCCACCAAACGTCTAAATTTTTACACCCCCACCTTTGTTCTTTACCTACGCCACCCTGACTACACTCATCTCCGCGTATTCGGGTGCGCGTGCTACCCGAACACCTCCGCCACTTCCCCCCACAAACTTCATCCCCGGGCTATTCGGTGCATTTTCCTCGGGTATCCCCCGGATTTTCGAGGATACCGGTGTTTTGATCCTACCACCGGCAGAGTCCACATTTCTCGGCATGTCACCTTTGATGAACATGTCTTTCCTTACACCATCCCACACCCGCCCGTTTCATACAATTTCCTTGATGACCCACTCTCCATTAACATACCATTCCAATTTCCCAGTCCCCGCACCTCCCCTACCACCCCATACCCCATAACCTACTCACGCAGACCTAAACCCACACACCCAAACCAACCGGCCCAGCCCGTCCACTCACATCAGCCCACACATTCGCCCCACCCAACTCAGGCTGTAAACCTACCCCACCCCACGGCCCAACACCCTCAAACAGCCCCACACCCGGAGCCATCCTAGTGTCCACCCAGGCCCAATCAGCCCATTCACCAGCCGTTGTCCTCCTCTCAGCCCACATCGGACTCGTCCGATCCACCACCTCCCACTAACCAACACCCCATGACCACCCGTTCTAAATCCCGCAACACTAAACCAGCCGCTACCTACACTACCACTACCATTTCTCCTGTCCCCACCACCTATGCCAAAGCCCTTGCCGATCCAAATTGGGCACGTGCCATGCAGGCATAATTTTCCGCTTTACTGGAGAATGAGACTTGGGAACTCGTTCCTCGCCCTACAGATCGCCCAGTCATTCGGTGTATGTGGTTGTTCCGCCATAAGTTTCATGCGGATGGATCATTAGAACGGTATAAAGCTCGTTTGGTAGTTAATGGAAATTCACAAACGGTTAGTATTGATTGCGATGAGACTTTTAGCCCGGTTGTAAAGCCAGCCACCATTCGTACTGTTTTGTCTCTTGCAGTTTCCAGGTCATGGTCCATTCACCAATTAGATGTGAAGAATGCATTTTTGCACGAAGATTTAAAAGAGACGGTATTCATGCATCAACCGTCGGGCTTCGTTGATCAACGCTTCCCGCACTTGGTATGTCGCCTAAAGAAGTCATTATACGGGCTTAAACAAGCCCCTAGGGCATGGTATACTCGGTTCGCGAGTTATATTACTTCACACGGCTTTCGAGCCAGTGCTTGTGATCATTCATTGTTCATTTACAGGTGTGACCCCGCGAACGTGGCCTACTTATTGCTTTATGTTGATGATATTGTACTGACAGCTTCTAATGATGCTCTCTTACGAGATATTATTGGCACACTCTCCCGAGAGTTTGCTATGACGGATCTTGGACGTTTACATCACTTTCTCGGCATTCAAGTCGACCACCAGAAAAATGGCATTTTTCTTTCACAGCAACAATATGCCAAAGACATTATCTCGCGTGCCGGCATGACCTCATGTAAACCGTGCACGACCCCAGTTGATCTTTCCTCAAAACTTAGTGCTACGGATGGTTCTCCTTTTTCAGATCCTACGTTATATTGTAGTTTGGCTGGTGCACTGCAGTATTTGACATTCACTAGACCTGACATCACTTATGCCGTACAGCAGGTCTGTTTGTTCATGCATGACCCTCGGGATACTCATTTTGCGTTTATGAAACGCATCATTAGATATATACAGGGCACTACTGATTATGGCATCCGTATGGTCAAGTCATCTACTACTTCTTTAGTTGCATACTCTGACGCGGATTGGGGTGGGTGTCCTGACTCAAGACGTTCTACCAGTGGTTATTGTGTATTTTTAGGCGACAATCTTTTATCTTGGTCTTCTAAACGTCAGCCAACGGTCTCACGATCTAGTGCCGAGGCTGAATACCGTGGAGTGGCAAACGCTGTGGCTGAAGCTGCTTGGTTACGCAACTTATTATTAGAGTTACACACTCCACTTTGGCAGGCCACCATCGTCTATTGTGATAACGTCTCAGCTGTCTACCTGTCAGACAACCCCGTGCAGCACCAACACACAAAGCATATTGAAATTGATATACATTTTGTCAGAGAAAAGGTTCGTGTGGGCGACATCCGTGTTCTTCATGTACCATCAGCATTACAGTATGCCGACATCTTTACCAAAGGGCTCTCCAAGCAGTTGTTCCAATCGTTTATATCTAGTTTGAGCGTTTGTCCTACACCCGTTCAAACTACCGGGGAGTATTAGCAGCGTATTATTTGTATTATTAATTGTGTATTATTATCATATTTATTGTATCCTTATTTAGGTTTATTCCCTTTCCTTGTATAGTGGGGAGATAGTTATGTTTGATTCCTTTTCCATGTTTATCTATTGTAATCTCCCCTATATAATGGGGCTCGCATTCAGCAATAATACACACAGAAATTATATTGATAACCATAGCTTTTAGAAAGTAGAGGCGAGGAGCCTTACTGCCGCATCATGTCCCTTGAGGTAAGGTTCATTCAAGCATATTAAACCCTACTTCTTACTAAGATGACTCAATTCAGGGTCCTGCAGTTGATGTCATAAAAGTAGTTTGCAACTTTTTAACATTGAAATTTCAAGACCAATCCCATAAAGAGAACCAATACAACTCACATTCAACTATCCACTTCCAGACGCAAAAGCCTGCTTTTTACTCTACGCTTTAGTATACCTTGATTTCCGCTTTCGTCGATGCACGTGGATATTGTATCATTTCTTCAAGTATATTTACTCTACCATGAATATCAACCCGTTCGTTGATATCTATCAATACTTTCTTTAGCATCGGGGACTTGGCTAAAATAAGCTTCACGAAATCCATTCCCGTCTTCATGTTGCTGAAGTTAAATATCTCTATTACACGGAGATGATCTAGGATAACATGTGTGTAATCTTGATGATCAACAAGGTTCATGGTGGTTTGTGACACAGCTTCAGTTGGGTAATATTTCATCTATTCATAACAAATAAGTTGATAACATCCGATTGTATATAATAAACAAATGAACAGACAACATCTACACTATTTTACCTCCATATTAATTGTGTCTATATTTGGAGAGCTTGTAACCAGAAGAAGAATAGAACGTAAGTCGACTTCTCTCCCAAAGCACAGTCCACATCCAAAAAATGTAAGAGATTTGAGGTGGACCAGCGAGGTTGGTAGCTTTTGTGGAATACCACCTGTAGCAAAACACTTTATCCAAAATAAAGATAAAAAATCAGGAAACATATTTTAAACAATTATAACTATGATCATGGTTGATGAATTTTGATTGTGTTTGACTTGACAACGATTGACCAATTATGGCAAGGATTGACCACGGCTGACAAATTCTGATAGGGAAAAAGAGAAAACGTAGTTGTAAGATTAAGTTAAGAAATTAAATTAAAAAAATAACACACACACACAAAAAAAAAAAAAAAAAAGAACCTCAATATAAGAAAAAAGAAAATCTTACAGGTAATTTTACAATCATAATCTAATATATTTTTCTATTTACATAATATATAAAGTTGAAGAAATTATATAGTTTAAAAATCACATTAATTTTAATGTTTATTTACGAGCAGTTATTATAAATAATAAATTTCAATTCATTTTATTTAAAATTTAAATTGCCTGCAAATTCTGATAGGAACGTAGATTCAAAGATAATTTTGAGACAATTTTTTCAGTCGCAAACACCTTTTCTGGTGGTAAGAGATATAATCTTGTAGTAGTATGCATCACCTGAATGGGGTAAGAACTCATACACAGATGCTCAAGCAAAGGTAAACGCTCAAATAACTCAATGAAGTTAGAACTCCAAGATCCCAAAAAATGATTTTCATCACCAATCTGCAGACAATTTAATACATATATCCAAACAGTAAGTAACAAATTCGATTTCCATGCAATTTTTAGTTCAAATAATGCCTTTTTTTGTTCTAACTTCAAAAAAAAGGTTCCAATTTAGGTTATACATCCATGTTTAGATAAGGATGTGTCGTTTCCCCAGAAAATGGTTGATTGTTATGCCTGGTATTTAAAAACAGTGTTACATGCTGTCAAAAAGAATAAATTACCTCAACTAAAGTATTTTGAAAGTTTAAATCTTGATTATGCAATTAAACCCCTCTACAATAGTACAGATCATACCAGAGTGAAGTCCTTAAGTAGCGGGCAATTGGAAATAATCCTTAGAAAATCTTTTGCGGCAATGCTGACTTCGTAAAAGTATAACTTAACTAGCCTGCTAAACCCTTTAAAGGTGACCGGAGGTTGAAATGCACAGTTGTAGAGTTCTAGGACCATCAATTGTTGCAACTTGAAGAAAGCCGGCAATAGCTTATGCTCATCACCTGAGTGGATCCAAAGTGTAAATTCCTTCAAGGTAGGATTCCTTGACAGGTGAAGTATTATCTGATCAATCTCACAACAGCTATTTAGTCCATAAAGATCAAGGGTGAATTTGAGTATTGGACCTCGGTGTAACAACAAGATCGGGTAAACAACGCTGTGCAACATTGTACATTTATTTGATGAGGTTTCGTCATTGGGTTCAAAAAAACTATCAAACCGGAGTTTGGGAATATATCGACAATGACACCTCCAACTCTGAGATAGAATACTTGTCCTGAATGCGTCTCTCATTGGCATAAGAGTAAGAATATGTTGTATAATGTATGGAGGAAGGCTGCTGATCCTATCCAAAGCTAATCCTTCAACTTCCATCTTAGAATTGTTGCTTTCACACCATAAAAATAATGACACCAAGACACTTGTGAGATTGGAGCTATATGATGTTTAATATGATAATATGAGTTAACTACACAACTTGTCTATGTGGTATGTTCATATTGCAAGTATGGTGATTTCGTTTAATGCCATTTAGTATAAATGACCAAGCGTGTCAGCGTGTCACCAATGGGTGGACAACGTAGTTTCTAAGAAGAAATGATCAAGCTTACTATACGGACGTAGCACATGGCCCATCCGTTTAATTCACTCTGGCAATAATCAGATAAACAGAGTAAAGTAATAAAACATAATATAACTCTGACAATCCATGAAGTATAGCTATATTTGAAACATGTTCGTTGTTGGAATTCTACCACATGTAAGAACACATCTTTTTAATCTAATGTAAATAAATACGCAACTGACCAGAATAACCTAATAGCAATGATATTAAGATAGCAATGATATTAATAGAAACATATACCGAACCAGACATAATCAACCAAATAAGAAGAAATTGTTCATGAAAAATGAGATTCAATCAACAGAGTCATCCTACCTCCTAACCAGTCTCTACACAGTTCTTTGTATACCTGCTATAACTAATTTCGGTTACAAAACAGTAACAACCTAATGTTAATAAGCAATTAAGAGAAATGAGAACTAAGGAACCTAACTTAATTAGACTATTAGGGCAAACATAATCGGTGTCAGCATCAACTCGCTACCTAGTTACAACCAACAATAAATACATCTGACCAAAGTTTCAGCAAACATTATACACTATTAATTCTTACGGTCTTAGGGCACTCGATTGAAAGCCTTACTTATAACACTGAGATATTGAGGTTATAAAAAGTAGATTATATTAATTAAAGAACAAATTGACAAAATGATTGACAATAACCTAAACAAATCGAAAATCAGAGTGTATAGAAGAAAACTTGCAAAAGAAGTTACCTCAGTCTAGGGTTCTTTAGAATGTTAGGAGGAGTGAAAGGGTTTTGCTGGTTAATGTGACTGAAGAAAACAAAACACAGGGGAATGAAAGGTTTTGCTGGATGTGAAATGTTTTTTTTTTTTTTTTTTTTTTTTTTTTTTTTTTTTAATATCAAGGGTAAATTAGTAATTTAGTTGTCTATTGATTCTAGATTCTCCCACTTTACTTTGTCATGCCCAATCTAGGGCTGTTCAAATCGCTCGCCACTCGTGGATCGCTCGTCGCTCGTTCGGAAAATGCTCGAAAAATGCTCGCTCGATCTTCCGCTCGGTTATATATGAGCCGATCGGCTCGGTTCGGTTTGTAAATGAACCAAGCACGAGCAAAGGTACACTCGGCTCGGTTCGGCTCGAATAAAATTTTATTTATTTAATTATAAATATAGACACGATTTACAGATAAAGATATGGCTTTATATATAAGATTTTATTAGATTTGACTCAATATATGCAAACAAAATATAACCAGCCCACTTAACTCAATAAAAAAAATTAACACTAGATTTAATAGTAAAACAATAAGTCATGAGGTGACAGTCTTGACTTCTTTATGTTATTAGTCGTCCATCGCTAATTGTCGCTTGATATCACACATACGTCACAATGCAACAACTGTTCTCTGACGTATGCTCATCACCTCACCAACCTCAATCTAAGCCTCATCCTTGGACACTGGGATCTCAATATTAGTGTTATCATCAGACATTTCCACCTTAGTTGTCACCCGTCAATGAAAACATCGAAGGAAACATCCCAATTTTATGAATGTCCATATTATTCTCCGCTCGATTCTCGCTCGGCGCTCGCTCGAAAAATTTGCGCTCGATGAATGCTCGTTCGGTTTTTAGCTCGATTGTAAACGAGTCGTTCCGCTCGGTTCGGTTTGTAAACGAGCCAAGCACGAGCAAAGCTCCGCTCGGCTCGGCTCGGCTCGTGAACAGCCCTAGCCCAATCCCATTTCCTCATATACCCATTTTGATTCTTAAGACTATAAGACTATAGGGGGGGAGGAGGATGAAGCGCCATGTGGCACTTGTGGGACCCTTGTGGGGGGAAATAATTGTAGGGAGTGGAAGGGGGGGGAAGAGGTGGGGGGAAGTGACACTTGGCATTTTGTTTTTCTTTTTTTTTTAACTTTGATATATAAAACAATAATAATAATAATAAATATTTTTAATTAATAAAAACCTAGAAAAATACAAAAAAAAACCTAGAAAATTAAAAAAAATACAAAAAAACCGAAAAAAATTAAAGACTAACAAATCAGTTCATATTATATTTTTCCATAATATCACGCTTCATTTGAAGCGTCATCTCTAACTCGGGCCCTTGAAGATGCTCGGTGTTCATGGCGAGAAATTTCATATCCTCGCGTTTTTCGCGCTGCTCTTTGATAGACAATTTGCGCTCTTTCATAGTCAACTTTTTTTCAAACGCTTCGCGAATATTTTTTTTCTCCTCGAGCATTTTTTCTTGAATCGTATTGAACTGAATCATGGTGGCATTTAAATCTTGCAAGTCAGCGCTGTAGGCGCCGGTTGATCCAGAACCCGAACCCGAGGCAGTAGATTTTTGCGCCCTCTTTTTTGACTTATCTCGACCGGGTGGGCGACTCAATTCCTCTTCAAACTCGTCTTCATCCAAATTAACGGCTTCTACGTTTTCAGGATCAGTTTGACGGTTTCTTGACGAATTTGTTTTCGACCTTTTTGCGGAGTTGCTTGCAGTGGGGACGTACGCCCATTTTGAGTGGTTCTTGGCTATTTCCCAACAATGAAGAAACTTGAATTCGAGACCGGTTTTGTTACGAAACGCTAAAAGCGACCGGGTTAGGCTGTCGGTGTCCGTTTCACCGCTTCTTGGATTGTTTCTTGCGTAATAATAATGCGGTTGAAACGAGTTCATTGCCCTGTTTATCTCTGTCCACTTGGACGAGAGACTATCGTTTGCTCGATAGAACTCTCGTCCCATCAACCCATGGAACGCGTTGTTTATGTCGTTCCAAAAGTCGTTTTTATGGCGACTAGTTCCTACAAAAAAAAAATATTAGCAATATTACAAATAAAAATCATGTTAAAAAAAATTACTATAAATCATGTTAAAAAAATTATTAGAAATACCTTGCTCTTTTTCCGACTCGCTTATCCACGCTTTCGTTAAAGCGAGCTCTTCATCGGGTGTCCACTTAAGTGGTTGGCGGTTAGCGGCGGCTATTGCTTTCTCCTCCGGGGTCTTCCTCCTGTGACTTCTTCTTGCAGGGGGGTTTTACCCGAAGATGATCCCGCGACATTTTGGGGTTGTGTTTCGGGTACGGTTTGGGTTAAAGGAAGTTGTGAAGGAACGAGAGAATCATTGAATGGGAAATTCGGATAAATTTGCCCACTAATGAAACCCGCATAACCCGCGTAGTCGGGACAAGGTGAAGGAATGGGCGGACGGTTTGGGATCGGGCGAACCGGTGGTGTATTCGGGTTTGGGACAAACGCGTATGGGTTGTTCGGGTCGAAGCCTCGGTTGTATGGGTTCATTTTTGGTTGAGGAAGTGTATATAATTTGGATGAAAAGTGTATAAAATTTGGTTGAAAAGTGTATAAAATTTGGTTAAAGTGGGTGTTTTGTAGTGAAATGGGGGTAATTTATAAATTTTTTTTTTGACCGTTGATATAGCCGTTGGTTTAATTTTTTTTTTTTAAGTGACCGTTTGAATGTTTGTTGGCCCAATAAGAATCTGCCACGTGGCCACTCCCCTCCCCCCACGCCAGTGAACTTCCTCCCGCCCCCCCCCCACTCCCGCCCCTCTCCACGCCATTAAGCGGCGGTGTTCCCCCCTTCCCGCCCCTCTCCCGCCCCCACTCCGTTCAGTCTAAGGAGTGGTGGGGGGAAAGAGGGGGATGAAGCGCCATGTGGCACTTGTGGGACCCTTGAGGGGGGGAAAATAATTGTGGGGAGTGGAAGGGGGGGAAGAGGGGGGGGGGAGGAAATAATATTATATTGTGTTAAAGTTATAAAAAAAAAACTGACCAATAAAAGCATGCCACGTGTCCCACACAATCCCCCTACGCCGGTGAAGCCACCCCCGCCCCACCCCCCACGCCAGACTCTCGCCCCTACCGGCGGCGGTGTTCCCGCCCCTTTCCCGCCCCCCCCCCCCCCCACTCTGTTCAGTCTAAAAAAAAATGATTAAAAAATATAACGTTTGGACTTTGGAGGGAAAAAAAAACAAAACAAAACAAAAAATATGTCTCTATAGTTATTAAATTTTTGGATTTATTCTCTAACTTTTCAAATGGTTTGCATTTTGTAACGCATTTAGTCCCGAACTTTAACTAAAAGTACATGGATGGTCAATTGCCAATTGGTCATTGTGATTTTCAATTGGTAACACATTTAGTTTCTAACCTAGACTTGCTAAAACTTTTAGATTTGTTAGCTGGAGATGAAACCTGTTGCAAAGTATAAACCACAAGAACCATTCCTTATACTTTTGAACAGGGACGAAGTATTTTGAGGGCTAGGGGTGGCCCTGCCCCCCCCCCTGTTTTTTGGCGCAGTTGTGGAAATTTGCGATTTTCGTAGGTAAATTTAGTCCGGGTTGAGTCCGGCCCCCGCCGATTTGCCACTACCGATCGAAAAAAATTAAGTCCGGCCCCCGCCGATTGACGTACCAAGCTTCGCCTCTGCTTTTGAAAATCTAGGAACCAAATTCAAAATTTTGATAAAACCACATGAAGCATGCAACTTAGTTATATTAACAAACTAATATATTTTCACAAAGAAACCAGATTTAAAACCAAAGAATTAATCGTTCTTTGACCTAAAAATTGTCCAAATGCTTTCTTGCTCACTTGAGTCATGACCTGCCTTTTCTTCATCTTCTTGCGATGGCCTAGCCCAACAAACTAAATATTAGCCCACTTCACATTTTAATCATCAATCCAAATCATGGCCCATATTAATTTCTTACAGCCCAGACATTAATCTCACAAATACAATTAAACCCGAGCACACTTTTCTTTACACCATCAAAACTACAAGAAAAATAAATTCTGAATGTGAATGTTGACACTAAACTGTAATTTGACTCGCATTTAACGTTCACGTTAATAGCATAGCTAAAGCTCGTTTTCTTCAAACCGATCATGAACATGGTCGTTTTGAGCTTCATGACCGAAATTTCTTCAAACCCAAAATCATACTTTTGTCTACAAGATTCCTTTCGACCATTTCCAATTCCTTAGCGCTCCTTAGCAATCGCTTCACCAAAGTACATTCTATTAAAAAAAACATATATTTTCTAATTAAATTGCTATGATATGAATGGAACAAATGCATGAAATGAAACAAAAATAGATGTTTAAACCACGATAAATAGAGTTTGAAAATGCACTTGATATATAACACATTGGCAAGATTGTGGAACTCCATTGTGGACCGTGGCGATTTAAGAACTCTTTCGTGAAACCTTGTTGAATCTATCATGAACAATCACCAAACTCGTACGTTTTAGAGAGAGATATATATTGAACTTTCAATGAAGGCAAGATAACATACTTATCAAATTTCACCAAGTTTTACTTGTGATTTTCATGATATAATGTAGTTTTGGACTATCAAAAGTTTTACTAGAAGAGCATTGTTTGTTTCCAGCTTAAGAATAAAGAACAGGTTTGTGGTTGTGACCTTGATCTATGATTTGACATGCATTCGTTCTTTTGTGCTTTCATCAACAACGCTTTTTTCAAAAAGGAAAAAGATATAGAGAGCTGAGGATCCAACTGCAAACCGGTTATTAACAGAGAAATCTGATCCTATCATAGCCGATTTCAGATACCAATGTCAAAAATGCACACTCCTGTCACATATTATCAAGATGCAGAAGTCTAAAGACCATACACACACAAAAAAAAATAAAAAGTAAACATGATAAACAGCCAAAGAACATCAAGAAACTAAGCAAGGTGGTCTAAAGAGAATCAACATGATAAACCAAAAGTTATGGGCGCTCGAATCTGATTTCTGCTCTAACCGAAGCCCTTGGGTATCGTATCAATTCTTTTAGCATCTTAACTTCATCATGAATATCAACATGTTTGTTGACCACTATATGTACCTCCTTTAGCATGGGTGACTTGGCCAAAATAAACTTCACAAAATCCATTTCCGTCTTTATGTTGAGGAAGTTTGTTATCGTTATCACACGCAAACGATGCAAGATAACACATGAGTAGTCATGAAATATATCCAAGTTAATCCCAACTTGTGGCATAGCTTTGGCTGGACAATGTGGCATCTATTTATAAACAAAATACATTTCATTACATGAGAAATAAACAAAAATAGAAAATATAGTATCTACACTATTATACCTCCATTAAAATTGTCTCCATAGTTGAAGGGCTCGTTGTAACCAGAAAATAAGCGCAAAGCAAGTGGATTTCTCTCTTAAAAGAATACCGTCCAGGTATATGAAGATGTTTGAGATGGACTAGAAAGGCTGGTAGCTTGTCTGGTATACCACTTCTAGCAAAACACTATATCCAAAACAAAGAATTACGAAGCAACATATTTTAATCAGTTGTAAAAGTATAGTTTTGAAATGAAATATAAGGGTGTAAACGAGCCAAGCCGTCCGAGAGCTATTTGAGATAACCTCAAATCAAGCGAAGCTTCAAAAAAGCTTGAGCCTACCTGAGCCCAAGCATCATTTATCGAGCTCGAGCCTAAACAAGGATAATATTTTTAAAATTTTGATTTATAATACTAAATTTATATGTATATAATAATTATTATCAAATATAAAATTATGATAAGAATAATTAAATAATATATATATGATGTATAAAAATTATAACTAAAATAATTATAATAGAATTATAAGTTAATTGATATAACTAATAAACGAGTTGAGCTCAAGCTTGAAAAAATTACTCACGAGACAGGCTCAATCTTTAGAAATAGAACTTAAAATGAATCGAGCTGAAGCTCTCAAAAGTTATATGAGTGAAGAACGAGCCTAGAACAAGATTGATCTCGGCTCAGCTTGTTTACAGCCCTAACTGATATAGTTATATCAATTAACTTATAATCGTGTTTGACGATGATTGACCACGTTTACCATAAATGGGGTAAAAACTCATACAAAGATCCTCAACCAAAGGTAAACACTCAAAAAAGTCAGACTTCCAACATCCCATAAGATGTTTATCATCTCCAATCTGCAGAAAATATAATACAATCCAAATTAAAAAATAGAATATTTAAGCAAACATATCAAAAGGCTTAACTGGAAATTTTCAGGCAAAAATAAGCAACTTTGATCCAATTTCTATTTCAAATAATATCTTTTTTGTCATAATGATGATGCAGCGCTTCGTTTGCTGTCAAAAATTTCACAACTACCTTGAATCAAATTATTTTAAAGCTGGAATGTGTTATGCAATCAACCCTTTCTACACTACTAATTCCTGTCAGATCATACCAGAGTTAAGCCCTTAAGTAGCGGGCAATTGGAGAGAAACCGCAAAAAACTTCCACGTTTATGCTGACACTGATAACGGATAAGGTAACCAGCCTACTAAACCCTTTTGTAAGATAATAAAATACTGAATGATCATTATTTCAATAGATGATTACAATATATAGAGATTGTATGAAACCCTAGATAGCTAACCGAGCCCGTGGGCTTCATACTAATAATATAGGTTCCAATACTCCCCCACAGTCAGAGCGGTAGAGTATCGGACACTCAGACTGGAATACATTAAGAAAAATAAACATAAAAGACAAAACAATAAAAAGACTAGTCTTAATCTCGGTTCTTGAATTGTTGGTCCAATATTCTGCTTCTTGACGTTGCCAAAAATAAAAAACAATATACGTATTCTTCAATACTCGACTTTATTTCGGTCTACAACTTCCCCCTGTTTGGTTTGATTTCTTAATTTCTAGAATGATAAACAATATCCACTAGATCCCAATAAAGTCGCGATGTCATCTTTGTTGACAATGACAATACAAAAGATAAAAGAAGGGATAAAAGAGAGGTTGTGGGAAAGAAAAAAAAAGGATAAAAGAAACGACAAATAGACATCCTACGATCGTAGTCGTGCAGCGGTGTGTCAAACCGTAGGCCGATGACTGTAGTCAGCCGGTGATCTCTGGTGGAGGCGAACCATGGTCCAGCAAAAACAAAAGAATGAAAGGAAAAAGAACTAAGACGGGATTCCAGATCTAAAACGAGAGACATAACTCCGATGAGAAATCTTCTTCGTAACGAACATCCGATCGGAAGGATGCGCCCTCACCCTACGATCAAAGGTGGGGCGTGGCAGCGCTTAACAAGAAAGGGGTGGCGCATGACTGGGCGGTTTGACAACGGCTTTTAGGGTTAGTGAATCGGAGGGTTGCGGTGGTGATGGCGATAGCTGTGAGACATAGAAGTGTCTCAAAAAAGATTTAGGAATAATGGCCATGACATAAAAGAGGAATTGGAATGGAAACGTGGATATTATTAATATGATCCATTCACAAAAAGAAGATATGGTCTGATGAATTGGAGTATGAATATAGAACCGAGAGTGCACTTTATTTAGGAATATAAAATATGCAAGGGGAAACGAAAAACAAAACAAACGACAAATGGCGGCTGGACAGGGCGGCGGCGGTGGCGGCACGCCGCCCTGTCTAGGGTTTTTCTCAAGTGGTGACGGCTAGGGTTTGGTTAATTATATGTGGCGTGGCGGAAACGATATAGAGCCTAGGGTGGCTCTGATACCATGTAAGATAATAAAATACTGAATGATCATTATTTCAATAGATGATTACAATATATAGAGATTGTATGAAACCCTAGATAGCTAACCGAGCCCGTGGGCTTCATACTAATAATATAGGTTCCAATACCTTTAAAGGATACTGGAGGTTGAAATGCACAGTTTTCAAGTTTTAGGACCGTCAATTGTTGCAACTTGAAGAAAGCCGGCAGTAGCTTATGCTCATCTCCTGACCCGACCCGCAGTGTAAATTCCTTCAAGGTAGCATTCCTTGATAGGTGATGTGTTGCCAAATGCATCACATTTATATAGTAGTTTTGTATAGTTTTCAATCATTTAACGTTCGTAAATATCGTGTCTTAGATACTTATTTGTGTCTTGGTGTTAAGGAGGTGTTCGTGGGCTAGAACGAGAGAAAAAGAGTCTAATTGGAGGTGAAACGAGTGCACGGATGAATAAGGAATAAAAAGAAAATAAAATATGTCAGATCACTTATTCATGCCCCATGAATAACCTCAGGAGTTATTCATGCCCCGCGAATAACTGAATTGGGTTGCAAAATGACTATACTGCCCTTAATGAATCCAGCTATTTACCCTTGTTACCCTCGCGAAGTTATGACTTATTCATGCCACGCTAATAAGTCAGGAAGTTATTCATGGGGTCGCGAATAACTCTTCAGCCCATAAAAAGCCCATTTTCGCAATAAAAACCTAATCAGCCGTTTGGGGATGCTATCATCGAGTTCCAGAGCTAAGGAGGGGCGATTTTGAGTACTTTTTGCAGTTCCATTCATTCCGGTTGATGCCAGAGCAATCCAGAACAAGTTTTGAAGCCGAAATCATGAAGATGCAAGGCTAATCATCCTGCGGTTTCTCCGGGTGAACGATTTGGTTATTTTATCAATTGTTTTATGTTTGATACTTATTATTGGGATTAGATTTTGTGAACACCTTAACGGTCTTTGCGTCTAATTGTATGTTTGACTGATCTAGACAGTTTGGTTGATTAGTATTATTGCATTATGTTATCGTATCTTGGTTTTCTTGCACTAGGATTAATTTAACTTTGCAATTAATGTTATGATAGCTGAATTGGGTCGAACAACTTAAACAAAGTCATGTCTATGTGATTTCCTAGATAGGGTATTAACATAATTCAGTTGATAATTACCGAATCAGAAACCCGGAGTGACCGTTTTTCCATATTATTGTCTTTTCTAAAAAAATCAATCATCAATCTGTTTTTGCAAGCAAAGCAGCACTTTAATTTAAGCTTCATAATTTTATTAGTTTTTTCTATTATTATAGTTAAAAATTGCTATTAACACTAACCACATACTCCTCGTGGTTCGACAACCCTACTCCCTATACTGCAGTCCTTGTAGCTAAGGAGTTGTTTTTAAAATATTTTTTTTGATTAGCACTTCGACACGCGATCAAAATGGCGCCGCTGCCGGGGAGTTCGTGCGCTAAGTGTTTTTAGTTTAATTATTATTTTTTTTAATTTAAAAAAAAAACCAAATTTTTTTTTCTTTTTCTCTTGTCTTGTATTTTTCTCCATTTTGTTCAGTATTACGCTGGGTATGTTACTTTTGCAGGAAAATTGAATTCAAGATGAATTGGGTGGATTATGATGCATGTGGGTGTTGCGAGAGCCCATATCATGTGATGCAGGATTGTCCAATTGCCCGTCAGAGAGTTAAAGCATATAATGCACGAAAAGATCGTATTATCTTTGGGCTAGAAAAAGATGAAGACTCATACTTATCATCCTCTTATTATTGGCCACAATATCAGAACTGTCAGCAAAGATACTACAAGCCAAACATTTATCAATCTAGGGAACAAACTGCAGATTACTACATGAATACTGATCCGATTGTTCATGGAGGCCAGAGTGTTGACTACGGTTATCAACAACAACAAAACAATGAAGAGGGAAGCAATGATCAGCTGAGTGAGATCTTAGAGGCCATAAAGGCTGTCCATGAAGATGTAAAGGCGATCCGAGAAGATTTTAAGAGAATTCGGAAGGATAATGAAGTTCGGGACCACACCGTTGAGGCATTGTTTAAGCAAGTTGGTCAACTGGCAGCAGATTTGGAACTTGAAGATTTGACAGTTGAACCGGATATTGTTAATGTTGATGTGGCTGAAAAAGTTGTTGAAGAGGCATATGTGGAGCAGGATGTGATGGAGGAAGCCTTAGAAGAGGAAGCTACAAGCCTTAAAGTAGACGTGACTTCGTACGTACAACCACTTGTAGACACACCTGCTGAAGAACCAGTGAACCGGATAACCTTGGTGTACCCTAACCATCCTTCTATATTTATGAGCAAAATAGACAAAGTTGAAGATAATGGCTTGAGTGGGCAAAAGAGGAAGATGAGCATTGAAGACTGTGACATCCGTCACTTTTATCCTATTATTATTACACATATATAAATATACATTTTTTTTTTATTTCGCATCTCCTATCTTATACGTCACGTTTTATCCTTATAATAATAATAATAATAATAATAATAATAATAATAATAATAATAATAATAATAAAAATAATAATAATAATAATAATTCAGTTTTATAAAAATATATATATATATATATATATACTACAACATAGGACCAAATCTAATCCAAACCCAATCCATATCCCTTATCCATTCCTGAAGCCCACCTTGTTCATTTTTATTTCGGAGCCCAAACCTGACGCAGCCCAAACTCGGCCCAACAACAGCTCAGGCCCATCCCCTTTCCCCCCTTATTTGTTTTTTTTTAAAAAAAAAAAGAAACGCAGACCACGGGACTCGAACCGGGTCTGTGTCTTAGCTTTAATGTGCAACAAACCAATTGATCTACCCAACATTTGTGTTATTTATCTAAGCTTCTAAACTCTTATACACAAACAAACAAACCTGTTTTCCTTTCCCCTTGCTTCGTCCCTGTTACCCGAGTACCCAACCAAACCCGACCCATGAAGCAGCCATGACCCAACTTGTTTTCCTCAATGATTGGCCTTGTTTTTGGTAACATCTTAACCCTCTTTGACCAACTAACGTACCCCCCATAATTAAATCCGTGATTTATACCAAATCTTGCCAAGATCGCGTCATTGACATTAAGGCCGAGTCAAACTCACCAAATCCATCTAACCGAGCTCTCCCTATAAATTGAACCCTCTCCAAACCGTAAACGACACACCAAACCAACCCCCCACTCTCTTTTCCGGTTTAAAAGCTCTGCACGTGCCTTCATTTTTCTCGTCGGCGTGCATTTTTCCGGCCACCTTATTGCTCCTTCAAATCCCATTCCAATTCGTAAGTATTTTATCCTATTTGAGTCGTAATGATTAAAGTTTCAAAAACCCTCAACCAATTTCTGTTATCATTTCGTAATTAAACGGATTGATAAATCTAGGGTTCATAGATGGTTTAAATTGGGGAAGATGACATTGGTGTTAAATGTTTAAAAGGATTTTTCAAACAAAAATAATCAACATCAGGCCTTGTAGCTCAGTTGGTTCCCCTTGGCTGTGTTAAGCTTTGGACCGGCCCTGGGCCTTGGTTCGAGTCCCATAAACCACACTTTTTCTTTTCTTTTTTTTTCTAAATCCAATTATCTATTTATCTATATACTCTCTAATCTTTTAAAATCAATTTTAAATACTAAAAGTGCTTTACAAATTCTACAAAAATTATCATATGATCTCCTAATGATAAAGTTCATTACCCAATTTTTAGTTTTTCAAAAATAATTTATTTAATATATATATTATTAATAATACAAGTTTATTCATTTATATTTATTAAATTCTATAAAAATATCTAAACGATTTTATTAAATCTCACAAAAATTATCCTAAACTTGTATATTCATAAACATTTCAGAAATAATTTTTAATTCTGAAAAACCGGGCTTTTTATATTTTTAATTAATTTTGGTTAGTTTTAATCATAAATAAATCATAATAAATTCATTTTACAATATTTTTGTACCAAAATTTTACATAAATTATTTCTATTCATATAGAATTGAAATACAATTTTTAATTCAGAGATTCTTTGATTTTAATATTTTTAGATATTAAAGTCGTATTCTGACAATTTGAAATAATTAGATTAAATATTCTATTTTCAAGAAAATAATTTTATAAAAATTATTTTCATACTTAAAACCTTATGTTGTGACTATATTCAACTTAAAATTTTACAAAAAAACTTTTATTTATTTATTTACTAAATTTCTTATATTTAATAAACAATTTGTTTATTAAACAAATAAACGTTATCCCCAATTCGAAGCCTTAGAAATACATGTATCCTAGAGTTATTTCCCTTACACATTATCAATTACTTTAGGTTAATCATTGGGAGTAATCTCAATCCGTATTTCGTTGTCCAAGTTCAAATTCAAGTGATTACGTGAACTGTGAGTATTCCTACCCCTTTTTGCTTTTATACATTTTTGGGGTGTTACATGTACACTATTACAATTTTCAAATACAAGTTTACATTTTTACAATACAATTCTAGTACTATGTGCATTGCTTACAACGTGTTTTATGCTTAGACAATACATGTGGATTACATTTGTACTTAGTGAAGTCATTAACATGGTACAAGCCGACCTTAACATTGGATAGCGCTATTTGGATTGACAACCCGCCTAGATTGATTCTCCCCCTTTTTCATCGGAGAATCCGTGGCCAGTGTTAAGCTTTTATCCATTTATTGGATAAGTACACTACAGTTCATACAGTACATTATACAGTCACAGGGTTGATTTCGCTCATTTGTATGATACATAGTTTACATATTTGCACTGTAGCTTGCACTTGAATTGTATAACTTTTTAACCTACTATATATATCAAATCTAGGAATGCTCACCAACATTTCATATGTTGACCAAACCTATTTTTGTACATGTTTCAGGTGCAGTTTGATCTAGTGCTTTAGCAAGAGACATTTAGTGCTTTATTTCAATTCAGTTATTTCAATATTTACATTTCATTTAGACAATGTATTTTCCATTTCCATGTAAGACAATTTTGATTATTCAATAATATTTACATTTTAGTACCATGAGCTTTTGAACAATCGTCACTACGTGGCACCTCGATGATTCCGCCATCGGTTGGGGTGTTACAGATTGGTATCAGAGCCATGGTTATAGGGAACTAGGTTACTAGATGAAATAGGCCTAGACTATAACCGAACTTCAACTTTCATGCATAATATTTTCTGAATTGCCTTACCCTCATTTCCCTCTACTTTCCTTCTTCTATCTTTCCCTTTTTCTCTCTCTCCATTCTTTTCATCCTTCATCATGGTGCATAGAGATGGTGTCCTACAGGGAGTGGAAAGTCTACATCATCATGGAACAGGGACAGTACCTTTCATGAAGACACTCTTAGGCATAATGCCTACTCTTACTTTTGTTCCTTCAAAGTGGTTGAACTTTAATGAGTGTGATAAGGACACGTGCAATCTGGAAGGGTGGACGCCTGTACACTGGGTTTTCTGGCATAGGCAAGCATAGCGCATAAATCCATTTACGGACCTGTTATGCTTACCTGGGGATTCCTGGAGTGAGTGTCCACTTATAGGCTAAAGCATGTCTTCTTTGATCACCATTGGGTCCAAACTCCTTTGAAAAGTCAACGTTCTTGTTGGGCTTTACAGCTAGACAAGGGCACTCCAAGCATTCTATGCAAGCTTTTTCAATAATACTCTCTCGGTTCTTATACAATATTTTGTATTTCACGATTTTCATATATTGCTTACAAGTTCATACTTTCATAACCATCTATGGATTTCACAATCACACTTCACCTTACCCTTTTAGCCACTTTTTAAATATTCAACACCTTACCCAAATCATATTATTTCTTTTCTCCACATATTATTTATTTTAAAAACTATAACCTCATACTTTAGCACAAACTAAAGATTTTTAAAACTAGTTGTATTACCTAGCAACTTTACAAAGTACATATTTTCCTCGAACTTAAATTCAATTGATTATTTATTGACGTAACAAACGATTTTGTATATAATGTTTTAAACTATTACAAAGCCTACTTAGCTTGTACTATTTAACAACTTTTGCCTTATGTACAAAACCAAATTTTGAAAATATTTATTTGGAATAATATCTAATCTTTAGATTTTCCATCAACACTCACCCATTTTCAACTTGTTCAAATTTTTACAATATTTTGCATATACCACAATCATGTTTTCTTATACTCTTGATTATAACCTTTGATCCAAACCCCAAAATTTACACTGCTATATAATCTCCTTACTATAAAATAAACTCTTTATCAACTACCTTCACATTCACCATCTCTCACAACCTTGATTCTGCTTCAAAAAAAAAAAAATTCATCATCCTCTCAAGAACTAAATTCATGTCCTTCACCTTCTCACACATGAGCTAGTTACCCATGCTAATCAAACTACTAAAAACCTGATCCTTGATTCTACAGGATTTTTCCAAAACATCATTGTTATTGAAACTTGATTTTCCCTTAATTTGACTATTCACTGTACATTTAATTATTCATGATACTCGTGTTTTCATTTTCTTGATCTTATTATCATTTTGTACCCAATTATGACATACTCATAGGCATATAACATCTAGAGATTTCCTTGCATGCTATTATGTACGAACACAAATTGGTAATCTATCATATTGGTTACGTTATCGTACACTTACATTTATTTGAAACGTTTAGACTTGATACTTGATTTTACAGAGCTTTTCTAAGAAAACATCATTGCTTATTATATGAAACTTGATTTTTCCTTTAACTTGACTATTCATTGAACATCTAATTATTCATGATACTCGTACAACATTTAATTATTCATGATAACACTTACACTTAATGGTTGTAGTACTTACAAACTTGCTTGCATAAACTTGCTATCAATTTGCAATCTATGTGAATAATAATTGTTGCACTTAATAGAGGTCATCATGCCTTTTTCAACAGTCGGGAGAGGCCCTACAACCTGCTCCACGACTGGTGGAGGCTATCGAACATACTCAACGATTGGTAGAGGTCACTATGCCTTTTCAAACAGTCGGGAGAGGCCCTACAACCTACTCCACGGCTGGTGGAGGCTATCGAACCTGCTCAACAATCGGTGGGATCATAGAAGGACATAAAACCCTAATGTAAGGTAAATTGATGATTCCGGTCCGGAACGTAATCATGAATTTACAGGTACCTTAGGGTAGTGTGAAATTCTATTAGAGTTTTTGGTAGGCGTCCAATACGTTTTCAAGGTATCAAAGGTGTGGTGGGTTAGCTGCGGTACACCCTGTATACAAACACTAATGATGCATTGAAAATGAGACTGGAAGTCGGACCAGGAACAAGCTCTGTTTACTTGATAGTTCATTTAGTGTTTCTATAGTCAGTCAACTCGTACATTTATCTTAGGATTCCTAAAACTTGAAACTTAGTGAATTACTAGATTCTTATTCTCCTTGTTATTCGAGACAAACCTAATCCAAATCCTTAACTCACACCTATCAAACCCCACCCAAATCATTTGAAACAGTTTACTTTGTTACCTATAAATTCACGTCGTACCTTAACTCTGATTTTCTAAACCACAGTTATCTTAACTTTTACCCTAAACGTCCATAACCCTATGTTTCAAATAACTTCGGGACGAAGTTTCTAAAAGTAGGGGATGCTGTGACATCCGTCACTTTTATCCTATTATTATTACACATATATAAATATACATTTTTTTTTATTTCGCATCTCCTATCTTATACGTCACGTTTTATCCTTATAATAATAATAATAATAATAATAAAAATAATAATAATAATAATAATAATTCAGTTTTATAAAAATATATATATATATATATATATACTACAACATAGGACCAAATCTAATCCAAACCCAATCCATATCCCTTATCCATTCCTGAAGCCCACCTTGTTCATTTTTATTTCGGAGCCCAAACCTGACGCAGCCCAAACTCGGCCCAACAACAGCTCAGGCCCATCCCCTTTCCCCCCTTATTTGTTTTTTTTAAAAAAAAAAAAAAGAAACGCAGACCACGGGACTCGAACCCGGGTCTGTGTCTTAGCTTTAATGTGCAACAAACCAATTGATCTACCCAACATTTGTGTTATTTATCTAAGCTTCTAAACTCTTATACACAAACAAACAAACCTGTTTTCCTTTCCCCTTGCTTCGTCCCTGTTACCCGAGTACCCAACCAAACCCGACCCATGAAGCAGCCATGACCCAACTTGTTTTCCTCAATGATTGGCCTTGTTTTTGGTAACATCTTAACCCTCTTTGACCAACTAACGTACCCCCCATAATTAAATCCGTGATTTATACCAAATCTTGCCAAGATCGCGTCATTACCATTAAGGCCGAGTCAAACTCACCAAATCCATCTAACCGAGCTCTCCCTATAAATTGAACCCTCTCCAAACCGTAAACGACACACCAAACCAACCCCCCACTCTCTTTTCCGGTTTAAAAGCTCTGCACGTGCCTTCATTTTTCTCGTCGGCGTGCATTTTTCCGGCCACCTTATTGCTCCTTCAAATCCCATTCCAATTCGTAAGTATTTTATCCTATTTGAGTCGTAATGATTAAAGTTTCAAAAACCCTCAACCAATTTCTGTTATCATTTCGTAATTAAACGGATTGATAAATCTAGGGTTCATAGATGGTTTAAATTGGGGAAGATGACATTGGTGTTAAATGTTTAAAAGGATTTTTCAAACAAAAATAATCAACATCAGGCCTTGTAGCTCAGTTGGTTCCCCTTGGCTGTGTTAAGCTTTGGACCGGCCCTGGGCCTTGGTTCGAGTCCCATAAACCACACTTTTTCTTTTCTTTTTTTTTCTAAATCCAATTATCTATTTATCTATATACTCTCTAATCTTTTAAAATCAATTTTAAATACTAAAAGTGCTTTACAAATTCTACAAAAATTATCATATGATCTCCTAATGATAAAGTTCATTACCCAATTTTTAGTTTTTCAAAAATAATTTATTTAATATATATATTATTAATAATACAAGTTTATTCATTTATATTTATTAAATTCTATAAAAATATCTAAACGATTTTATTAAATCTCACAAAAAATTATCCTAAACTTGTATATTCATAAACATTTCAGAAATAATTTTTAATTCTGAAAAACCGGGCTTTTTATATTTTTAATTAATTTTGGTTAGTTTTAATCATAAATAAATCATAATAAATTCATTTTACAATATTTTTGTACCAAAATTTTACATAAATTATTTCTATTCATATAGAATTGAAATACAATTTTTAATTCAGAGATTCTTTGATTTTAATATTTTTAGATATTAAAGTCGTATTCTGACAATTTGAAATAATTAGATTAAATATTCTATTTTCAAGAAAATAATTTTATAAAAATTATTTTCATACTTAAAACCTTATGTTGTGACTATATTCAACTTAAAATTTTACAAAAAAACTTTTATTTATTTATTTACTAAATTTCTTATATTTAATAAACAATTTGTTTATTAAACAAATAAACGTTATCCCCAATTCGAAGCCTTAGAAATACATGTATCCTAGAGTTATTTCCCTTACACATTATCAATTACTTTAGGTTAATCATTGGGAGTAATCTCAATCCGTATTTCGTTGTCCAAGTTCAAATTCAAGTGATTACGTGAACTGTGAGTATTCCTACCCCTTTTTGCTTTTATACATTTTTGGGGTGTTACATGTACACTATTACAATTTTCAAATACAAGTTTACATTTTTACAATACAATTCTAGTACTATGTGCATTGCTTACAACGTGTTTTATGCTTAGACAATACATGTGGATTACATTTGTACTTAGTGAAATCATTAACATGGTACAAGCCGACCTTAACATTGGATAGCGCTATTTGGATTGACAACCCGCCTAGATTGATTCTCCCCCTTTTTCATCGGAGAATCCGTGGCCAGTGTTAAGCTTTTATCCATTTATTGGATAAGTACACTACAGTTCATACAGTACATTATACAGTCACAGGGTTGATTTCGCTCATTTGTATGATACATAGTTTACATATTTGCACTGTAGCTTGCACTTGAATTGTATAACTTTTTAACCTACTATATATATCAAATCTAGGAATGCTCACCAACATTTCATATGTTGACCAAACCTATTTTTGTACATGTTTCAGGTGCAGTTTGATCTAGTGCTTTAGCAAGAGACATTTAGTGCTTTATTTCAATTCAGTTATTTCAATATTTACATTTCATTTAGACAATGTATTTTCCATTTCCATGTAAGACAATTTTGATTATTCAATAATATTTACATTTTAGTACCATGAGCTTTTGAACAATCGTCACTACGTGGCACCTCGATGATTCCGCCATCGGTTGGGGTGTTACAAAGACCTTGGACAAAGTATAGTGAAGTGGCACAGCAATGATCCTGCAGACATGTCAAAGATAAGAAAGAAGATAAAGATTCGACATGTCAACTACCGAACATACATTGGGAATTCGGTAGGCAAATGTTCTTTGAGACCACCATGAATGAACATCAGGTATGATTTTTGTATATTTTGTATATTTATTTGTTTTTATGTTGTTTTATTTTAGTTTATTTTTATTTTGAGTGTGTTTGATTCAGTTTTATTTTTATTTGAGTCATGGGATTGCTTGATATGATTTGAATAATCGATTGCCCTGCCCGTACTCAATCTCCATTCGGGCGGGGACGATCCGGAAACCACTAATGTTTGCAGGCATCCCAATTTGTTTGTTTGTTTTTTTTTTCCTTTTTTGTTTCTTTGTTATAGGCTACGCAGTTTATCGACCGCGAATGAAATGCTATACGGTCGTAGTGGAAGGAACTGAATGAGACTCATACGCGCACTGCATATATCCAGGGGAGTCTGTTCCTTTTTATTATTGTTGTACATTATTTTTATTTCTGCTTTATTTTATTCCTTGGCTCACATTGAGGACAATGTGTCGTTCAAGTGTGGGGGTGGGGAAATTTTGATTTTATTTGTTTTGAAGTCTTTTAAAAAATCAAAAAAATAAAAATAAAATTAAAACTTAAAATTAAAAATGTCCTAAAAGCGGCCAGATCGGGCATGAAAGCGACTGTTTCAATGCTTTAATTCTGTCTCTGCTTGTGGTGTGTGGGTCCTTAATCATGGTCCAATTCTTTAGAACAGACATATGAACCGTTTTTAGCAGGTATTTTAGAAAAAAATGTTTAGAATTTGCCCGATTAGGTGTAACGAGTTGGCGGTAATAAATGCATGCACACATCGGTAACCCATTTCCACACTTTGGTGAGATCTTGAGCCTACTATGATAGATTGATACATATATATTTTCATTTGTTGAGTGTAGGCCAGATGTTTCTCTGTTGCAGAACTTGTGTGATTTGATACATGCCGAGGCTGTAGACTAAATATGCACATAGAAGATAAAGCCAATTTAGGTTTCCCCTTTTTCTTTTGATACCCATTTATTTGTTATGTGTTGACCCGTTTACCTAAAATCACCCTTAGTAACCCATGTTGAGCCTATACCCTTTCATTTGATTAAACCTATTACCCAAATTGACCCGTTTACCTTTGTGAAATAAATTGATGACATCCATTGTGTTTATGTTTTGTTCAAGTGATTGCGTTATGTTTAATTTGTGAAAAAAAAGAAAGAGAAAAAAAGAGAAAAAAAGTGAAAAAAAAAAAAATAGAAGTATGTGTTATGGGTCAAATATGCCCAAAGTTGTGTGATTATTGTATTATGTTGCTTAGTGAATAGGGATGATCATTCAAGCGTGTTGAAACCCTTGTTTTTAAACCAATTGTTAGCCAAATCTATCCTACCTTTACCCGAAGCCCAAAACCCGTAAGTTCTTTAGATATGTGCATTGTCTATAGTTGAGGTGTGATTGTTATACAAGCCTATGATAACAGAGTTACATACTTGGTTTTTGAGTGAATAATACTAGCGCATTACATGCTAGTCCAGATATTAAACCGAGTGGAGTGAAAAATTTGTGAGGGGTGTGTTGCATGAGAATAAAAACCGAAAGCATGTTAGACTTAGTCGGGAGAGTTCTGTTTTAAAAATTGTGCATCACGGTTGCCTGTTGAATTAACACATCTAATGATGATCTATGAATGGGGTATGACTTTGGACCCTAACTAGTGCATGGCGGGGGCGTTGAGGTATTTGTTACTTGTTCGTGGTAAGGTTCTGAGCAGATTTGCTTGAGGGCAAGCAAAAGGTAAGTGTGGGGGTGTGATGTGTTGCCAAATGCATCACATTTATATAGTAGTTTTGTATAGTTTTCAATCATTTAACGTTCGTAAATATCGTGTCTTAGATACTTATTTGTGTCTTGGTGTTAAGGAGGTGTTCGTGGGCTAGAACGAGAGAAAAAGAGTCTAATTGGAGGTGAAACGAGTGCACGGATGAATAAGGAATAAAAAGAAAATAAAATATGTCAGATCACTTATTCATGCCCCATGAATAACCTCAGGAGTTATTCATGCCCCGCGAATAACTGAATTGGGTTGCAAAATGACTATACTGCCCTTAATGAATCCAGCTATTTACCCTTGTTACCCTCGCGAAGTTATGACTTATTCATGCCACGCGAATAAGTCAGGAAGTTATTCATGGGGTCGCGAATAACTCTTCAGCCCATAAAAAGCCCATTTTCGCAATAAAAACCTAATCAGCCGTTTGGGGATGCTATCATCGAGTTCCAGAGCTAAGGAGGGGCGATTTTGAGTACTTTTTGCAGTTCCATTCATTCCGGTTGATGCCAGAGCAATCCAGAACAAGTTTTGAAGCCGAAATCATGAAGATGCAAGGCTAATCATCCTGCGGTTTCTCCGGGTGAACGATTTGGTTATTTTATCAATTGTTTTATGTTTGATACTTATTATTGGGATTAGATTTTGTGAACACCTTAACGGTCTTTGCGTCTAATTGTATGTTTGACTGATCTAGACAGTTTGGTTGATTAGTATTATTGCATTATGTTATCGTATCTTGGTTTTCTTGCACTAGGATTAATTTAACTTTGCAATTAATGTTATGATAGCTGAATTGGGTCGAACAACTTAAACAAAGTCATGTCTATGTGATTTCCTAGATAGGGTATTAACATAATTCAGTTGATAATTACCGAATCAGAAACCCGGAGTGACCGTTTTTCCATATTATTGTCTTTTCTAAAAAAATCAATCATCAATCTGTTTTTGCAAGCAAAGCAGCACTTTAATTTAAGCTTCATAATTTTATTAGTTTTTTCTATTATTATAGTTAAAAATTGCTATTAACACTAACCACATACTCCTCGTGGTTCGACAACCCTACTCCCTATACTGCAGTCCTTGTAGCTAAGGAGTTGTTTTTAAAATATTTTTTTTGATTAGCACTTCGACACGCGATCAATAGGTGAAGTATTATCTGATCAATCTCGCGACAGCTCTCTAATCCAAACAGAGAAAGGGAGAATTCGAGTATAACACCTTGGTGTAGCAGCAAGATGGGGTAAACAATGTATAAGAGTTTACATTTGATTGATACGGTTTTGTTAGACGATCCTTGAAACAATGCATTGTCAAACCTGAGTTTGGGAATGTTTAAACAGTGATCCCTCCAGCTCTGAGAGAGAATACTTGTTCTGAATGCGTCTCGCAGTGGCATAAGAGTAAGAATATGTTGTATAATGTATGGAGGAAGGCTGCTGATCCTATCCAAAGGTAATCGTTCGACTTCCATCTTATAACTGCTGCTTACACACCAGAAAATGCTGCAGAATTATAATGACACCAAGACCCTTATGAGATTGCAACTACAAGATGTTTAGTATAATGATATTATTTTGTTACACGAGTGGTCTAGGTGGTGTTTACAATGATGACTAGTGCCGGACCCATGATTTTTTTTTCCATTGGGGTCACCTTTTCTGGTAATAAGATTTTTTTATAAACAAACATTTGAATTTTTGGGCCGGTCGTCGCAAAACCTTACCAGCCCTTGACATATGATCAAGAAAACCTGTCCTTAACGGGGGCGAGAAACATAATAAATACAATATCAAACAACACTATATAATACAATGTCATTTGAAAACACATATATAATATGATGTCATTTTGAATGAAAAAAAAAACATCACAAAAAATAAAAGCCTAGAACCTGAGATCTTTATATTAGGTAAAAAGAGATTTATCACTACACCAGTCTTACTCTTAATATTAACAAACCAGTTCCACTCAATTTCTAGAAAACATTGGGATCCCAATCTATGTGGCTCCGCCCCTGATGATGACCATATATGTAATTTCTTAAAGGAAATCACCAGACTTGCAATATGGACCAAACATGCAATCAATGTTGCAAAAGGCGTTAGGCGGGCGGTGAGGTCCAGCCTAGGGAATTAGGCTTTTTGGTATTTTTATACGTATTCTATATATAATTATATATACACAAATTTAGGCGTGTTTGTTGAAAATATGTTAAAATATATACACATACCCTAATACTTAGAAATACTTAATTAGCTATATACACATAACTAGATATTTGCCCGCGTTGACACGCAGTTCAACAAAGTACGATTATTTGGAGTAGTATAACGTATAAGAAAAATAAAGTAGAAACATTTTATTAAAATTTAAAATCAACGAATACACATTTATTCAAATATCGCTGAAAATTTCCTTATAAACCACATTTTTTGTTTTAGTCATCACTTTCCCACCAGCATCAAGTATAAGTAACTTCACGCCTGCCCTGCTTTTAACTCTTGACAATGCGACATAAAGCTGGCCATGTGAGAATACAGGGTTTCTTAAATACAATCCAACCTGAATAAGGCGACTTAAATGGTATGTGTTAAAAATAGACTTATGGCATATTCAACAATAAGAAAGTAATAAAAATGAAAATAAGAAACTAACTACCACCTAAATTTCACAATTTAATTTGACACGTCTGAGAAGATGAGCATTACCCATATCGACCCGCTAAAAAAACTTCGAGCATATTTTATTCTATGTTTTTATAAAAGAATTTTTTTTTTAAAAATCGAAAATCATTCATTAATGTTTCGGTCAACGTGTTTAATAACTTTCCTAAACAATATAATCCACATTTTTTTTGTTTTTTTAAAATAAAAAACATTTAATAATTATTCTATTTTTAAAATTCAAAAAAGAGTTATTAATGTTTTTATAAAAAAATTTATTTTTTAAAAATCGAAATCATTCATTAATGTTTGGGTCAACGTGTTTAATAACTTTCCTAAACACTGTAATCCATATTTTTAATTTTCTTAAAATAAAAAACATTTAATGACTATTCTATTTTTAAAATTCAAAAAAGAGTCATTAATGTTTTTATAAATTTTTTTATTTTTTAATAATCGAAAATTATTCATTAATGTTTCGGTCAAAGTGTTTAATAACTTTCCTAAACACTATAATCCAGATTTTTATTTTTTTTTAAAATAAAAAACATTTAATGACTATTCTATTTTTAAAATTCAAAAAAGAGTCATGGTTTTATAAAAGAATTTATTTTTTAAAAATCGAAAATCATTCATTAATGTTTCGGTCAACGTGTTTAATAACTTTCCTAAACACTATAATCCAAATTTTTACTTTTTTTAAAATAAAAAACATTTAATGACTATTCTATTTTTAAAAGTCAAAAAAGAGTCATTAATGTTTTTTATAAAAATAAATATTTTTTAAAATCGAAAATCATTCATTAATGTTTCGGTCAAAGTGTTTAATAGGAAGGAACATTATCTAAAGTGACCCATGTATAAGTAAAAGGAGCATTACTCAAAATTTTAACCGACTATTACCTTATAGATGCTATTTATACGCTAAAAATAGTAATGTGACAAATCAAATAATTCAGCATTTATTTTGTGTTTAAATGTCATTAATTTTAAAAATTGGATTTTTTTTTAAATTTTGATTTTGAATGTTTAAAAATAAATTTATAAATGTATTTATATATGATTAATAATTTTATGTTTAAATGTTATTAATTAAATGGTAATCATAATTATTAACATTAGATGTTTCCAATATTGAGTAACTCACGATAAATGCTAATTATACGCTCCATATTTGCGAAATCGTTGCTAACCCCACATTGTGTAAATGTTCTTCCACATTTTGCTTCCCGGACTACTCCACAGCCGGGTGTTTAATAACTTTCCTAAACACTATAATCCAGATTTTTAATTTTTTTTAAATAAAAAACATTTAATAACTATTCTATTTTTAAAATTCAAAAAAAAGTCATTAATGTTTTTATAAATGTTTTTTATTTTTTAAAAATCGAAATCATTCATTAATG
The DNA here is from genome assembly GCA_030844895.1 of Ambrosia x helenae. Lineage (NCBI taxonomy): Eukaryota > Viridiplantae > Streptophyta > Magnoliopsida > Asterales > Asteraceae > Ambrosia > Ambrosia x helenae. The sequence goes on from CM061223.1 coordinate 98,252,360, forward strand.
TTTGGGTCAACATGTTTAATAACTTTTCCTAAACACTATAATCTAGATTTTTAATTTTCTTAAAATAAAAAAATGTAATGACTATTCTATTTTTAAAATTAAAAAAAGAGTCATTAATGTTTTTATAAAATTTTTTATTTTACATCAACGAAAATTATTCATTAATGTTTCGGTCAAAGTTTTAATAACTTTCCTAAACACTATAATCCAGATTTTTAATTTTTTTTAAATAAAAAACATTTAATGACTATTCTATTTTTAAAATTCAAAAAAGAGTCATGTTTTTATAAAAGAATTTATTTTTTAAAAATCGAAAATCATTCATTAATGTTTCGGTCAACGTGTTTAATAACTTTCCTAAACAATATAATCCACATTTTTTGTTTTTTTTAAAATAAAAAACATTTAATAACTATTCTATTTTTAAAATTCAAAAAAGAGTTATTAATGTTTTTATAAAAAAAATTATTTTTTAAAAATCGAAATCATTCATTAATGTTTGGGTCAACGTGTTTAATAACTTTCCTAAACACTGTAATCCATATTTTTAATTTTCTTAAAATAAAAAACATTTAATGACTATTCTATTTTTAAATTTCAAAAAAAGAGTCATTAATGTTTTTATAAATTTTTTTATTTTTTAATAATCGAAAATTATTCATTAATGTTTCGGTCAAAGTGTTTAATAACTTTCCTAAACACTATAATCCAGATTTTTAATTTTTTTTAAAATAAAAAACATTTAATGACTATTATATTTTTAAAATTCAAAAAAGAGTCATGTTTTTATAAAATAATTTATTTTTTAAAAATCGAAAATCATTCATTAATGTTTCGGTCAACGTGTTTAATAACTTTCCTAAACACTATAATCCAAATTTTTACTTTTTTTTAAAAATAAAAAACATTTAATGACTATTCTATTTTTAAATTTCAAAAAAGAGTCATTAATGTTTTTATAAAATTTTTTATTTTTTAATAATCGAAAATTATTCATTAATGTTTCGGTTAAAGTGTTTAATAACTTTCCTAAACACTATAATCCAGATTTCTAATTTTTTTTTAAAATAAAAAACATTTAATGACTATTCTATTTTTAAAATTCAAAAAGGAGTCATGTTTTTATAAAAGAATTTATTTTTTAAAAATCGAAAATCATTCATTAATGTTTCGGTCAATGTGTTTAATAACTTTCCTAAACACTATAATCCAGATTTTTAATTTTTTTTAAATAAAAAACATTTAATGACTATTCTATTTTTAAAATTCAAAAAAGAGTCATGTTTTTATAAAAGAATTTATTTTTTAAAAATCGAAAATCATTCATTAATGTTTCACTCAAACAAAATGGAGCCAAGTATTAAGGTTTGCGAATGAAAGGGGATGCCTAAATACTTGTCGAAGATTGACTAATATTATGAAAGAAGAAAGTTATTAATGTGATATAAAAATAATTTTGATTAAAATGAGACAATTTTTGTATTGTTACCTCATATGATATGTTATCAATATCGAGCCACCTATCCATGCCATAGAACATTAACCTGAAAATCAAATGAAATTACGAAATCATACACACTCGAACTCAATGAGCATACTGTAAATTATACATACACATTCGAATTTACATAAATAAAAATAAATTGGGAGATGAACGAACCAGTAGAATGACTCAAACTTATACATCCTTTTGTAGTTTATTTGATTGTGCCTGCAAACAGGAGACTCCTAAGTTAATACATTTGACTATGCAGTTAATACATTTGACTATGCAGTTAATACATTTGACTATGACTATATGGAAAGTGTACAACTAATTGTGCTATTAACTTTCCTATAATACAATCAATCAATCTCTTACCAAAAAACTCGACCCTTCCTTTTAACATCCAAGACTTTTCAAACAACCATTTATAACAATTAATTATTGTAATTATCCTTCCAAACTTTAAGCCATCAACTTAGGAAACAAATAAAATGCCAATAAATGAGACCCGAATCAACAAACAGGACCCGGACCCGAATAGCTTTCCTAAGCGGATTAATCACTAAAAAATATCCAACATTCTTTTACCTTTCATCTAATATTATGATTCTCAAGAACACCTCGAAGAACATATGAACATTCAAACTCACCCGAAGACAAACATCATCGAGCCAACATAATATCATGAACAAATATAACCAGTTAAGATTAACCAACATAAAAACAGATTACAAAACATAAATGATTCAAATCAATTAAAAACATATTCAAAAACAGATTAATCCTAAATAGAAAAAAAGATGATTACCTTTTATTGATGACCTTCTTGCCCATCAAATTACCACCACCATCCCCATTGTTAATCCCAACTGGAACCAAATTGAAGAGGTCAAATGTACGATATTATTTGAAATACCATTATGAAATTCATTTTTTTATCATGTTACAACAATCTTCCTTGTCTATAACTAAAACTTCAACCAGCATGGAAGGTCAAAACTGAAAGTCACACAATGATTAAAAGATTAAAAAAAAAATTGTTAAATACTATTTACCTAGAGTTGTAAAACCGGGATCAATCCTCGCACGATTTAGTAGAGTTTTCACCACCTCATCTCTATTCATGTACAACTGCAAACAGCGTTCTATCAAGTTTTGGACCTACAATATTCAATAACAGAATTAATATAGACAAATCTTGACATTTTAATAGTTCTACAAAAGAGAATAATATACAATATACAAAACAAAATATAAAATTTCCATACAAGTTCAATATCCTCCCTGGAAACTTTTCTGTTGTCATTGCTTGAAATGGAGATTGACCCAGAGTCAGGAACACGAGCTTCTGTTGCATTATTATGTCTATCGCTTTGAGACTCATGTGAAGCTTGAGCGTATAAAGAGAAGAAGGAGATGATTGAGTTTTGTGATTTAGGGTTAATGATTGAGTGGGTTAATGATATTAGGAAGGTTATTAATTCACATATTTTGACCATATTTATGTTTTAATTAGGAAAGTTAATAATTGTGATAAATTAGGAAGGTTACTAATTTCGGGATTTTTGATTTAAAAAAAAAAAGAAAATTTTATAAATTCCCACATTGTGCCATGTAGGATTCTCATTAATTGCAAGGGGTGTGAGGGATTGCCAAGTGTCCTCATGGACTTTTGTTTATTAGATGTATAGATACTAAAAATACTTAGAAATTTAAAAAAAATAAAAAAAAAACCCACCGCCTAATGGCCAAAACGCCCAGAACACTTCGACTAGCCCCTTATTCCGATATTGAAGGATGACTAGGGACTAGGCGGCGCCTAGGCGACCGCCTAGCCCGCCTTTTACAACAATGCTTGCAATATATGGACATATATACATATACATATACATATACATAAAATAAACTAACAAAACATAAGACCTAACCTTAACTTACTTTAGATCCGATGATCCATAATGCATTAGACATTAGTTATAGCTATAAACTCATAAAGTATAAGGCTATACAGTGTGGGGGTTGAAGCCCAATGGTTTTTGGCGTGGAAATAGGTGGAAACCCCTCTACTGATGTGACAGACACGTGCTGCTCGACGCCCCCTTCACCGCCTTACCAGGCTAACTATACTAAACTCAAATCACAAAGCAATCACTATATTCCAACTAGATTTCAAACATCAATCACACAAAAACGTTAACGTTGATGATGAACCAGATACAGAATATTGCAGTATATTGACGATCAATAGACAATTATGATGACATGCAACTACACAAATCGAAGATGAGGATTGATATGGAATAATTCTAGGATATTTACTACAATGATCAGCATGCATAAAAAAAAAAAAAAAAAAAAAAAAAAAAAAAAAAAAAAAACATTACCTCTAGGGTTCTTTGGATATATCTTTCGAGGAGTACGTAGAACGGTATAGTCACACTACCGAACGGTTTTAGTTTTATTGCGGGTTATTTATAAATCCATATTGTAGTGTTCGGGTCCCTTGTTTTTACAATACATTACCGTTCGGGTCCCTCGTTTTCTAAAAGATATCATGTACACAGACTACAGGATTTAAAAGAAATTAACCTTTCAAAAAAAAAAAAAATACACAAATCTTACCGGGTGTTCAATGAATCAAATTTCGAATCCACCCAGATGCTAGATTGGGTGTAAAAAGTGGTGCATAGTAATTGCTCGTCGCCAGGGACCAAAGCTTCATCTTTAATAGAGTAGGGTTTGTTAGTCAAAAGGGGGTAGCGGCGTAACTTGTTGCCCGCTTACCCTGCGCGGTCCCATTGTATATTGGTGAAGTTGTTTTATTGGAAATTAAATTTAAGAACTTGTTCTATAAAAATAGAATTGAAAAAATCTGATTTTGAAATTTTTAAATATGGGTTTGAATCTATATCTATATCTATATCTATATTTATACATATAATAAACTAAAGTTATTTTAATGACATGGCATTTAAAGAGAGTATTCTTTTTATTGAGTGTGCCATGTGTTATCTCATGTGGCAATGCCTTTATTTTAGGAAAATAATAATTTAAAATTTAAAAACAAAATTAGATTTTTATCTCTAATGTTTCCTCCCATAACTTTTAAACGTTAATATCTTTTATACACGAGATTTCTTAAAGAAAAAAATTACACCAAATTAACGAGCGTTTTATTATCTTTCCAACGAGTACCATAGTGCTATATAAAAAACAGAGAAAAAAACGACTATTTTTTGTAACCCAACAGGTATTGTGTCAGGTTTGGAATTAGTTTTAAAAAAAAATTGTGGGTTTGGGTCGGTGCTGGGATTAGGTGATACCCGACCCAATTACCTTTTTTTTATATTAGAATATGATAACTTATGGCAAAGATTTGTTTAAAATAATAATAATAATAATAATAATAATAATAATAATAATAATAATAATAATAATAATATTCATTAATCATATATTGGCAAGTCATTAATTATGTTGTCATATTAGATATTTTATTATGTCATATTAGATATTTCAACCCGGGACGTTCTCTAACAGGTAATTGCTATGTTTTCTTTTTCTACCATATTCTGAAATAGCTCAAATCTTATTGTATGCAGTTAAAGACCTTTGACTGAATGTATTGGTGCTAAACAATCTATGTCCCCTTAAAGTGCTTGCGATCTTAATATTCTGTTTTAGGTGTTGATGTTATAAGGTGAAATGGATCTTTTGGTATTTTTTTTTAAAGTATCTAATGTAAGTTGATACATAGATGCCATTTTTATAGTTTAGATACTTCTAATTTTATTCATTTTACATAGATTTCTCAACCCGGGACGCTCCCGGGGTATAAGTTAGTATATAATAAATCAAAACATTTTTAATGACATGTCATAATATTATGCATTTTCTCTTTTGAAAGATACCACATAAGATGTGATGTGACAACTCTAGACCAATTAAAAAAAAGGAATAAATATTGTTTAAATATGATTTAACATAATCTATTAAATACATAATCTACTAAATGCAAATATTAAAACTTTATTATTTTATCTCTCATGTTTCCTCTCATAACTTTTAAATGTTCATATCTTTTATATACGAGATTTTTTAAAGAAAAAAATTACACCAATTTAACGAGCGTTTTATTATCTTTCTAGCGAGTACCATAGTGCTATATAAAAAACGAAGAAAAAAACGAGTATTTTTTGTAACCCGACAGGTATTGTGTCAGGTTTGGAATTAGTTTAAAAAAATGTGGGTTTTGGTCGGGCCTGGGATTAGGTGATACCCGACCCAATTACCCTTTTTTTTATATTAGAATATGATAACTTATGGCAGAGATTTGTTTAAAATAATAATAATAATAATAATAATAATAATAATAATAATAATAATAATAATAATATTCATTAATCATATATTGGCAGATGCCATTTTTATAGTTTAAATACTTTTAATTTTATTCACTTTACTTAGATTTCTCAACCCGGGACGCTCTCGGGTATAAAGTAGTTTGATATATTCCTGAATTTGAATTGATTTCGAATCCAATTCAAACACTAAAGACTCCCGGTTGACAAACTGCTATAGAACTCAAAATCAAATGACTAACGTATTAAAGTAAGTAACAAACTACATGAAAATCAAATACATGAACTTAAAGCCGATTATTAGATTAGGGATTTAGAATATTCGATATTTTGTGATTTTAGGCAATTGCTTAGTAGTAGAATATTATATTCAATATTTAAAAAAATTAAAATTATGGGATACGGTTACCAAAGTCCGAATGGTAAAAGTTTGTGGCACGTGGGCTCCTGAAAAGTCAAAAATATTAACAAACTACATGCAAAGCTGCAAAATAAATAAAGGGAAAATGGCCAAAATAGCCCGTTGACCGTATGTTTTGCAAGAATAACCCTCTCTCCTCTCTTTGGAGAGACGGGACACGGCTCCCAACGAGCCTGAACCGTCTCCGAGAGCCTTTGGTTTTAGATCCAATGGCCAACCAACACGTAGCGTCTCTCATCCCGAGGCTGTACCGTCTCTCTCTCCAGACGGGTCAGAATTCAACCGTCTCTCTCCCAGACGGGTCAGAACCCCCAAGTCATCTCAAGCAGTTTTGGGCTACCGTCTGAACCGTCTCACGAGTGTATATAAATACCCCAATTCACTTAACAAAATTTGCACCCACCGCCCTCCCCAAACCTTTCATCTTCCAAACCAATGACGTTTTTTGCTTTCCCAACCGAAGCCTACCGGCTTACGAAAATATTGTCCTATTACTTGGATTGTTGTTTCATCTGCGTACGCCTACTTGGATTGTTGTTGCATCTGCGCGTGGGTTAACCCGTGTAATTTGCATCTACAATGTGGTAGTTTATTTTATTTGCAAGAAGAGTTCTTTGTCTATGTAACGCACATACTCCATTCAAACAAAGTTCTTAGCAAGTAAATTTAGGAAGTTTGTTGTAATAGTATAGTTTGTTTATTGTTGTTGTAATAGTATAGTTTGTTTATTGTTGTTGTAATAATATAGTTTGTTTAATGAAATATTTACTTTTATATATATATATATATAAAAAAACATAAATAAACATTCATCGCATTAATAAAATTACTTCGATTACAAAGGTTTTATAAACTACAAGTTAAGACGATCCCTCATCATTTGCCAGGCAGACACATGTTTAAATTCTTTGCGCTCCCTGGTTTGATACTGTCTTTTTGTGTATCTAATTGCCGCGTCTTCGGGCATGTCAGAGGGTACCACCTGAAGTGTCCGGTTGTGGTACCCGTTGAAGATTTGACACTTCGTGGTCAAATCGGTCAACTTCCGGCTAAGAGACTCGGTTGTTCGGTCTGACCCTCCAACCAGCCGATTGTACTCGTGCAATATACGGAACCATTTGTTGGTTTGGTGGGTGCTTTCTTCGACATGGCGCCATGCTGCAATCAGTGCAATTTCCTGTTCTTCGGTCCATCATTGCGGTGCCATTTGGATGAATTAGACTGTGGTGGTGGACGGTGGTGGTGGTGATAGTGTTAGACGGTGGTGGGGTGATAGTCTGACGGGAATGGGACGGAGTTTGTGTAACATCGCGAAATTTTTCCCAACTAGATACTTGAACCACCTTTATTTTCTAAATAATAATAATAATAATAATAATAATAATGAAAACAAATAATTTGATTATTTCATTCATAACCCATTCCTTGTTATTTCGGAGCCCAAATTTAAAAACCCAAACCTGAGCCCACTTGCCGACCCAGCCCAACAGCCCCTTCCCCTTTACCCGATTGTTTTGCTGAACCCGACAAGAAACCCGGACAAAAAAAAAAAACACGAAGTCAACTTCCAGAATCCTTAATTTACGCGCCTGTGGAACGAGACCGATAACTAGTTGACCAACATTAATAATCCATCCTTATACAGCTCACAATCCGCATCAAAACCTTCAATTTATGTTCATAATTAACGTGTGTTTGACCAATCAAGGTCAAACAATTAAAACCTTCCTAAAGCATGGTCACACTATAAATTGAACATTGCACTAAGACTAGGAATGGCCGATAAATGTATTCCCACTTTCAATTTCTGGTTTAATCTGCGTATAAATCAAGACCCGCTCGTTTTTTTGACTTTCGCGTTGACCGTGTTCTTGCTTCAATCACGCTCTGTAAGTCCTAATTAAATCGTTGGTTCTGTTCTTCGTAATCATCTAAACATTAACCCCATAAAATTCTGTGGAAATCGTTGTTAATTGCTTCAATTGGTTAGTTAGGGTTCTTATGTTAATATTGGGGAAGAACACTTCTGCAGACCTTGTGTATTTATTTAAAATAGATACAAGACAAACACAACCACTGATCTAGATCAAGTGGTTGTGTCTGGTGCCTTTAAGCCGGTCCACGCGGGTTCGAGCCCCAACATCAACAAAGTGTATTTTTTTTTTCATTCAAAGCTTATATATAATTACTTGTATTTTAAAATTCATTTTAAAATACTAAAACCCTTTTAAAAATTTTACAAAAATTATTTTGTGTTAATCTAGTGAAAAAGTTTAACATACAATTTTTAGTTTTCAAAAATTTATTTATTTAATATATAAAATAAATAAATCAAGTTTATTCTATTTTATTTATAAAATTCTATAAAAATATAAAAACGATCTTATAAATTTCCACAAAAATTACCCTGAGTTTTTATAACAATAAACTTTTCTGAAATGATTTTTATTTCTGAAAAATCATTTATTTAATATTTTTAATCAATTTTTGTTAGTTTTAATCATAATTAAATCATAATAAATTCATTTTTTAATATTTTTACACCAAAATTTTATATAAATTATTTCTGATTATTTGGAACAGAAATATAATTTTTAATCTAATAAATCTTTAATTTTAGTATTTATAAATATTAAAGTTAAATTTTGACAATTTGAAATAAATAGATTTAATATTCTGTTTTTAAGAAAATAATTTTATAAAAAAATATTTTTATACTTTAAACTCATTATTGTGACCATCTTAAATTCAAATTTTATAAAAAGACTTTCATTTATTTAATTATCAAATTTCTCTTATTTATTAAAACATTTTATTATTAATCCAACAAATGTTTATCCCCAAATCGAAACCCTAGAATATACTTGTAGACTAGATAGACTTAGACTTATTTGTTACCTTATACATAGGGTAATACTTGGCAATCTTTTGGGCTACACTCATACTATTCCTCAAGACTTAATACTATACTAAGGTGAGTTTACGTAACCATGTTTATGCAATTCTTCATACTTGCAACATTATACTTAAGCAATTCTACATACATGTCTGGTTGTAAACTTTAATGCCTCATGATTTAGACAACAACAACAGTTTTAACGAGTTTCAACATTACATAATCATTAGCTATGGCCAAGCCGGCGATACTCAATAATAGATCTATTGGATTGACAATCCCACCCGGATACGTGTACCCCCTACATAGGTAGCGTGGGTGATTGTTATCGTTCAACATATTACTAAGGTGAACCGTAGATGACGGGATGGACCTAAACTAGTCGGAGGTTTGATTATGTCGATTCAACATATTATGCTTATTCATGTAGACTTAAACTTATGATAGACATTTGAATTGCTAAACTTTTATTCATAAACTAAATTGCTTGACATGGCTTATGTATTCTCACCAACTTCTAGTTGACCCCCCATTTTTCCAAACTCAACAGGAAATACTGATGCTTGAAGTCTAGAGCTAGCATGAGGAGATATTTGAAGCTTTGCTTGATTATTTGATGTAGACTTTAATGTAATTCAATATTGTAATGAAATAAAGGATTATTTAAACTTGTGTACTACCATGAGCTACTGAACAATCATTCATACGTGGCACCTCGATGTTTCCGCCATCGGTTGGGGTGTTATAGATTGGTATCAGAGCCATGGTTATAGGGATGTAAGTTATTAGAAAAATAATCTAGTCTATAACCATAGGATTTAACCAGTACTTGTTTCTCTTACTTGCTTCTCTACTTATTCCTATTCTCTATCTCCCTCCTACTTCTTATCCCTACTTTAATCCCTACAAGAAGGTTGCTCTCCATCACTGGATCTACTCTTAGACTAATAGGACAAAATCCTCAGGTTTAACCTGAACCACCTTGAGATCCCATCGAAGTTCTAGATTTTAATAACGAACACGTGCAATCTGGAAGGGTGAATGCCTGTATTCTGAGTCTTCTGTCTAGGCTGGCATTGCGCATATATCCCAATCAGGCGAGGGACCGGATGCCTACCTGGGAATTCTCGGGATGAGTGTTCACTTATAGGCTAAAGCATGTCTTCATATGTTATTAGAATCTAGAATCTTTGATAAGTCAACGTTTTCGTTTATTCGTTTTAATTAATGAATAAATGATTACATTCCTTATATAACCTCATTCATTTCATTGTTTCTCTTACAGATCATGCCTCCACGTCGCAGCACTCGCATTAACAGTGGTGACAATCATGAAGAAAGGAGCAGCAACCACAACCACGACCGCAACACTAACCACAATAATGGAGGTGATGCCCAACTAGCTGCGATTATTTCCCAACAATTGGCACAACAAATCACAACTCTGGTTTCTAACTTGTTGACTCAAGTCATCCAAATGAATGGAAATGGCAATGGAAATCACGTAAAGAACAGGACCTTAGTTCAGAAAGGCGAGAAAACAAGTATTGTGGCCGCGGTAACTACCGAGAACCGGAAGCGTAAGACCAGGGATCCTGATGAAAACCTCACTACACAAGCTTCTAACAAGAAACCTTATACAAGAAACTTCCCATTTTGTAACACATGCAATCGACATCATCCCACTGTTTCAGCATGTCGCTTGTGCACCAATTGTGGTAGGTATGGCCATCTGGTCAACACATGTCGCGAGACCCCAAACCCTAATATCAACCAATCAACCAACCCTGCTCTGGTTGCTAATCCTAATCATCCTGGTAAATACAACTATGGTCAATGCTATGAATGTGGAAACCCAAATCACTTCCGTAACCGATGCCCTAAATTAAAACAGAGATCAAGACCCTCCAGCTACTTAACAACATGTCCCACCATTCGAACGTTGTTTGCTTTTAATCTATGTATTGACACTATTTGATTCAAGTAATAAATTATAGTATTGAAATTTTGTCTGAGAATTGTTTATATGGTATGATCATAACACTTGGATGCATGCTTGTTTGAATGTGAATTAATTGCTATATCTAAGTCTACACAACTACAACTCATTATCAAAGTGCAATTTATGTGTTTAATAATTGTTACACTTAATAGAGGATAAAAGTACTTGCTCAACAGTTAGTTGAATACCAAATAACCTACTCAACGATTGGTAGAGGTCATCATGCCTTTTCAACAGTCGGGAGAGGCCCTACAACCTACTCCACGACTGGTGGAAGCTATCGAACCTGCTCAGTCAGGAGAGGCCCTACAACCTGCTCCACGACTGGTGGGGACTATCGAACCTGCTCAACAATCGGTAGAGGTTCCTACTCACTAACTGGGAGAGTCTTTTTCCTGCTCAACGGTTGGACTCATTAAATACAAAGGTCCAATCACATGATTATTTCTGCATTACTTACATGTATGTTAGAGTAATAGAAGGACACAAAACCCTAATGTAAGGTAAATTGGTGATTGCGGTCCGGAACGTAATCATGAATTTACAGGTACGTTAAGGTAGTGTGAAATTCTATCAAGGTATCGGGAGATAACCAAATGTAAGCCTTAGTTATCTAGTAATTCAATTAGTCTTTCAATAGTCCATCAACTCATTCCTTTTAGGACTCCTAAAATTTAAGATTTGTACACTCCTTGCGATTTCAGACGAACCTAAAACTCACGCATACCCGACCTCTTATCCACACTATTCGAGACAGATTATTCTATTCATGTCATGCCTTAAAAGTTTCAGACCACACTTTCTATCCAATTACTCCCGACCCCGTGTTTTCAATAAACTTCGGGACGAAGTTTCTAAAAGTAGGGGAGACTGTAACATCGCGAAATTTTTCCCAACTAGATACTTGAACCACCTTTATTTTCTAAATAATAATAATAATAATAATAATAATAATAATAATAATAATAATAATAATAATAATAATAATGAAAACAAATAATTTGATTATTTCATTCATAACCCATTCCTTGTTATTTCGGAGCCCAAATTTAAAAACCCAAACCTGAGCCCACTTGCCGACCCAGCCCAACAGCCCCTTCCCCTTTACCCGATTGTTTTGCTGAACCCGACAAGAAACCCGGACAAAAAAAAAAAACACGAAGTCAACTTCCAGAATCCTTAATTTACGCGCCTGTGGAACGAGACCGATAGCTAGTTGACCAACATTAATAATCCATCCTTATACAGCTCACAATCCGCATCAAAACCTTCAATTTATGTTCATAATTAACGTGTGTTTGACCAATCAAGGTCAAACAATTAAAACCTTCCTAAAGCATGGTCACACTATAAATTGAACATTGCACTAAGACTAGGAATGGCCGATAAATGTATTCCCACTTTCAATTTCTGGTTTAATCTGCGTATAAATCAAGACCCGCTCGTTTTTTTGACTTTCGCGTTGACCGTGTTCTTGCTTCAATCACGCTCTGTAAGTCCTAATTAAATCGTTGGTTCTGTTCTTCGTAATCATCTAAACATTAACCCCATAAAATTCTGTGGAAATCGTTGTTAATTGCTTCAATTAGTTAGTTAGGGTTCATATGTTAATATTGGGGAAGAACACTTCTGCAGACCTTGTGTATTTATTTAAAACAGACACAAGACAAACACAACCACTGATCTAGATCAAGTGGTTGTGTCTGGTGCCTTTAAGCCGGTCCACGCGGGTTCGAGCCCCAGCATCAACAAAGTGTATTTTTTTTTTCATTCAAAGCTTATATATAATTACTTGTATTTTAAAATTCATTTTAAAATACTAAAACCCTTTTAAAAATTTTACAAAAATTATTTTGTGTTAATCTAGTGAAAAAGTTTAACATACAATTTTTAGTTTTCAAAAATTTATTTATTTAATATATAAAATAAATAAATCAAGTTTATTCTATTTTATTTATAAAATTCTATAAAAATATCAAAACGATCTTATAAATTTCCACAAAAATTACTCTGAGTTTTTATAATAATAAACTTTTCTGAAATGATTTTTATTTCTGAAAAATCATTTTTTTAATATTTTTAATCAATTTTTGTTAGTTTTAATCATAATTAAATCATAATAAATTCATTTTTCAATATTTTTACACCAAAATTTTATATAAATTATTTCTGATTATTTGGAACAGAAATATAATTTTTAATCTAATAAATCTTTAATTTTAGTATTTATAAATATTAAAGTTAAATTTTGACAATTTGAAATAAATAGATTTAATATTCTGTTTTTAATAAAATTATTTTATAAAAAAAATTATTTTTATACTTTAAAATCATTATTGTGACCATCTTAAATTCAAATTTTATAAAAAGACTTCCATTTATTTAATTATCAAATTTCTCTTATTTATTAAAACATTTTATTATTAATCCAACAAATGTTTATCCCCAAATCGAAACCCTAGAATATACTTGTAGACTAGATAGACTTAGACTTATTTGTTACCTTATACATAGGGTAATACTTGGCAATCTTTTGGGCTACACTCATACTATTCCTCAAAACTTAATACTATACTAAGGTGAGTTTATGTAACCATGTTTATGCAATTCTTCATACTTGCAACATTATACTTAAGCAATTCTACATACATGTCTAGTTGTAAACTTTAATGCCTCATGATTTAGACAACAACAACAGTTTCAACGAGTTTCAACATTACATAATCATTAGCTATGGCCAAGCCGCCGATACTCAATAATAGATCTATTGGATTGACAATCCCACCCGGATACGTGTACCTCCTACATAGGTAGCGTGGGTGATTGTTATCGTTCAACATATTACTAAGGTGAACCGTAGATAACGAGATGGACCTAAACTAGTCGGAGGTTTGATTATGTCGATTCAACATATTATGCTTATTCATGTAGACTTAAACTTACGATAGACATTTGAATTGCTAAACTTTTATTCATAAACTAAATTGCTTGACATGGCTTATGTATTCTCACCAACTTCTAGTTGACCCCCCCATTTTTCCAAACTCAACAGGAAATACTGATGCTTGAAGTCTAGAGCTAGCATGAGGAGATATTTGAAGCTTTGCTTGATTATTTGATGTAGACTTTAATGTAATTCAATATTGTAATGAAATAAAGGATTATTTAAACTTGTGTACTACCATGAGCTACTGAACAATCATTCATACGTGGCACCTCGATGTTTCCGCCATCGGTTGGGGTGTTATAGTTTGTGACTGAGAACGGTATTTATAGGGCTGACAACCGAAGCGTCGGACTAATCATCGGGACTCACCGGAGACGACGATACTCGAGACGTCTCGGGAGACGGCGAGTCCTCATGGGGAAATGTGACCCGTCTTGAGAGACGGTTGAACCGAAGGCCAGCCGGCATGGGGAAATGTGCCCCGTCTGGGAGAGAGACGGTTGAATTCTGACCCGTCTGGAGAGAGACGGTACAGCCTCGGGATGAGAGACGCCACGTGTTGGTTGACCATTGGATCTAAAACCAAAGGCTCTCGGAGACAGTTCAGGCTCATTGGGAGCCGTGTCCCGTCTCTCCAAAGAGGGGGGAGAGGGTTATTCTTGCAAAACACATGGTCAACGGGCTATTTTGGCCATTTTCTCATAAATAAAAGTATAAAACAATAATCTCAATTTTGACTTTTAAATGTCAGAAGTCAAAAGGAGTCGTCTTTTATAACATAGAGAAGTTTGATAAATATGTTTCACTATATTGGTGAAGTATGGTATGACTATGATCAATCTCCCAACAGCCCTTTAGTCGAAACAAACAAAGCATTAGTGTAGCAACGAGTCAGGGAAACAACGTCGTGCAACAGTTTACATATGTTTGATAAGATTTAGCGACAGGTCCCGCCTGAAACAAATCATCATCAAACCTGAGTTTGGGAATGTTGAAACAATGATACTTCCAAAAGTGAGATAGGATATTTGTTCTGAATACATTTTGCATTGACATAAGAATAAGAAGAAGTGTATGCTTATTATATTTGGAGGAAGGCTGCTGATTTTATCCAAAGGTAAACCTTGAGCTTGTATTGACATTATGCAGGTTCATTTTTTATTTATTATTACTATTACTAGTTACAAGACCCAAGTGGTTAAAACACAGAGAGCTTTTGGGGTTAATCATACATCAAATGTTGCTACATTAACACACCATTTAGTATTTACTATGAATACTGTTGGGTTAATCGGGTTCGTTTACGGGTCAACGGGTCAGCTGTTATCGGTTCATGCAAGCCCAGGAAAGTGAACAACTTGGGAGCTGATTGCTTGCGTAACTGTAGGACCAGTAGCATAAGAGTTTGACTAAGTATGTTGGGGTTTGGAAAATGAACGTTATGGTGCGAAGTTGATGCAAAGAATAGTCAAATATTGTACCTAGTCTTTAGGATATTTAGTTATTTTATTTTGTTTATGTTTCTACGTAATGTACTGGCTATATATATAGATAGCTTCATAGTTTGTTGAATAAAATTGCCCTTTAGTTCCATATTTCTTTTCTGCACAACACGTTTGTTCTTTGACATCTATATTACATATATTTGCTGATGTTAAGCGCTGGCTTAGAGGAGCAGATTTTGGTTCTGGTTGTGATTTCAGGTGGAGCTCTTGGGTGCCTTCTAAATGCAACATTTTTATGTGGCGTGCGTTCCTGGATCGTCTCCCCACTAAAACGGCTTTAGCTAGAAGGAGTATTATGGTGGATAGCCTCTCTTGCGTGTGGTGCCAGTCGTACGACGAGTCCATTGAACACCTTTTAACGGGTTGTGCGATGGTGGCTGGGGTGTGGGATAAGGTCGCGCTGTGGTGTGGTATTCCTAGACCGTTTATCTTTCATGTGAAGGACGTTATTTCGATTCATGAACATAGTGGCGTGGCGGGTATTAAGAAAGAAGTCCTATATGGCATCATCATTATTACTTGTTGGAGAGTTTGGAAAGCGAGAAATGAGAAAATTTTTAATGGCTCCGACACGGATGTGGTGAGATTGGTTGCGGACATAAAGGCATTGGGTTTTCTTTGGTACAAAAATAGGTTTAAGGGCGGGGTCGTGGATTGGGAACATTGGTGCTTGTTTGATGTAACGTAGTTTGTTTGTTTTTTTTTGGATTTCCCCGTGTATTGGCTGTGTTCTCTGTCTTAGAGAGCATAGTCGTTTTGTGTGTTTAATGAAGTTCATCTTTCAAAAAAAAAAAAAACTACATTCTCCACCTTAACCGCCGGATAGTCATAAGCAAATAATTACATATGTTAAAACGATCCATTACATAAATCAGAGTTTTACTACGTGTATTCCAGTCCCATAAAGTAAAAACTAGTACAACTCAAATTCAACTATCCACTTTTAGACACAAAAGCCTACTCTTTAGTTCATGATGATTTCTGCTTTAGTCGATGCACGTGGATATTGTATTAATACTGTAAGTATCTTTACTTTACCCTGAATATCAACCCATGATTACTTTCTTTAGCATTGGGGACTTGGCTAAAATAAGCTTCACAAAATCCATTCCTGTCTTCATGTTGCTCAAGTTAAATATCTCTATTACACGGAGATGATCTAGGATAACATGTGAGTAATCTTGATGATCAACAAGGTTCATAGTAGTTTGTGACAGCTTCGGTTGGGTAACGTTCCATCTATTAGTAAACAAATAACATACCATTACATATAAACAAATAACTTTACCTCCATTTTAATTGTCTCTATATTTGGAGAGCTTGTAATCAATCAAAAGAAGAGTAGAAAGTAAGTCGACTTCTCTCCCAAAGCACAGTCCAAATCCATATAATTCAAGACGTTTGAGATGGACTAGCGAGGTTGGTAGCATTCGTGGGATAACACCTTTAGCAAAGCACTTTATCCAAAATAAAGATAAAAAATCAAGAAACATATTTAACCAGTTGTATGATTATGTTTTGACTTGACAACAATTGACCAATTACGGCAATGAATGACCATGACTGCAAAACTCTGATAGGGAAAACGAGAAAGTAATATGCATCACCTGGATCAGGTAAGAACTCATACGCAGACGCTCAAGCAACGGTAAACACTCAAATAACTCAATGAAGTTAGAACTCCAAGACCCCAAAAGATGTGTTCCATTGCCAACCTGCAGAAAATATAAAACATCCAAACAATAACAAAATGGTCTAGTTTATAGTCCAAATAATGACTTTTCTGTTCTAACTTCCAAAAGAAATCATGTCTAAGATGTAGCGCTTCTTTAGACATGGTTGACTTGTTATGTGTGGTATTTAAATTTTAAAAACTGGGTTACATGCTGTCAAAAAGAATAAATGTTTAAATGTTTATTATGCAATTAACACTATATACAATAGTAGAGATCATACCAGAGTGAAGTCCTTAAGTAGCAGGCAATTAGAGATAAACCTTAGAAAATCTTTCGCTGTAATGCAGACATTGTAAAGATATAAACTAAGCAGCCTGCTAAACCCTTTAAAGGTTACCGGAGGTTGTAATACACAGTTGCGGAGTTCTAGGACCGTTAACTGTTGCAACTTGAAGAAAGCAGGCAGTAGCTTATGCTCATTGTCTGATAAGGTTGTTTGGAGTCTTTTCACGCCACCAACACCACCCCGTATGTAGCGTGAGGCAGGTTCGGGGAGATTTCCATAAGACTCGACTTTTTTTTTATATGTAAACTGGAAATGACTAATGACATTGCTTTACCCGTCTTTTTGAAAGGAAAACACTACTGCTAATGTGATGCTATAAGGTTGTTTAAAAGGCAAAATCGAAAAGTTAAACCCTTGTTTGCATGGCTATAAGCGCATTAATTTAACTGGAATGATCATAACTAAACTAAAAGACCGTTTAACAGTTGAAACGATTAATGTGACGAGTAGTAGGGATGTCAATATAGGATACAAATAACCCACAAAAATAACATCACAAATTCTGAATAAGCAGCAGTTTAAACGTTAAACGATATACAAAAGTTTCGCAAGAAAACAAGAAAGGTTTATGATTAAAAAAAAAAACTGTTAACCAACACATTTTGAGTACTAAGCTTACTGAGACCTTGAAACATAAACAACCCAAAAAGGCTTCCCACAACTAACTGAAAGCGGGTCAAGATGAAAACGAAACAATAACTTATGGTTTAAGTATGATTTTTGCTCTACTTGATGCACGTGGAAGCCCAAGCAATGCTTTTAGTGTCCCAAATCTAGTCGGCAATGAAACTGAGTCGCAAAACACTAGTTGTGCTCTATCTAGCATCGGTGAGTTGGCCAAGATAAGCTTCAAAAAGTCCATTTTCGGCTTCATCCCTCTGAAGTTTGTGATCTCTAATTCACGGAGATGTTCCAAGCTAATGTCTGAATAATCTAGTACGTGTACGTCAAAGAAATCCTCAGCAGTTTGTGATACCACTTCACTTGGGTTGTAACGGCACATCTATTGAAAAGCAAATATTTCTAGCTGAGTTATTAAAAGAAAGAGTGTGATATAGCT
This sequence comes from Ambrosia x helenae, assembly GCA_030844895.1. Lineage (NCBI taxonomy): Eukaryota > Viridiplantae > Streptophyta > Magnoliopsida > Asterales > Asteraceae > Ambrosia > Ambrosia x helenae. Next base: position 98,271,060 of record CM061223.1, read on the forward strand.
ATTACATATCAACATTTATACGTCTTTACCTCTAGTTTAATTTTCTTTATATTTGGCGAGCTTGAAACCAAAAGATATACAGAGCTTAACTCGTCTTCTTTTGCAAATGACAGTTCAGATAAGCCAAGATATTTGAGGTGAACTATCGCCTTTGTCAACTTTGGTGCTTTAACACCTAGAGCAAAGAACTTTAACCAAAAACAACCATTAGCAGAATACTATTATCAATTTGTCAGTAATGAATATAGCGGGTGAACTAATATGATACTTTCTTTTTCTAAAAACATCAATTTCAAGTACCAACGCGCATTTTGGTAAGAGACTGTTTTGACCTGCACCCAGTTGATACCTTTTTAAAGCGACCTGTTGTGACCCATTAGCTGACTGGCCCAAGCCACCCGTTTGCTAGTCATATTTTAGTTGCATGAGATGTAGTAAGAGAGATAATGAGCTATGGATTACCTTAACAGGCCAACGGTTCATTTCTAGATGCTCAATAAAAGGCAAAAGGCTGAATAAGTCAACAAAGTCAGAAGAACAACCACTTTGTCGGAAACGAACTACATTTTCAATCTGCAGGAACATATATAGATTTAAACTATGGTCCCAACTTGAATATAGAAGCCGTTTATCAAGTAAATTATTAGTTCTTACTATTGTAAAGAGGATTTGACTGAATGATCTTTCACATTAATCATAATCGGTATAAATAATACAATGATGTGCAAGTAAATAGGAAACTAGTTAATAGGCTATAACAACTTTCCTAAGATAAGATAATTTACTATGTTTACAAATCAATCACTATTACACCCCCGCAGTCGAATCGGGAGGTTGACGGACGTTGAGACTGGAGCGAAAGTCATCGAACAAGACACGCGGCAAGCCCTTGGTGAAAATATCAGCCACTTGGTAGCGTGAAGGCACATGTAAGACACGAACACACCCCCGTTGTACCTGCTCTCTAACAAAGTGGATGTCGAGCTCAATATGTTTCGTCCGCTGGTGCTGTACCGGGTTACCTGATAAGTAAATGGCACTGACATTGTCGCAGTAGATCAAAGTGGCCTTGAGAAGCGGTTGCTTTAGCTCGAGCAGCAGGTTGCGAAGCCAACAAATTTCAGATACAACATTAGCGACCCCTCTGTATTCGGCTTCGGCACTGGAACGTGACACGGTTGGCTGTCGTTTGGATGACCAGGAAAGTAAGTTGTCTCCAAGGTAAACACAGTATCCTGAAGTAGAACGGCGTGTATCAGGGCAGCCGGCCCAGTCAGCATCAGTGTAGGCACGAAGGGAGATGTTTGGAGCCGGAGTAAGAGAGAGACCATAGGCCGTAGTACCCTGTATGTACCGTATGATACGCTTGAGAGCGTTCCAGTGATCATCCGTGGGAGAGTGCATGTGCATACAAATCTGTTGAACAGCATAAGAGATGTCGGGACGGGTGAATGTAAGGTACTGGAGGGCACCCGCCAAGCTACGGTAGGTGGTGGGGTCATGGAACAATGCGGAGCCGGTAGTACCAAGCTTGGGACCCGTGTCCACCGGGGTAGCAGCCGGTTTGCATGAGTCCATTGCTGCTCTGTGGATGATGTCTCTTGCGTAGGACTGTTGAGACAAAAACAAGCTGTCACTTGTGCGAGTGACAGAAATACCCAGAAAGTGAGATAAGGGGCCCAAGTCTTTCATGGCAAACTCAGCAGATAAGGATGTCATTAAGCTACGACGAAGGGCATCAGAAGAAGTAGTGAGGATGATGTCATCCACGTAGAGAAGCAGGTAGGCAGTATCCTGACCATGGTGATAGATGAACAGGGATGTATCTGACTTGCTTTGAATGAAACCCTGCAATAAAACAAAGTCAGTAAACCTTTGGTACCAGGCACGTGGGGCCTGCTTCAAACCATAGAGAGACTTCTTCAGCTTGCAGACATAGCCCGGAAAATGTGAATCCCGAAACCCCATGGGTTGATGCATATAGACAGTTTCCTCCAAGGTTCCATGAAGGAAGGCATTAGTAACATCTAACTGATTTATCACCCAAGAACGAGAGAGAGCCAAAGTCAAAATGAGGCGAATGGTTGCCGGTTTAACTACCGGACTGAAAGTTTCACCACAATCGACCCCTACCTGTTGGCTGCGACCGTCACATACCAGTCTAGCTTTATATCTTTCCAGGCTACCATCCGACCGAAACTTATGTTTAAAGAGCCACATACACCGAATAATATTCATGTCAGGTTGACGAGGGACCAACTCCCAAGTCTCATTTTTAATAAGTGCACTAAACTCATTGGTCATGGCATTGAGCCATTCAGGTGATGACAAGGCAACCTGTGGGGATTTGGGAATAGGCACAATGGTGGAGGTGTGAAGGTTAAAATGATGTTTGGGTTTGGTGATGCCGTCCATGGCTCGAGTGCGCATGGTACGGGTCGGTGGATGAGGGTGTGGTTGCTGGTGGGCCTGGGAAGAGGAGTCAGCCGGTTGGGCCGTAGAGGCAGGTTGGGAAGGTGACTGTGAGAAGTGGGCCGGGTTTGGTTGGGCTGTACACGAAGGAGAGGGAGGATGGCTGGGGAAGCCCGGTGGGGATATGGGCATTGGGCCAGCAGGTTGGTTGGATGTGGGCTGGATAGGTTTGGGGCGACGGGAGTAAGTGCGAGTAGGGACTGGGGTGGGCTGAGGTAGGTTCGGGATGGGTTGCGTGGGTGGAGTGGGCTGGCTGGTGGCGGGTGTAGAGGTGGGCCGTGTAGTGGTAGTGGTGGACGGGTTAATGTGATCCCATAGAAGTGGGTTAAGCCCGTTAGAGAGAAAGTCATAAGAGGTGGGTTGGGTAGGTAGTGTGGTGGAGTAGGGAAAGATTGTCTCCTCGAATTGGACGTGTCGAGAGACGAAGATGGAATTTGTGGTGAGGTCTAAGCACCGGTAACCGCGATGATTAGGCGGGTACCCGATAAAGACACAAGGTTTGGAACGGTTGGCAAGCTTGTGAATGGTAGTGGAGGGAGTTAAAGGGTAGCATAAACACCCGAACACGCGAAGGTGGTCATAGGTGGGGTCACATTTGTACAAATGTGTGGTGGGGGAAAGAAATTGGGTATGTTTGTTGGGGATGATGTTAAGAAGGTAAGTGGCGGTTTCAAGGGCGTATTGCCAAAAGGATGGCGGTAGGGAGGATTGGGCGAGCAAGGAGCGTATCATATTATTAATCGTTCTAATTTTACGCTCTGCTTTACCGTTTTGGGAGGAGGTGTAGGGGCAGGAAAACCGGAAATGCATTCCGTTGGTGTGGCAAAAATTATGGAAGGACTTATTGTCATATTCCTTGCCATTATCACATTGAAACTGTTTGATTTTATTGCCAAATTGAGTAGTGATGTAGTTATTAAAAATGGTGAAAATAGAAAATACAATGGATTTATTGGTTAAGGGAAATGTCCAAAGAAAGTTTGTAAAGTCATCCAAAAACAAAACATAATATCGGTGACCCCAGTGCTAGGCACGGGAGACGTCCAAAGATCGCTGTGAATAATGTCAAATGGTAAAGAAGTACGATTACAAGAATCATAAAATGGCATGCGTACACTTTTACCAAAAACACAAGCCTGACATAATGTTTTGTCTATTTTATTAGATGAACTAGAAACAGGGAAAGGTAAAGCATGTAAAATAGAGGAACTCGTGTGTCCAAGGCGTTGATGCCAACGTTCTTGAGTGATGGCCACAAAAGCATTAGAGGTGTTGGAAGGAAGTGGTGCTGTCAGTGGGTATATATCTCCCGAGCTATTGCATCGGAGGAGGTGTGCCTTGGTCTTGAGATCCTTCACAGTAAAACCGAAAGGGTCAAATTCAATGGATAATAAATTGTCAGTAGTAAGTTTACGTACCGATATGAGGTTTTTGACAAGGTTTGGGGCATAAAGGACATTGTTTAATTTAAAAGGTGGGAATGGAGGTGGTAGGGTTAGGTTGCCTTGACCAATCACAGGAATGGTCATTCCATTTCCAACTGCAATATATTTGTTAGTGCAAGTATTAAAAGAAGACGGGAAGTGAGTACCTTGTGGGTTTTTCATATGACCGGAAGCTCCGGTGTCCATGAATCCGTGTGGGTCCTGCTGTTGAAGAGACAAGGCGTAGAGTGCCTGTTGAATGTCAGTGGGGGAGAGTGTGGCCGTGTATGCCTGTTCAGGTGCGGGTCCGAGAATGCCAGTAGAATTGTTGGAGTTCCGATGGGCAGACGGGTATGGACAAGGCGGTGTTCCAGTGGATGCAGCCGAGTTGTTTGAGGCAGCCTGCATGAGAGAACTCCACTGATTTGCGGTCCACGAATTTGGGAACACAATATAAGGGTGTTGAGAAGTATTGCTGACCGAGCGGCCGCCTCGAGAGGCACCCCTGCCACGACCAGAATTCCGGGATCTGCCGCGGCCTCTGGTACGGTTGGGGGCAGAGGCAGAGGCGTCGTGGGACATGGTGGTAGCGGCAAGGGCAGTGGCCGATGTGGTTGCCGCTCGAGCAGAAAGGGTTTTCTTGTTGGATTCGGCCATGGTGAGTCGGGAGCGACATTCACTGAACGCCGGTAAGGGGTCCCGATTCTGGAGGACGGTAGAGATGCTTTCATAGGCCTCTGTCAGACCGGCCAGAAGCTGTGTAACGAGCCGCTGGTTATCAACCGGAGCACCAAGACTGTTTAATTGCTCAGCAAGGTGCTTCACCTGCTGGCAATAAGCAGCCATATTTGGAAAAGCATCGAGATGAATGTTCGAGAATTGCTGCTGAAGATGGATATGACGGGCCAGTTTGTTGTCGTTGAAGTGGTCGGCAATGGCTTCCCAGGCTTCGTAAGCGGTCTGGCCCAGGATCAAGATAATATGGAGAAGGGGTTTGGAGATAGTGCCGTAGATCCATTGCAAAACCAGCGCGTCAAGCCAAGACCATAAGGCATCAGCTTCGGCTCTGGCTGCAAGAATCTGGGCAGCATCGGTGTCAGAAGAAGCACCGGCTGCAGAAGCTGTTTGGGGACGAGGCTGAAGGTGGTGGTACACCTGGTAGGCGCGACAGTGCACCTCGAATAGGGCTGTCCAGGTGGTGTAGTGGGGTGATTCGTCTTCCAGAATCAAAGGTATCATGTTTTTGATGTTTGTTACTGTCATCGCAGGGTGGATTTTAGCATCAGAGAGGTTAGACATGGTGCAGAAGGGGGGCAGAAAAACAGATGAAGGTGAGAAGAGGGCGGCGGAGCAGTGGTGGTGAGGTAGACTGCCGGAAAAAAGATGGCGGCAGAGATAGGGTTACAGGGAGGATCGGAGGGTTGGTTAGAGGTTTGATACCATATTGTAAAGAGGATTTGATTGAATGATCTTTCACATTAATCATAATCAGTATAAATAATACAATGATGTGCAAGTAAATAGGAAACTAGTTAATAGGCTATAACAACTTTCCTAAGATAAGATAATTTACTATGTTTACAAATCAATCACTATTACTTACCAGAGTGAAGTTTTTAATCATAGGACAGCAACTTAGAAACTGCAGAAGCGTAGCATTGGTTATAGCGACTTCATAAAAGCATAAGCTTGTTAGCCTGCCAAATCTAGGAAAAGTTGCTAGAGGAAATATTGCACAATTTCGGAGTTTAAGGTGAGTTAAGTTCTGCAATGAAAAGAAAGACGTGGGTAACATATGGCAAATTCCCAACCCCATACTAAGTGTAAACTTCTCAAGGGCTGTGTGTCTTGATAGATAATGTATGATCTGGTCAATCTCACAACAGCTTTTTAGTTGAGGGATACAAAGTGAAAACTCAAGCACCGGACAATGGTGTAGTAACAGTATGGTGTAGATATCAAGAAAGAGTTTATGCTTGTTGGGAAACTCAGTTCCTCGCCACAGTCCTTCGTTGAACTCAAGTTTGGGAATGTTTGCAGAATGATAGCGCCACTTCCGGGACAAAACGCTAGTTCTAAAAGCATCGCGTATAGGCAGAAAAGTCAGAATTGTTTGTATTATGCTTGAAGGCAGGTTGCTGATGATGTCCAAAGGCAAACACTGAGCTTTCATCCTTGAACTGTAAATATTGTACAATTCAATGTAAATAACAGTAAAAAACTGAAGTCATACACAAGTCATACACAGTAAAAGCATAAACATGAAATCCTGAGTAATTGAAGTCGGTAAAGTAGTTTGCAACTATGAAATATTGAGGATTTAAAAACTACTGTACAACAATCGTTAACTCAAGAACAAGCGCAGAAAAACAGTAAGGTTGATGATGAACTAGAAACAGATATTGAATGAAACAAGTCTAAAGTATGCATTTATTACAAACATATTCTACAACACTCGCTACCTCAAGAACAAGCACACAAAAATTGTAAAGTTGATGACGAATTAGAAACAAATACTAAACAAGGTATAGAATTAAGAAAGTCGGAATTATGCATTTTTAAGCGAATGTAGCACATGGAAGATCAAATTAACAATTAGTACATAACTAGAAGATTATGGATGGGGATATAAGGTTCTTGGTTTTGAAATTAATCACTGAAGGATAATATAGCAATTGCTATATCACATGTAAAAATCCATACCATATTGTTGTTAATAAACTGTAATTAACTATGCCAGACTGCCAGTGGTTGAAATAACCTAATAACGAAGGTATTAAATACAACCATTAAGAGCAGCCTATGATGTGAAATCCATATCCGCATGCTAGAAACTAGAGGAACACAAGCACAACCTATAAAGTTAGTGATAAACTTCCATTCTAGAACTCTAGAAGTAGTATTAATTCCCTGTGTTTTGTTGTAGATTCAAGTCCATGGATCCAAATTTCATCCTAGAAGTGTAGATATTGTACAAATGTACAATCCAATGTAAATAACAGTAAAAAAACTTAAGTAATATATACAAGCCCATTGATCCAAAGTATGCAAGTCCATGGATATAGTATTAAGAAAGGCTAAAGTATTCAATTTAGAACAAATAGTTGTATTGATGACGAAATCGACTAAAGTTGTACAAAAATTAGTACATCTAGGGTATTTTTGGCAAAACTAGCGGTAGCTGGTTGCTGGAAGCTAGTAACTTTTTAAATATATTTTAGTGTTTGGCAAAATAGCTGGAACTTTTAATAAAATGTATAAAATGACCAAAATGGACATAACTAAAAGCTTGTATGCATGTTTTTTTTATGGTAGAATGGGTATTTGTTTCATTTTACGCATTAAAAGATTGTAGCTAGTAGGAGCTTTTTCTTAAACGCTAGTGTGCTATTAGCGTTCAATATGGAGTCTTTTCTCCTAACCTAAAACCAGTGTTGCAGAAGGCGCTAGGCGCTAGGCAGGCGGTGAGGTCCAGCCTAGGGACTAGTCGGGACTAGTCGGGACTAGGCGAAATTAGGCGGAATTAGGCGTTTTGGTACTTTTATACGTATTTTATATATATACACAAATTTAGGTGTTTCATGTTTAGCAGTAACTTTTAGAAATATAAAATATAGCTATATATAATTTTTATATATATTATAATGTTTATTTTTTTTTTACTTTTATGTATAAATGTAAAAGTTTCAGGATCAAATGTAAACTTCTGAAGATAGAGGGGTTAAAGGTTAAAAAACATAAACTAAATTTAGACTTTTAGTTAAACTTTGAAAGATAAAGGGGTAAAAATGAAAAAGGTATAAACTTTATTTAAAACCCTAGCAGCCACCTTTCTTCCTCTCTTTCCTCTTCCAACTTCCCCTTCTCCAGCAGATCTGCTCCAAAGTCACCGGAAATCGTCGCCGGAACTCATCGCCGGAACTCGTCGCCTAGGTCCGCCTACCGCCGCCTAGCACCGCCTACCGCCGCCTACTCACCGCCTAATCACCAAAACGCCTAATCCTCCGCCCAGGGCTGTTTTCCGATATTAGGTTCCGACTAGCGCCTAGGCGCCGCCTAGGCGGCCGCCTAGAGCGATTTTTACAACCTTGCCTAAAACCTTCAACCTCCTTCAACCAAACAAGACTTCTTATTAAGTAGGAGTTTTTTCTTAAAATCTTGAAGCTAGAAGCTCTTAAAAGCTCTTAGTGTTGTTGGTTCAAAAAGCTCACGGCTCAGTTCGTAGCGCGATCGAAAAAAGCTTGATTTGAAACGACCTGAGCCAATCCGACTCTTTTTCTAACTACGCCGAGCTCGGCTCAGCTATTGGCACGTTTAACTCTGAGCTTGTGCTCGAGCCGAGCCAAGATGTCTTGTTTAATTTCGAACTTAAGCTCGAAGCCACCGTGGCCTGACTCGTTTACAGCCCTAGGGTATATTTGATATGTTTGATTGTATGATATTAGATGTAATTAAGTATGGCAATGGTCGATATAAGCAAGTAACGAAAGTATTAATTAAATACAAACCTAGTGTAGTGTACAACACTCAACAAGAAATACACAATAGTGATGAATTAGAAAGTATATTGAACCAACGATATGCATTAATTATAGAAGGAACGTAAAGTAGTATATTGAAGATGAAATATATAATGGAGAAAATTTAGAATGACATGAAAATATATAGTATAGTATAGTTTACCTGTCCTCTAGCTAGGGTTTAAGTTTAATTATGGATGATGATGATGGAGGAGTTGAACTGCACAATGATCTTTAGGGCAGACGAAGATTATTATTGTTGCTGCTGTTGTTATATAGCAATGGGAATGAACAAAGGAGGGTTTAAGCGCGGGTTTGGTGTCCTTTTTTTTTTTTTTTTTTTTTTTATTTATTTATTTTTTTTTTATTTTTTACGGCCAATAAATTGGTATCACTTACGGCGTGCCGCTAATGTTGCCACGCGATCATATTCCATCACCAAGTCACCAATTCAGGAGGAAACTCATAATTATGAGAAAACCTCCCTTTGTGAGATTCGAACCCAAGACCTTATGGTCCCTAAATCTTATCTCACCACCAAGATGCCGCTGAGCTAAGTCTTATGATGGCACTCCACCTGACAGCAACAGCAAGGAAAGAACTCAAAGGAAAAGGAAGCGGAGAAAAAATAAAAAATATACGTGTTGAAGAGTTTTTATTAAAGGAAGGGACCAGAAGGAAGGGGGAAATGAAGTAAAAGGAAAAGAGTAAATTGCTAAAATGGCCCCTCAGGTTTGGCCCAAAATGCTTGTTTGGTCAGTTATCTTTTTTTTTTGTGCCAAAAGCACCCCTCATAGATCGAAAATTGCCAAAATGGCCCATATTTAACTGAGTTTTTAACTGAGTATGGAAAGTCAGTTAAGTCTGAGGGGTAATTTCGTCCTTTCACTCTATTATTTTTTTAAAGTTAATAACCCCCTTCTCCTTCCTTTTGGCAGACCTAATCCCACCCTTTTCTCTCTCTAAACCACCACCACCACCACCACCCTTCTTCACCATCCACCACCCTCCACCACCCAACATACATTATAGAGAGAGACAGACTAGAGAGCGGAGAGAGAAACGAGCAGAGAGAGTTTAAACTATAGTAACTAACCCTTCGATTACCATATTCAATCAGAATATCAAAACCAAATCTAGATTCCAAATCAGATATACATCACCAATTATTATAATACACAAACAGTCAAACACACACAAACTTAAACTTAAACTTAAACTTACGTTTACCTAAAACTTTCAACCAGATCTTAAGCACAAGCACAAGGATATCAACAACAACAACCTGTTCATCATCACCACTCCTAAACAAGAGGTAACCAGGTCACCGGAGATGGTGACCGGAGTTGTAGAGTCGTCGGAGACAACAACCTGTTCATCATCACCACTCCTAAACAAGAGGTAACCTTCTCTGTCATCATTCATCATCATAATCCCTAACTCCTCCTCCGCCTCCGGCGGTGCTCCGGCAGCCAAACCCTACAACCACACCACCACCTACCACACTCCACTCGATTATTATCATGGGGAGAGAGAGACGTAGAGATCGAAAAGAGAGGGGGAGAGAGGAAGAGACAGCGACGGTGGCGGCAGCGGTTGGGATCTAGGGTTCCTGTTCAGATTTGGGTGGTGTACGGTGGAGATTGTGGTGGTGTTATCAGACGGCGGCGGCGGAGGGTTTGGCTTCTGATTTGGCTTCATGGCGGCGGAGGGTATGGGTTCTGATTTGGCTTCTTATTTTTGGATATAAGGTTATCGGGGTGATGGGTATGGGTTCTGATTTGGCTTCATGGCGGCAGTGGTGGTGGCCGGAGCTTCGCCGGAGGTGGAGGAGACCACCGGTTTCCTTCTCTCTCTAGTTCACCCTCTCTTTCTCTCTCTACCATGTGTGTCTGATACAGAAGTATGTGTGGGTGTCGTTTTTATAAGACAGATGGGTTAAAAGGGGTTTTTAAAACGTTTAGAGATGAAATGACGAAAATGCCCCTGATACTTAACTGACTTTCCATCCTCAGTTAGAAACTCAGTTAAATATGGGCCATTTTGGCAATTTTCGATCTGTGAGGGGTGCTTTTGGCACAAAAAAAAGATAACTGACCAAACAAGCATTTTGGGCCAAACCTGAGGGGCCATTTTGGCAATTTGGATGTAACTCACAGAAGTGGCCAAACCTTAGTGACGGAAATGACATTTTCCTCTTTTTTTTTTTTTTTTAATTTTCATTTACTTCAAGTTTTTAAACAATCTATAATCTATATCTATAAACAATCTATAATCTTTAACCATAATGCTACAATAGTTTTATTTCGTTTATTCTTATTACACTTATTGCCATATTAATTGATTTTTTTATGAGTATATATTTTATGGGCCCACTTTTTCCTATCGCATTGACCCCGTATTCTCAGAACAACCCTGAAACCTAACTGCTCAATGATTGGGACCAACATTTGTACTCATCATGGCAGAATTCTAAACCTCTACTCTTCCACTTCCAACGCGATTGACTCATTTAGGTAAATGGGTTACACATGTTGTGTTAATAGTTACACCGGTTAGGTTAACTTCTCCACGAATAAATTCATGAGTGGTTTATGTATTCAACCCAATTCATAACGCACAACTTTCAAAGGCTGAGTTAAAGCTAACTCAGTTTAGCATGATGAAAAACAAGCCATGTATTTAGGGTACTAAACCAAAATGTAATGTTTAAACATTTTATTAATGAAGTCATCACATACCATCTTTAAAATCATAAACCACCCAACATGACATCAAGATACAAAATCACAGCAGTGCAAGGAAAATCAACAAAACATACTAAGATTACAAATCAGCTAATTTTTTCATGACTTCATCAAATTGTTTTTGAACTTTTTTCTCCCTTTCCACTCGTTTGACCCACTCTTGTTCCCGATCTCGTTCCATTTTTTCCAAACGCTTTTCCAAATTTTGTTGCGCCTCCTGTTCCTTTTCTAATTCAGCTCGAACATCTTGGACCTAAAATTGAATTTGTTAAAACATATGTAATCAATACATGATACATAGTTACATACAACTACACATACATATGCTCAAAATAGATACGGGTCAAAACGGGTTTTGCTCAAAATAGGAATGGGTCAAAATAAGGGGTGATAAAAAAAAGGTTCGGGTCAAAACAGGTCGATCTAAATAGTATCAAAATAACCAACATTATTAAAATATAGTAAAAAATTGTTAACAAACACATACATATATATTTATATAAGAACATTTACCTGCTAATATCATACAGCCTACTAAAATTTTATTACCCATATCAAATACTTAACTTTTGCATTTATAAAGCATTGAGCAACTTCCCATTATATCAATTGTGGCTGTTAATGTTACACTGCATTGGCATCCCAAACATCAGTTTCTTCTAATTTGTCAACAAAGCAAAAGCAGAATAATACAGGATGTACTAGCAACCATACAGTCACATCAATATGTATCATTTCTAGCAGTAAAGTTTGTAACATACATACAAAAACACATCCAAATTCGGTTCAGGCCAAAACGGCTTATAGCAGAGAAGTATTCCCGCTATTATCAGGTTCCAAATAACGAGAAGGTGGATGTAGCCTCAATGCATCTCAAAGAGAAAGCCTTTGATCCTTACTGCAGAACTTGCAGATACACTCACTCACAAAACAGTGATGTCAGAAACAGGTGGACGGTTTACTGAATGTCAGTTTCATAAAACCGTATACAAGTCCATTTTCCAGCCCGGTTCTTTTAGTTAGAAAAGTGCAACACATGGCGTGTGTGTTTTGATTATCGTGCCTTAAATCGGGTTACTGTGGCTGATAAATATGAAATATCCCATCTCGAATATTGATGAGTTGTTGGATAAATATCCACTTGTACGCCTTCAATGGTCACTACATGCCCCATAAGAACTACCTGAGGCTGACCACAACATTTGGAAAACTTGGCAAAAAAGTAGTTATTTCTGTAACCAGGGCTGTTTTTAAAAGTTTAATATGGAGTTCCAAGCTTCCATTGTAGATCAGAATATCATAAAAAACATCAATATAAAGTGGTGTCTATACGGGCGAAAGAGATCATTCATGGCTTCTTGAAATGAGGATGGAGCATTTGGCAACCATAAAGGGAAACACTACTGCTAATTTAATGCTATAAGGGAAACACTACTGCTAATTTAATGCTATAAGGTTGTTTAAAAGGCAAAAGCGAAAAGTTAAACACCCGTTTACATGGATATACCGTATACGATTGCTTAACTGCTCATTTACATGGCTATAAGCCCATTAATTTAAATGGAATGACCAAAACTAAACTAAAAGATCGTTTAATAGTTGAAACGATTAATTATGTGACGAGTACTAGGGATGTCAATATAGGATACAAATAACCCACAAAAATAACATCACAAATTCTGAATAAGCAACAGTTTAAACGTTAAATGATATACAAAAGTTTTGCAAGAAAACAAGAAACACATAATACCTTTTTATCCACAAAAATGCTGCCAAGAAAGGTTTATGATAAAAACAATCTTGTTAACCAACACATTTTGAGTACTAAGCTTACTGAGACCTTGAAACATAAACAACCCAAAAAGGCTTCCCACAACTTACTGAAAGCGGGTCAAGATGAAAACGAAACAATAACTTATGGTTTAAGTATGATTTTTGCTCTACTTGATGCACGTGGAAGCCCAAGCAATGCTTTCAGTGTCCCAAATCTAGCCAGCAACAAAATTGAGTCGCAAAACACTAGTTGTACTCTATCTAGCATCAGTGAGTTGGCCAAGATAAGCTTCAAAAAGTCCATTTCAGGCTTCATCCCTCTGAAGTTTGTGATCTCTAATTCACGGAGATGTTCCAAGCTAATGTCTGAATAATCTAGTACGTGTATGTCAAAGAAATCCTTAGCAGTTTGTGACACCACTTTGTCTGGGTCTTGGTTTAAAAACGCGCGAGGCGCTCCGAGGCGTTTTGGGTCCAAAATCCGAAGCGCGGGGCTTAAAGCGCGAGGCGAGAGCTTCACGTATAGCATTAAAAAAATTATAAAAAAATATTTATATATGTCAATATGACATTTTCTACATGTTAATCAATCATGAGCACAAAAACATGATTATAAAACACACTTGAACACTTAAAAAGCATATTCAAAACATAAAAACGACGAGGCACTACTATAGCGGGCCAAATAAAGCACTTTAAAAGGTTTTTTTGGCTGAGGCGCTACTGTAGCGCTACTGTAGCGCGCGCCTCAAGCGCCCGAGGCGGCGCTTCATGTAGTTCAGCGCTTTTTGGCAAAAAAAGCGTTTTTCTTGGAGCCTCGCGCCTCAAACGCTTAAAGCGCGCCTGAGGCGCGCTTTTTTAAACCAAGGTCTGGGTTATAGTAGCACATCTAGTGAAAAGGAAATATTTCTAGCTGAGTAAAAGAAAAGGAAGAGTGTGATATAGCTATAACATATCAGCATTTATACGTCTTTACCTCAAGTTTAATTTTCTTTATATTTGGGGAGCTTGAAACCAAAAGATATAGAAAGCTTAACTCGTCTTCGTTTGCAAAGGACAGTTCAGATAACCCAAGATATTTGAGGTGGACTATCGCCTTTGTTGACTTTGGTGGTTTAACACCTAAATCAAAGACCTTTAACCAAAAACAACCATCAGCAGAATACTATTATAAAATTTTCAGTACCAACGCGCATTTTGGTAAGAGACTGTTTTGACCTGCACCCAGTTGATACCTTTTTAAAGCGACCTGTTGTGACCCATCAGCTGACTGGCCCGAGCCACCCGTTTGCTAGTCATATTTTAGTTGCATGAGATGTAGTAAGAGAGATAATGAGCTATGGATTACCTTAACAGCAAAGCGATTCATTTCTAGATGCTCAATACAAGGCAAAAGGCAGAATAAGTCAACAAAGTCAGAACAACCCCTTTGTGCGAAACGAAATGCATTTTCAATCTGCAGGAATATATACAGATTTAAACTATGGTCCCAACTTGAATATAGAAGCCGTTTATTAAGTAAATTATTAGTTCTTACCAGAGTGAAGTTTTTAATCATAGGACAGCAACTTAGAAACTGCAGAAGCGTAGCTTTGGTTATAGCGACTTCATAAAAGCATAAGCTTGTTAGCCTGCCAAATCTAGGAAAAGTTGCTAGATGAAATATTGCACAACTTCGGAGTTTAAGGTGAGTTAAGTTCTGCAATGAAAAGAAAGACGTGGGTAACTTATGGTAAATTCCCAACCCTATACAAAGTGTAAACTTCTCAAGGGCTGTGTTTCTTGATAGATAATGTATGATCTGGTCGATTTCACAACAGCTTTTTAGTTGAGGGATACAAAGTGAAAACTCAAGAACCGGACAATGGTGTAGTAACAGTATGGTGTAGATATCAAGAAAGAGTTTATGCTTGTTGGGAAACTCAGGTCCTCGCCACAGTCCTTCGTTGAACTCAAGTTTGGGAATGTTTGCACAATGATAGCGCCACTTCCGGGACAAAACACTAGTTCCTAAAAGCATCGCGTATAGGCAGAAAAGTCAGAATTGTTTGTAAAATGCTTGAAGGCAGGTTGCTGATGATGTCCAAAGGCAAACACTGAGCTTTCATCCTTGAACTGTAAATATTGTACAATTCAATGTAAATAACAGTAAAAAACTGAAGTCATACACAAGTCCATGGATCCAAATTTCAGCATATTATACCCTACTTCTTACATATATAGGTCACTCAATTCGGGGTCTTTTAGATGAGAGGATCGTTCATTTAAAAAGCATAAATATGAAATCCTGAGTAATTGAAGTCAGTAAAGTAGTTCGAAATATTGGGGATTTAAAACCTATTGTAAAGTTGATGACGAATCAGAAACAAATACTAAACGAGATATAGAATTAAGAAAGCTGAAATTATGCACTTTTAAGCGAATGTAGCGTATGGAAGATCAAATTAACAATTAGTACATAACTCGAAGATTATGGATGGGGATATAAGGTTCTTGGTTTTGTAACAACCCATCCCATATTGTTGTTAATAAACTGTAATTAACTATGTATTAAATACAACTATTAAGAGCAGCCTATGATGTGAAATCGATATCCGCATGCTGAAAACTAGAGGAACACAAGCACATCCTATAAAGTTAGTGATAAACTTCCATCCTAGAAGTAGTATTAATTCCCTGAGTTTTGTTGTAGATTCAAGTCCATGGACCAAAATTTCATCCTAGAAGTATACTATAGATATTGTACAATCCAATGCAAGTCCATGGATATAGTAATAAGAAAGTCTAAATTATGCAATTTAGAACAACTGTAGTATACTGATGACGAAATCGACTAAAGTTGTACAAAAATTAGTACATCTAGTGTTGTTACTTGTTGGTTCGAAAATCTCGTGGCTCCGTTCATAACTAAGCCTAGCTCGGCTATTGGCTCGGCTCATTGACTCGTTCAACTCTGAGCTTGTGTTCGAGCCAAGATGCCTCGTTTAAATTTCAAGCGTAAGCTGTAACCCACCTGGCTAGGATCATTTCAGCTTCTTTGGCGCAGTGGTGGAATTTTAAGATATTTGTAGGTAAATTGAGTCCGGCTCCCACTTATTTGATCTTCCGGCAACTACCGATCGAAAAAAATTGAGTGCGGCCCCCACAACCAAATTTGGCCACTTTTTACAGCCCTAGGGTATATTATATGTTTGGTTGCATGATATTAGATGTAATTAAGTATAGCAATGGTCGATATAAGCAAGTAACGAAAGTATTAATTAAATACAAACCTAGTGTAGTGTACAACACTCAACAAGAAATACACAATAGTGATGAATTAGAAAGTATATTGAACCAACGATATGCATTAATTATAGAAGGAACGTAAAGTAGTATATTGAAGATGAAATATATAATGGAGAAAATTTAGAATGACATGAAAATATATAGTATAGTATAGTTTACCTGTCCTCTAGCTAGGGTTTAAGTTTAATTATGGATGATGATGATGATGGAGGAGTTGAACTGCACAATGATCTTTAGGGCAGAGGAAGATTATTATTGTTGCTGCTGTTGTTATATAGCAATGGGAATGAACAAAGGAGGGTTTAAGCGCGGGTTTGGTGTCCCTCTTTTTTTTTTTTTTTTGAACGGCCAATAAATTGGTATCACTTACGGAATACTTGAGTATCATCGTGCCATCAATGTTGTCACGCGATCATATTCCATCACCAAGTCACTAATTCAGGAGGAAACTCATAATTATGAGAAAACCTCCCTTTGTGAGATTCGAACCCAGGACCTTATGGTCCCTAAGTCTTATCTCACCACCAAGATGCCGCTGGGCTAAATCTTATGATGGCACTCCACCTGACAACAAGAGCAAGGAAAGAAGTGGAAAGAACTCAAAGGAAAACGAAGCGGAGAAAAAATAAAAAATATGTGTGTTGAAGAGTTTTTATCAAAGGAAGGGACCAGAAGGAAGGGAGGGAAATGAAGTAAAGGAAAATCTTTTAATAAAACTTTGAGTAAATTATTAAAACAGTCTCTGAGGTTTGGGCCAATATGTCTGTCCAGTCCAATCTTTTAAAAATTGCTTGAATACTCCCTGATCTTTCAGAAAATAGGTCAAAACAGTCCAACCACTTAACTCAGTTAAATTTTCTCAGTTAAGTCAGGAGCATTTTCGTCAAGTCACTTAAAATTTTAAACCCTCACAATAATGCTTGTAGGGCTATCTAGACAGTATGCTTTCTCCACATCAATTTTGATTGATGTTCCAAGGTTAGATCTCATCAACTCCTCACAATAATCCCTAAGAATGGCATACTGAGTTGTATAACAACCTACCATTTTATTGTATACTTTCACTTTTGCCCTAAACATCTGGTTTTTGGTCACCTAAACCTGCATATTCTTCTAAACAATATCAACTAAAGCATCAAGTGTTATGTTTGGACTTGTCTGGCCAATATGCTCTATCTCCTAAGTCAACCAAGAAACTGTGCATAATTTAACACCCCGACATTGAAGACAAGAATGATCTGTGATTAAGGTCTTCACAACCCAAGCCCCAAGTACATGACTATAGGAGATGTGAAGGGCAAAGGGACACGTGGGTTTGAGGTATTTCTTTCTAGGTTTCTTGGGTTTTGAGGTGGAGGCTCCTGCCTCTCCTTTTTTTTTTTAACTATTTTGGGTGGGTTTATAGAAATGCCCCCAACTTTGATTTATCTGCATTAATGGCACAACCACCACCAAGTTGTGGATTAATACCCTGGTAAACAACACTGAACCTACCATTATCATTCTTCACTATTCTTAGTTGCCTCCTGGTTTCCACAGCAAAGTCCTTCACCGTCTTCTTTATCACAGCTCTAGAAGTAAATGTTTAAGTAACATAAAAGGGGCAGTCATCATTCTTTGATCTGCTTCTCCTCTTCTGTTTCTTCTTCTTCCTAATTGACTTATGCAACTTAGGCTCATTCTCATCGTTCAAACTGTCAAAGTCATCTAAATCTACTTTAACCTCAACTTCCATTTCATCCTCTGATTCCTCACCTTCACTACCATTTGGGTCTACTATAGCCTTGTAGTTTTCCATATCAACCTCATAATCATCTACTAAATTATCCTCATCTACAATAAAGTCAGAGTCCTCATCATCATCCTTCTCTGTAGTCTCCATGTCATTCTCTACAATCTCCATGTTTTTCTTTTTGTTCCTAGTGTTTGCATCACCACTATCCTCACTATCAGATGATTCATTGTCCGCATCCCTATCCACATCCATATCAGGTTTATAAGCACTATCTTCACTATCAGTACATTCCCACTTATCCAAATCTGTCTGATATGAGAATTCTTCCTCATCAGACTGATTAACGACTTCACTAACCTTTCTGTTTTTTAAAGTTTCATAGTCTGGGACTATATGTTCAACATATACCTCAATTAGCTTCTCAGACTCAACTAGTTTGAGTAGTTCTAAGACTTGTTTATAAAATAGGATTAGTCTTAAACCAGTATCTAGACTTTGTCCTGGCTGCCTATAAAAAAAACCTAACTTCATCACTTTCTAGGTACCCTAGTTCAGACAAAAAGTTATACAAAGTTACCACAGCAAACCAATCAGTGTGCACATGATCAATGTAGTTAACCTTGGCATTTAGATACATCATAGCTACATCAGGATCACTAAACTCACCAGCATGATAAAGCTAAATCGAAAACTTCTCTTTGCTTGAACCTGTATAATCATAGAAATAGAGGTTATGAAGCTTAATCAGAGTGCACATTATCATAGAAACAGAGGTTACTAAGACAACATAGACGAAAACTGTTGTACTCGCCATATTTGGAGTCGTGATCAAATCCTTGACCTGTAGGATCGATTTGGAGCTTGAATCTGATTTTGATGAAGAACAAGATGAAAATAGGGATGAACACACACTTGAATATGACAATAAAAACCCACTAGATGATTTGCATAGATGAATACAATAAAACCCCCAAAATCTCTAGCATGTGTGTTGGTTCAAAACCCTAATCTAGCATTCTATTTATAGCCCAACCATAATTAGGCTAATTACACTTAGGTCCCTAGGGTTAACAAAATACTAAAACTCTCACTAAACCAGCAAACTATTTTTTAAAGTAATAAATATATTTTGTCTAAACAAAATATATTTATGTATCCGTAGCGTCTTTCTCTATCATAACTTGAGCTTCACTCGTCGATCTACTATCCGAATTTCTCGACTCGCCTTACGTGTTGACTGCGACTCGTTCGACTTTGACTTTTCTTGACCGAACATTGACTTGTTGACTTTGACTTTGTTGATAACATTAGACTATCAATTTTAGACCCAACAATCTCCCCCTTAGTCTAATGTTATCAATCTCTCGTATCATCTTCAGAACCGTCAATCTCTACATACTTTGATCTTTAATTTGGAAAGCTTCAGTCTCAAATACAGTACCCAACAATACTCCCCCTAGACTGATGTTTTCCATATATTCTTTGCTGAAGGTGTTCTTGTCACTTTGTTCTTTGAGTACTCATATCCAACAATCTCCCCCTTTTTGCATGCATCATCATTGAAAATCAAGAACAAACTTTTTCAACTCTCGGTAGCTTGAGTGGTTTAAAAGACGTAGGAGGAGGATTCCTATCTTGGTGTCTTCTGCAAACTTGAGGAAAAAGGTGCTTTGGTTTGGTGTCTTGCTCAACTGATGATCGGCCATCATTGCAGCAAGTAGTCCAAGAAACCTATCCACAATCACAAACACAACTCCGAATTTTCTTTAGACAAATTCAACATACAGACAAAACCGTATACATCTGTGGTGTGCAATCAGGTAATTATCTCAAACGGCTTGAGACAAAAATAATGTGACATGGAAGACTTAAAAATAACTGTACACAAATAAAGATTTTTTTTTTTAATTTTAATCCTTTTTTTTTTTAAACAACCATCAACCTTCGAGATATAGAAGGGATCAGATATGGGATCACACTAACTTGAAAAGCCTAGCCACGTTTCAACTTTCATGAGGAGAGCTACAACCCAAGAACGATTGTCGGTATGTTTGTCCTCTTAAGTCCATGCCTCTCGTCTTTCAACATACTTTTGGTGATGAGATTATCATGTTTTTGGTAATATTGATGAAAATTTCGTGGACCCCACTTGTGCTAGGTATAAGCCTACCAATCCTCAAGGTTTATCGAGATATAATGATGAGAGCTTCAGGTCTATGTTTCCATAAGCAGAGAAGATGATCATTATTTCAATCAGATGATGAGAGCTTCAGGTCTATGTTTCCATAAGCAGAGAAGTTGATCATCTGATTGTTGAGCTATTTATATATATTTGCACGTCACTAACATTGCGTGTCTTTTGGTGCTCACTTGATTTGTTGGCCCCGCATTGGTAGCCTGCACTCTTAGGTGTCTTTTGAACATATATGCACAAAATTTTCTGTGTCTTTTAATCTCTCAACCTATGTATGACCGGACTCAGCCTGTGCAGACCTAAAACACAGTGGGAATCTAGCTTTTCTTGTAGATTTATTACTATTCACCTTATAGCAGTTTACTCAACTTGAAGGCTGAACCTACCGACACATCATTAACTTGTAGTTGGAACGTCCTTCAGATCCTATTCATGTGCAGACATAAACAAGTTAGTTCCTATCATTTCCCATATAAGATCAGGATTATTTGCATTAATCACATCTCATGGCCGAGACTATATTTTCATACTCCCCCTAAACTTTAATTTTTGTACAACCCCTTTTTTTTGTAATTAATTTTTTTTTTAAATAATATTTACAAAAAAAAAAAAAAAAAAGTCTTCCACATCAGACACACATAAACATATATCAGCAAGAAAATGAGTGTGTGACAACGGTGTCAATTGTGCCATCAGGTCAGATACCATAACCAAACCTGTGAGATTTCCGCTCCAACCCTATTCTTGGAACAACCACTGTTACTAACCGTGTTACTAACAGTCCTCCATGGTAGTTCCTGCACTCATGAGTAAATTAATTAGAGAGTGGAACCCAGGCCATCGTGGTCCTGGTTTGTCCTTTTACATCAATGTAAGTAACTTCTTGAAACACCATACCTTTTTCCTCATTAGTTTCTTGTTCAACTTTTGTTTTGATTTACCAAACCTGTTTTGGTTCAAAAAATTTGTTTGTGAAAGATTTAATTTTTGAAACAATTTTTTGTTTAAAACCTGGAGGAATAGATTGTGGTTTTGATGCTTTGGTCCTTTTAATCTTTGAATCATGTGAAACCGGCTTCACATGTGGAGATCTTGATGGAATATGAGTCATCCTAACATTCAAAGATGTGTGCATTTTATCCTTTGATCCAAAGAAGCAATCCGTATTACCTTTTCCGCTTGGATTTTGTCGTTCTGGACATTGCTTGAGCACATGACCTTCTTTACCACACCTAAAGCAAGCCTTGAATGGCTTTTGATAATTTGTTGTCCTGCGTGAAGCAACTGGGGATGTAGATTGTTTTGAGCTTGATTCGGCTTGTTGAGAAGCTTTGGGTTTTACAACACCTTTTGACTCTCTGATCTTTGACCCCGTGTGATTTCCATTCATCACTGATTCATCATCTGAAGTTGAGCAATCTTCTATAAACAGATCTTCTTCCAGTGAATCTTGATGGAGTTGATTTGTAGTGTCAACTCTATCATCAAGTTCTGACACTGAAGTTTCTGAGTCATTTGAGCTTTCCCATTCTCTGGATGAACAAAACTCCGAATCACTTTGTGAATCATCTTTGCATGATGTTGACGGAGTAAACTCTGGAATTTCTTCAGTTAAGAACTTTCCAAACCTGTTATTCTCAAGAGCGGGAACAAAAACAGGTGGAGCACAAACGGTTTTATCATCACAAAATGCAGATTTTAAATCAGCACATTCATGCACAATATCATCATGACAAACATCAGAACGTGAGATAGGTTTCTGCCTATCACAAACATTTACCACACCATTCGAATCAACATTAGGTCTAGGTCCAGTACAACCATCCAAATTTAAGACGGTCTTAGTCTTTTCATTATTCCAAATAAACCAATTAACTGTTGAGTAACTGGCTTCTGGGTGACCCAACCCCAAAGTCTTTCCACCACAACTGTCATCATCTTCAACTTCTGCCTTTTGTGTCGCTTCTGCATTGCTTTTAATCATATTAGAGTTTGATTCAGGCGTGACACATTCTTTTTCGAAAAGATCATTTTTTGGATGTGGTTTTGGAATGGGTATATATTCACTTTTGCTCAAGGGTAAAAATAGAGATTTTACAATTCCCTTTTTATCCTTATACCCAATTCCATCCTTGACGAAAGATTTCCTTGAACAATCAAGGATATCTGTATGAGCATGCTTGCTTACATTCCATTTGTCCACAACAATTTGGAGATGATTTGTAGATATTTCTAGTTTTTCAGTTAAGTCATTTATTAAAAAATCTTTTCTGAGAACAAATTCTTTTAGAGTGTGCATTTCAGCTATTGTTGCATTTAACTTTCGCTGATATGCTAACTCATTTTCTTTCATTTCAGTGTTAATTTTTCGGATGTCATCCATCTCTCTTAAAATTCTCCTATTGTGGGACAAACAGTAAGCGACGGTTGTAACACACCTTGGTGAGCACAGCTTTGATTTTATTTCAAGTGGAATACTTACCAGGTCTCTCTCCTCAACCTTCTTCTGCATACTCTGCGGTGGTTGATCAGCCTTGCTTGTGGAAGTCTTCTCAGCAACTAAAGCTTCCTCGGCAGCAGCCTCGTTTCCTTTGTTTTCACTCAACACACTTTTTAGACCAGCCTTCTCCATCCCTCCTCCTTTTGGTATCTCCGCTGATGACCCTTCCAAGGAGCTCACACCAAGTGTTGATTTTGTGCAGATCTTTGCCATCAGTGCCTTGTTGTTGTCGACTTCTGCAACCGTAACTTCTTCACCCCAGTCACAATCCTCCCCAAATGCCTTTGGTGCTTGTGTTTCAGCAGTCTCATTTTCATCTGTTACTACCACAGATCCTTTTGTAGGCTTGATCTCATTTCTAGACTTTGTTGAAGAACTATTAACATTTTCAGCTGAAATAGAGGATGGAGTGCAGCTTTTCGCACTAATAGGAGCAGTGAAAGCCATGTTTTTAGACATTGATGTTGGTGGACTTGATAATGGAACGTAACCGACTTGATTCATCTCACCCTTTGTGACATCATTTTCATACGACTTTAAGGTATTTATCACATCTGACAAAGTCATTGGAAAAATCATAAAGTCCTTCTTGGCCGTCATGAATTTCAAGCTCCATTCCTTTGGGAGTGAATTGAACAACTTCTTGATTGAATTGCGGTTGTTAACAGGAATCCCGACTTTCTTCATCTTTGTGAGCATATTCATGAAACGATCGATGTGACTGCTTAAACTTTCACCACGAATGCTTCCAAACATGTCATACTCCTTTTGAACCATGTCTTGCTTCTTCTGAATCATGTCCTGATTTCCTTCATAGTAGTCACACAAGGCATACCACAAAGACTGAGCAGTGGTATACTCTTCGAACATGTTAAAAACATCATTCGACAGAGCCTTGGTAAGAGCATCGTAGGCTTTATGATCACGTTGAATCAACTGCTTGTCAAGGTCTGTATAAGTAGTTGGATCAGTGTTGAACACCTCTCCTGCCTCTGTGGTCCTCATTGGGATGTGTGGTCCGAGTTGAACTGAGGTCCATTGGGTGAAATCATTCACATAATAGAAGGCTTTCATACGGTTCTTCCAGGTTCCATAATCTTGTGCACCCATTAACTTAGGGATTCGAGACATGGTTCCAGTTTCCAGTTCAGCTTGGGTTATAGGATTCATGGTTAAGTTGTTATTGTTACCAGCCATTGATTAAAGTTGATTTTGAGATTGATTTTCTGAATTTAGAGTTTTAAAGTCCAATACTAAGTCCAAGTCCTTAAGTGCGCAGTCCTTAAGTGCGCAGATTTAAGTATGCAGAATTTAAGTATGCAGATTTTAAGTATGCAGATTTTAAGTATGCAGAATTTAAGTATGCAGAATTTAAGTATGCAGATTTTAAGTATGCAGAATTTAAGTATGCAGAATTTAAGTATGCAGATTTTAAGTATGCAGATTTTAAGTATGCAGAATTTAAGTATGCAGAATTAACGGTTTGTTGATCTGATGGCACAAGAAACTTCGGGCAGAATAACGACTAGAACACACGAATAAGTACACTGTGATAAAGCCACAGAAGGCTAAATCACTGTCTCCCAAAGTTTCCTTTGGTAAGTGCTCAAATAAGTATGCAACTTATGAGTTAAGTGCACACATCAAGAAATAAGTATGCAGCTTATGAGTTAAGTGCACACAACAAGAAATAAGTATGCAGCTTATGAGTTAAGTGCGCAAATAAGTATGCAGAATAAGAAACAAGTGCGCAATTTATGAGTTAAGTGCGCAAATAAGTATGCAACTTATGAGTTAAGTGCACACAGCAAGAAATAAGTATGCAGAATAAGAAACAAGTGCGCAACTTACGAGTTAAGTGCGCAAATAAGTATGCAACTTGATGAAAAACCCAAAAAAACTTTAAACAATCTATAAAATCTTCAAGAAATATGTATGCAACTTATGAGTTAAGTGCACACATCAAGAAATAAGTATGCAGAATAAGAAACAAGTGCACAACTTATGAGTTAAGTGCACAAATAAGTATGCAACTTGATGAAAAACCCAAAAAAAAAACTTTAAACAATCTATAAAATCTTCAACAGAAATCAGATTAAATGACGAATTTGTAGATGGTTAAATCCCAAATTCGAGTACCAAGCTCTGATACCAAATTGTAGGATCGATTTGGAGCTTGAATCTGATTTTGATGAAGAACAAGATGAAAATAGGGATGAACACACACTTGAATATGACAATAAAAACCCACTAGATGATTTGCATAGATGAATACAATAAAACCCCCAAAATCTCTAGCATGTGTGTTGGTTCAAAACCCTAATCTAGCATTCTATTTATAGCCCAACCATAATTAGGCTAATTACACTTAGGTCCCTAGGGTTAACAAAATACTAAAACTCTCACTAAACCAGCAAACTATTTTTTAAAGTAATAAATATATTTTGTCTAAACAAAATATATTTATGTATCCGTAGCGTCTTTCTCTATCATAACTTGAGCTTCACTCGTCGATCTACTATCCGAATTTCTCGACTCGCCTTACGTGTTGACTGCGACTCGTTCGACTTTGACTTTTCTTGACCGAACATTGACTTGTTGACTTTGACTTTGTTGATAACATTAGACTATCAATTTTAGACCCAACATGACCGTCTTTCCTGATACGCCATCCTTCGTCGTCGTCCATGATCAACAGGGGTAGCAAGAATTGCAGAGGATTGTTGATTTTGGAGGGAGATGAAAGCAGAAGGAGGGTTATGACATAAAAGACGAACAATTAGGGTTAAAACATTTATAAAGGGGACAAGGTTAACTAGGTTTACAAATTTTAAGTGACTTGACAAAAATGCCCCTGTCTTAACTGAGAAAATTTAACTCGGTTAAGTGGTTGGACTGTTTTGACCTATTTTCTGAAAAATCAGGGAGTGTTCAAGCAATTTTTAAAAGATTGGACTCGACAGGCATATTGGCCCAAACCTCAGGGACTGTTTTGGTAATTTACTCTAAAACTTTCCTCTCAAAATGGAAGGAAGTAGAAGGAAGGGAAAGGAAAACAAATAAAATGTTTATCATTTACTATTTTACCCCCATACTTAAATTATTACAATACACGATGGGGGTATAACAGTAAAATTAAACATTTCTTTTCTCTTCCTTTCAACTCGGGAACACATAAAGTATTTAATTTCTTTTCCTTTCCTTCAAACTCGGGAACACGAAATGAAGTCTCATATTTTCTTTTCATCCCTTTCTTTTCTCTCCTAAATTCTCTTTCTATTCTTTTATTTCCGTTAGTAAACTCTGGAACATAGCGTAAAACAAGACAAAGTATAGGAAGTCACTGGAACTTGCCACCTGTCAATTTAACCTAACCACAATTAAACCACGATTAAACTATTTCCTTCTTCCCTGATGTAAACTTTTAGAACATAAACCTAACACACCCTTTCTCCTTATTCCCCTGCACACACTCTCTCCGATCATCGGCCGTTATAATCCCACCGATGGCCACCGCCAATGAGGACTCACTCTGTCAAGCACGTGGCACGGCTATACGTCAATTGAAGTCTTCTGGTGCTTCTAAATCCGAAATTGATGAAGCTTTTAAAGCATTAAACGAATTAAAACTTGAGAAAACATCGATTGAGAATCGATTGAAGAAGAATAAATAATAACCGATTTAGCAGACTTTACGTAGCGGCTGATGTTACCTGGAGGAATATATTGTAGGGGTGTCATTGGAGGCAAAGAAGGAAAGACATTAGCAGTGGAACTTTGATTCTTCTGATGGAGAAGATGATTGAGGCGGACCACCAGAAACATGAAGAGTCTCCCATATATCAGAACAGTTGGTTTTCCAAAATCCAATTTATATGTAACGTGCGTTTGTTTGGTGCATTTAAAAATAAAAGGTGCGTTTAAATAAAAATACAAAAGAAGTTTTAAAAATTGTAACGTGCGTTTGTTTGTACAATGAGTGCGTTTAAAATTTATAGGTGCTTTAAATTTTGGTTCGTGTGATTTACAAAGGTGTGTTTAAATTTTTGTTAGTGCGTTTAAAAGGCTCTGTTTTTCACCAACTTCATCATCTTCGTCTGCAACTTTTTATAACCTAATTTTTATATTTAATCATACTTATTGAAACAAAATCAAAAGTATTTGACAACTATTACGAGCGTTTATTCATAATTGTATGTTTTTCATATGATTAAATCGTCCCAGAGTAAATCTCTGTTTTTCTAATTTTTTCGTTTTCGTTAATTATAATCGAATGTTTTTTGTTATTTTGATTGTGTAATCATTCAGATTGGTTTAATCGATTTCAATTATTGAAAATTTTTGTTTCGGTTGATTTTGTTGTTACGATTTGAAAAAAAATTAGACGTTTTTTCCTAATTTACCATTGGTTAGTTTGACCCAAGTATGACTACGGTTTTTAATCAGCATCCAACCATCTTGTTAATTTAATGGCTGTGATTGCTCCTTACACTTTGTATGTTAAGGTAGTTTTGTACAATATCTATTCCCTTAAAACAAAACACCCAACTTCGTTCACCACTGGCCAATAATAATAAATAGGGGTATTAAACAATCCAAAGTTTTTCCCATTGGCCAATAATAATCCGAACTTTAACGTTAGGCCAATAATAAACCTTTTTTTCTGACGTGGCATTAAAAAAATTAATTTCCAAGACATCATGACAAGTTAGCATGCCACGTCAGCTTACACTAACCCAGTTAGTTCAGAGTTAACGGAGGTTCAGTTTTGACACCCACATGTCCACTTGGGATTATCCTAGGCCAACGTTAAAGTTCGGATTATTATCAGCCAATGGCCCAACCTTTGGATTATTAAAATCCAATACCCATATAATTATTTAATATTCTAATACCAATATTAAAAAGTTAAAGTTACATTAAAAAAAGAGTTAATTGCAATTTCCGTCCCTGTGGTTTGCCTAAACTAACAGGTTCAGCACGCGTATAACATCATGAGTACCTGAGGTTTGTGTTTCTAACACTTTACGTCCCTCCTGCTAACGGACATCCACACTGCCGTTAGGTTACCCCACGTGCACCTCACGTGAGGGGTATTTTGGTCATTTCACCTCGTATTATAACGTTCATATGTCTGGAAAAAAACCACTCATTTGATTTTCCCTCCAATCAATCGTTCCTCCCTCCCCTCTCATAAACCCTAATCTACAATCCATAACCAGACATCAATTCCTTACAATGTGGGCATCGTTATGGATGATTCGAGAACCAGACGTTGTTTACGACCCATTCGAAATTTACTGTAAGTATAATTAAAACCCTAATTCTATTACCATTGTTTACAATTTAGTTACTTTCGACTCTGTTTTAAGTGTTTTAATTGATTTCGTTTTTTATTTATTTGTAGCCCAGGATAATACATTGTTTATAATTAAGTTGATTCTTGGTGGTGAGTTTATCAATAGTCCTAGTAAAAAGTATGTTAATGGCAAGTCTTGCTATATAGATTGTTGTTGTACTGAAGATTTTGGAATAGATGTGTTAGTTGAGATGAATAAATCAGTAGGGTATCCCTGTGGCATGGTGTTTTACTATCATTTTAGATTACCTGATGGGGATTTAGATACAGGTGAGTATGCCTGGGTCAGACCAACGTGTGGTTGACATTCAAGCCAAGACATGCACATGCAGAAAATAGGAGTTGACTGCAATGCCTTGCAAACATGTTGTTGCAGTGATATGGGACATGTCTCTACATGGATATGATGTTGTAATCCTGGAAGATAGGTGGATGAGGTGTATTGGCTGGATACATGGAGGAAAGTGTATATGAACCCTATTGACCACGTTAATGGTAAGGACCTATGGAGACCATCACCATGCCCAACCACTATCAGAGCCCCTAAATTTCATAAACAGATTGGAAGGCCAAAGAAAAAGAGAAGGAAGTCAGCCAATGAAGGTGATCCAAAGAACAAGGGGAAGAAAACAGTCAATGAAGGGGCTATAACATCAAATGTTGTGGTTAAGAATGGGAAGAAGACCAGAAGGGGGGGGGGGTACTACAACATGCAAAAAATGTGAAATGAAGGGGCACAACTCCAGAAGCTGTGGCAGAAGAGGTCAATAACCAAGCTCACAAAAGTGCTCACAGTCAGCACCTCAAGATTAAGTCTCCTTATGATGTTTTAAGATTATGAACTTTTAATGTTATTATGTTTCTTTGATGGTGAACAATGTTTAATTGTCATGTTTATGTTTCTTTTTGGCTAAACAAGCATGTTTTGGACCTGTTGAACAAAGGTAAGTTTATGTTTAATGTTAATGTTGAATCAGTTACTGTTGATGTTAATGAATCAGTTACTGTTGATGTTGCAGGTTATTTTGGTCATTTTGCATGTTATGTTAATGGGTCAGGGTATTTTGGTCATTTTGTGCAGGTTGAATGGGTAAGTTTGTGTAGTCATGTTAATGGGTCAGGGTATTTTGGTCATTTTGTGCAGGTTGAATGAATAGTTAATGGGTGAGTCAAGTTAATGGGTCAGTCAATTTTGGTCATTTTGTTCAGGTTGTTGTGCATTATGTTCAGTCAAATGAATGGTTTGTTGACCATTATGATCAATCAAATGGTTTGTGCAGTATGTGTAGTATGGGTTAAATAAGGTATGTGCATTTTGACCCATCGTATAGGTTTTGTTCATGAATGTGTTGTCTTATTGACAGTCAAATGGGTCAAATAAGGTATGTGCAGTTAATGAATGTGAAGTTCATTTCCCACGGTCATTTTTTACCCTGCATAACAGCCATATTCACTATAAATAGAGATCAAAAAAGCACCAAATAACCACACAATCCAATTAGCAAGATGGATCAAAAAAATATAAAAGACTAAAGACTAAAAACCAAACACACTCATTATGAACATGCTGCTGTGTAACACCCCAAAATCATCTGTTACGCTTAATTACGCCATTAAGCGTGATTAGCAAAATAATAAAACGAGACTCGAACAATAAGAACTTGGGTTATGTTCTAATATGGAACTAATCCATTTAATGTTTCCAATCTTATAAATAAGCAAGTATTACAAGAAAATCTAGCTTGACTAGTTAAGTTTAACTAGAAAATGACATTCGGGGATTTTGGAGGGACCATAGTTGGCAAAATGGCAAACTTGTGTGTGTATAATGTTGAAAAGGAAAGGACACACACACTTATGTGTGTGTGTCGATTATCATCAAGAGAAAGCAATCTCCTTTACCTCCAAACCCTAAACATCAAACCCTTGCTCAAATCCAAGCCAAATCAAGGGGTTTTTCGGTGCATTAGCAAGAAACGAGTCGTCTAAGGCTTACTAAACATCAAGGTACCTTTTATTTGGTAGAAATTGATGCTATATTCATTCTTGAACATGGTGTAAATTGAGGGTTTTTACAAAAACATGGAATTTTGGATTTTTAGTGGTTACTCTAGCTTTAGGGAACCTCAATCAAGTCTAATTCGGTTATGAATTTCATTTTATTTGTGTATTTGATTATACTCATATGATTATGTTAATATATGAAATTTGGGATTCAACCTCTAGGTTGAAACCACATACATCTAGTAATCATTGTGGTTCTTTGGAGTTGTTATAATGTGAAACATGGTATAATTATGCTTTGGATGATGAATTGCCTAACCATCATGAGTAGGGTGGAAGGAGGTAGCATCCATAAGACCTATGGAGTTTAGAAACTAAGTTGTAAATGATGCCTACAAGGTGTTTGATGAAACGCCACAATGACCTTGTTTGCAAACTAAGGTGATAACTTAATTGAGTAAAACATGGAAATACTTGCATATGAAATATGAAGTACATGCTTAGAGGATAGATCACACCATATGATATTTAGTAGCCTAATGATGATTAGGAAGTTGTATGTGCAATACGTTTGATGACATTGATATGATAAATGAAGGGATAGTCCCAAACTAGAGACTTTGTCCTATTCTAGTGAACATGATCATGCTAAGGGTAGTTGACTTTTAGAAGTCAAACTGACCCGAGATTTGAATATGATATAATGGTGTGAATAAACTCATGAGATGTGTTGGTTATTGGATATGATGACTAACTTGACCGATCTTGTGAGTATAGTGAAGGTTTGGTCTTATCAAGCTAGGTAGGAGCTTGGATGGGATGAACCTAACGAAGCAAATGGATCATGGAACGCATGAGTTGTGGCCAAGGTAAGTGACTTATCTTAAATAAGCCTCTTAGAAACTAGAAGATCTTGTAAACATTCTTGAATCATGAATTCTTATATCGATTGTAAAGAATGGGTTACTAGCTTGTAATGGGCTAGAATCGCCTAAATAAATAAAATTGATAAGTCCGGTTGGGACGCCTAACTAAATAATGGAAAAATCTTTGTGAATGGGTCTAATGAGTTAAAATGTTATTTTCATTAAAACTCATGAATAAAACTTGAAGATTGAAGATTGTATGAATAAATAGTTAAACGGGTCAAATGATGTTGTGAGCATCAATTGAACTCGGTACATAATGCTCCTATGCTAAGCATTTAGATGTTATAATGTTGACGGGCCGATTGGTGGTGGATCGCCATTTGGATCCCGGGCTATTAATGTGTGTGAAATGAGATGTTTACATAGGTTACTAAATTGAAGGAAAAAAAAAGAACACTTGATGTCAAGGATTCATATGGATGGTTTGATAGGCATGAGAATGGGTCAACACTACCGGGTAAGTCCGTAGTTAAATAAACGCCTTCGGGCGAAGCAATATGGGTGCTAAATCATCACATTAAGTGAGGGTGCCAAGTAGGTGTTGGAGATGTTGCCTTCAGCCCACATATAGGCCCAGTCGTTTTGAAGCCCAGTATGATTAACTTGTTGAGCAAGATTAGCATAGGGTTTTAACCCTAATTTAGGCCTATAAATAATCTCTTGTACTTGTAGCTTTTCGCATCACTCAATAAAACAATACCCCAGTTGCCCCCGTGGACGTAGGTCAGTTTAGACCGAACCACGTAAATACTTGTGTTCGTGTGCGTGTGTGTTCTACGACCCTAACAACTGGTATCAGAGCTCGGGCTCTAGATCAGAGAAGGAACACATACCTGCTGTCACCCACCACCCACCTCAGCCGCCGTCACCCACCCCCGTCGACTAGAACCTCCTGCCGCCTCCCATCTTTAGCCGCCGCCACCCTAGCCACCTGCTAGGGTTCCGCCGCTGCAACAGCGTCCTTCAGCGCCGTCGCCACACCTAATCAGCTGATTAGGGTTTTGGCCGTCCACCATCTTCAACTGACTAGGGTTTCAGTCGGTCTCCCATTCTCACCGTCACCTCAGGTTCTTTGTTCGGTTAAAAATTAAAAGAAAACGTATGTGTTTTTGTTTATTGTTGAACAAGATACTGAGCACCTTTGTTGATTCTTGTGCTAACAAAGAAAAGTGGACAAAAATAATTTAGTTGTTTTGTCCTTTGTTGGTGTTTCTTACGTAGACTTGTAGACAAAAGAAAAGATAACAAAAAGCAAAAGTTGCTTTGCTTTTTTAAGCATCAGTGTATTTTAATTTCTTTTGTGGAGATTTTTTGTCAACGTAGGAAAACAAGAAAAGAGGTGGTATATATATATATATATATATTTTTTGGCTAGTTTCCTGGATAATTAGACAAGATGTTGTCTGAAGAAGGAAAAGTCAAGGTAGAGAAGTTTGATGGGAAGAATTTTGGTTGGTGGAAGATGCAAATCAAGGATTTGCTTATACAGAAGGAGTTAGATGCTGCACTAGACCCTCCCCCTGAGACCATAACGAAAGAATGGGCGAATCTTGACAAGAAAGCACAGTCAACGATTCGGCTTACTCTCTCCATGAATGTAGCTTACAACATTCTGGAACAAACCACAGCGCGTGGGATTATGGAAGCTTTGTCAGACATGTACGAGAAGCCGTCTCTTGCTAACAAAGTTTTTCTGATTCGGGAGTTAGTCAACATTCGTATGAAAGAGGGAAATTCTGTTACTGAGCATATTAATTTATTTAAATCACATTTGACACGTTTGTCTTCTGTGAATTTTAAGATAGATGATGAATTACAGGCTTGTCTATTGTTATCCTCATTACCTGACAGTTGGTCAGGCACAATCACAGCAGTCACAGGGTCAGTTGAGACTCTCAGTTTTGGAAGAGTTCGTGATTTGTTACTGAATGAGGACTCCAGAAGAAGAAATAATGGAGAATCAAGCTCGTTGCTCAGTACTGAAGGAAGAGGGAGAAGTAGTAACAGAGGAGGAAATAAGGGTAGGTCAAAGTCAAAACGCAGGAGCAAGTCAAGACCTGGAAAGCCAAGGAAAGACGTACAGTGTTGGAACCGTAAGGAGTTTGGGCATTTCAGAAGTCAGTGTTCTGAACCTGCGAGAGAGAAAAGGGAGGTGAATGCTACTACATCCTCAGATTCAGAGGATGCTCTTATTTGCTGTATCGAGAGTTCTGTTGAAGACTGGATTATGGATTCAGGAGCGTCTTTCCATGCTACTTTTAGCACGAAGAAGATGAAGAATCTACGAACAGGTAACTTTGGTAAAGTTTGTTTGGCTAATAATCAGAGTCTTGATATTACAGGAATTGGCGACATAGACCTTAAAACTCCATTGGGAACCATTTGGACCTTGAAGAATGTTCGGGTCATTCCTGGTTTGAAGAGGATGCTTATATCCATCGGTCAGCTTGATGATCAGGGATATGATGTTCACTTTGGTAGTGGACAATGGAGAGTTGTTAAGGGAAGCATGGTAGTTGCTAGAGGCAAGAAGAGAGGTAGTTTGTACATGGTTGAAGCATCAGCTGATGCAGTGAACACAGTATCGTGTGACCAGAGTCAGACAAAGTTATGGCATCAAAGACTCGGGCACATGAGTGAAAAGGGGATGAAGATGCTTGTTGCCAGGGGAAAACTTCCAGAGTTGAAGAAGGTCGAGTCAGGATTTTGTGAACCGTGCATCCTAGGCAAGAAAAAGAAGGTGACTTTTGTGAAGACTGGGAGAGCACCGAAAGCTCAGAAATTGGAGCTTATTCACTCAGATGTATACGGACCGACATCAGTAGCTTCACTTGGAGGTTCTTGCTACTTTGTGACCTTCATAGATGATTCAACACGCAAGGTATGGGTTTACTTTCTTAAACATAAATCTGAAGTTTTCGATACTTTTAAGAAATGGAAATCTGCTGTTGAACTTGAAACTGATTTGAAGGTGAAATGCTTGAAGTCGGATAACGGTGGTGAATATATCAGCAAGGAGTTTACAGATTATTGTGCTGATAGAGGGATCAAGATGATAAATACAGTTCCAGGAACTCCGCAACAGAATGGAGTTGCAGAGAGGATGAACAGAACATTGTGTGAAAGAGCCAGAAGTATGAGATTGAATGCAGGGCTCCCAAAGATGTTCTGGGCTGATGCAGTTAACACAGCAGCGCATCTTATCAACCGTGGACCCTCAGTACCATTGGGATTCAAGCTTCCTCAAGAAGAATGGAAGGGCAAAGCAGTTGAGTATGATCACCTGAGAATCTTCGGGTGTAGTGCTTATGATATCAACCCTGAAGGTGACAAGCTGGATGCTAAAGCAAAAAAGTATATCTTCATTGGATATGGGGGTGATCAAATGGGCTACAGGCTTTGGGATTCTGAAAGCAGAAAGGTAGTCAGAAGCAAGCATGCTGAATTCAATGAAGAAGAGTTGTACAAAGACAGAAACTTGGATAAGTCAAAGGTTCAGAAAGAAACAGTTGAGTTTAGTGTTGAGAATCAGAAGAAAGAATCTGTCACAGGGCCCGTAACAGAATCTGAAGATGACACAGAACCTGAGACTGAAGATAGTGAGAATGAAGAGTCAGTGGGAATTTCTGACAGTGGGAGTTCAGAGTCTGAAGACGAACAGTCTCCACAGCAGCCTGACCAAACTGATACTTCGGTCAGGAGATCCACCAGAGTTTCTAAAGCGCCAGACAGGTACAGTCCCAGTAGTACCGGCCCCTCAGTTAATTATATTCTCTTGACAGAAAATGGTGAACCAGAAAGCTACTCTGAAGCAGTCAAGATGAAGGACTCGTTCCAGTGGGAGCGAGCAATGAAAGAAGAAATGAGTTCACTAGACAAGAACAAGACTTGGGTTCTTGTGAAGCTTCCGCGAGACAAGAAAGCTCTTCAGAATAAATGGGTTTTTCAGGGTCAAAGATGAACATGATGGTTCTAAACGGTATAAAGCCCGTTTAGTGGTCAAGGGATTTCAGCAGAAGAAGGGAGTTGATTATGATGAGATCTTCTCTCCAGTGGTGAAGATGACCACCATCAGGTTAGTTCTGAGTATTGTAGCAGCAGAGAATTTGCATCTAGAGCAGCTAGATGTGAAAACAGCATTTCTACATGGTGACCTTGATGAAGATATTTATATGGCACAGCCTGAGGGATTCCAGGTTATTGGAAAGGAAAATTGGGTGTGCAAGTTGAAGAAGAGTTTGTATGGTCTGAAACAAGCGCCAAGACAGTGGTACTT
Organism: Ambrosia x helenae; assembly: GCA_030844895.1. Lineage (NCBI taxonomy): Eukaryota > Viridiplantae > Streptophyta > Magnoliopsida > Asterales > Asteraceae > Ambrosia > Ambrosia x helenae. Next base: position 98,306,281 of record CM061223.1, read on the forward strand.
GAAGTTTGATAATTTCATGGTGAAGACAGGTTACAAGAGATGTGAAGCCGATCACTGTTGTTATCTAAAGAAGTTCAAGAATTCGTATATCATTCTACTTCTGTATGTAGATGATATGTTGATTGCAGGATCAGATATGAATGAGATCAGCAAGTTGAAGAAGCAAATGTCCAAAGAATTCGAGATGAAGGATTTGGGTGCAGCTAAACAGATACTCGGGATGAGTATCACCAGGAGCAAGAAAGATGGATCTTTGACACTGTCCCAGGAGAAGTACATCGGGAAAGTGTTAGAGAAATTCAATATTAACAATGAGAAGACCAAGCCTAGAAACACGCCTTTGGGGAGTCACCTCAAGCTTACCAAAGATCAGTGTCCCAGAACTGAAGAAGAAAAGGCTGATATGGCTAGAGTTCCGTATGCATCTGCAGTAGGTAGTTTGATGTACGCTATGGTGTGTACAAGACCTGACATAGCACACGCAGTCGGAGTTGTCAGTCGGTTTATGTCAAATCCGGGAAGAGAACATTGGGAAGCAGTTAAATGGGTGCTTCGTTATTTGAAGGGAACGTCAAAGATGGGTTTATGTTTCAAAGGGAAGGATTCAGTTCTCAGAGGTTATACAGATGCTGACCTGGGTGGCTGCAAAGATACATTTAAAAGCACCACAGGTTTCGTTTTCACAGTGGGAGGAACTGCAGTCAGTTGGATGTCCAGACTTCAGAAAAGCGTGGCTTTGTCCACAACAGAGGCAGAATACATGGCTATAGCTGAAGCCAGTAAGGAGCTAGTATGGTTGAAAGCTTTTCTAGAAGAGTTAGGGAAGAAGCAGACTGAGCACTTGTTGCACTGTGATAATGAAAGTGCAGTAAAACTTGCTAAGAATCCTGTGTATCACAAGAAGACGAAGCACATCGGGATAAGGTATCACTTCGTGAGAGGATTGGTTGCTGATGGCACAATCAACTTGAAAAATATCTCAGGTGCTAAGAATCCAGCAGACATGTTCACTAAATGTGTAACGTTGGATAAGCTGAAGCTGTGTGGAGCTTCAGCTGGTCTCCAGGAATAATGTTGAGGAGATCGGGGTAACTGGAGGTGCATTGAAGATCAAGGGGAGATCTTATCTACAGAAGTACAGAAGAGATGGTGCAGTTCGTGGTCCGAAGACACCAAGTGGGAGATTGTTGGAGATGTTGCCTTCAGCCCACATATAGGCCCAGTCGTTTTGAAGCCCAGTATGATTAACTTGTTGAGCAAGATTAGCATAGGGTTTTAACCCTAATTTAGGCCTATAAATAATCTCTTGTACTTGTAGCTTTTTGCATCACTCAATAAAACAATACCCCAGTTGCCCCCGTGGACGTAGGTCAGTTTAGACCGAACCACGTAAATACTTGTGTTCGTGTGCGTGTGTGTTCTACGACCCTAACAGTAGGTAAGTTAATCCCATAACTATGTCTAATGCGCGCTAAGGCGCTTAGAATCGACCACATTAGAACAATCTTGAGAAATGTTGAAAATCTAAGTCCGTACGGACTTAGAAGTTTTTAAACAAGTCATTGAGTCCAAAACAATGGGTTTGAATCAAGAAGAGTCGCCATGAATGGCTAAATCGAAAGATTTGGCTAGGAGGAGCATTTTGGGAATTTATAAAGATTTACTAAAGGATAAATCTAATAACAAAGTCATAATGAACAAATCGGACAAACACTTTAGTTGATCAAGTGTCTAATGACTTGACAACATAAACTATACGCATTGCGCGTGGTCGAATGGTGTTTTGCTTAAGTTCAATGTCTAAATGGGTCGATTTGTGTAAAAGTCGCCATAAACATTCAAAACTAAGAACCGGATCATGGCGAAATAAACCGGGCAATGATTTCCGTCAAACAAAGGTTTATTTAGTCGGCAAGTCAATACTTAGGCTTCGGGAATCATCAAATGCGGTTGCGACATGATTCCATGCTTAAAAATCACCAAAATTACATCAGAAGCTGTGAGCGGCCGCTCACAGAGAACAGCATGATGACACGATCTTTAAAATTGCATATAAAATCGTAGAAAAATCGTTAGGAGGTGTTCTTTATATGCCTGGAAAGCTCTCGGAGCATAGAAAAATTCTTATTTGAAAGTAGAAGTCGGATTTTGAGTTTTAGAAGGGGTAAAGGTGATCCGAACAGCTGCTGCGCATAAGTTGCAGCAGTTTGTACTCCTAAGATAGGGCCGTTTGGCATGGTTCGTTCCGTTTCAACGTGTAACGACTCTCATACTAGTTTAAATGTATTATTGACAACCCACTAACCATTCTTTGTGTGGTGGTGCTAGGTAAACATTTGATGGACGTCCCAGAGCAAGGATCAAGTCGCGAGAAGAACCGAACACGCCCGAACACTCATCAAGCTTCCGCAATAGAATTCAAGAGTCTCCCGTGAAATTGCGAAATATCATCATATGTTGTAATAGTTAAAGTGTAGAAATCAAAAAGTATTTATCACGATAATTTAAGTTTTTCTTAAATATCTAAGTTTTAAATCGGGAGTGGTTTTAAGTAAGTTCAAAACCCGTATGATTTGGACGTTGATCGCGTGATTACGGGTTAGGGTCTTACATGCTGATGATTAACATCCAAAGGAATAAGATGTTGTTCATGATCATGATCAACAACAACAAGATCCACAGCTACAACATGTTCCTGATGATGAAAATGATCCAATAATTGATGAACAACCTAAACATGCTGCTGGTGATGAAGATGTGCAGTTGAATAAGTTTGCAAATCCACTAATTAATAATCAACAACAGCCACAACATGATCAAAAAGGAAGACAGAAAAGGACGAGGAAGAAGCTAATCCATACGACGATTATGATCTTGAGGTTTTGAAAAAAAGCCTGGGATTATAATGATCTAATGATGACTGGTACCATGACCCGTATGAGGATGAGCGTCGGTCTGATTCATGCTCTGATGATGATCGTCACTAGAAGTGAAACATGTAACAACTGGAAGTGAAAGATGTAACAACTTGCTATCAATAAAATGTATTCAATGTTTAAGTAACAACATCATTTTCATTTCATTCAAAATCAAAGTTATTACAATGTTGAATGCATACACCTACATTAATCAACTAAAAACAAAGTACAACACAAGGAACAAGCATAATCCTCAGCTTCCTTGCCTCATAACCTCTTGCTTTTGCTAGTTATTGTTTGTTCAAATTTTTGAGTAATCCGTTGATGACCTTGGAATTCCCTTCACTAACTGGACCCTCTGCCCATGACACAAGCCCACATCCACTTACACAACAATGAAACCTTCGACCAGGGTTTGCTTCAGTCCATGATGTTCGTCCCTATGTTTCAGATCCACATCTGCAAATTGGAGGAACATCACTCCATCTTTCATTTCGTAGATAATAATTGGATCTCGAATTAGACATTGCTGATATTCTAAGGCTAGGGATCGAAGAAGACATTGGGTTTTACATTAGGGTTTTGAAATGGAATTGGGGAAGAAGAAGATAACCTGCACTCAGTATTATAACGTTATAATACGAGGTGAAATGGCCAAAATACCCCTCACGTGAGGTGCTCGTGGGGTAAGCTAATGGCAGTGTGGACGTCCGTTAGTATGAGGGACGTAAAGTGCTAGAAACACAAACCTTAGGTACTCAGGATGTTATACGCATGCTGAACCTGTTAGTGTAGGCAAACCACAGAAATGAAAATTGCAATTAACTCATAAAAAAATATTACTAAAAAAACACAACTAAAATTACATTAAACTATTCGACATAAAGACTCAGCAACAAAATCAAACTTTTATTTCATTTCTTTTCCTTTTTTTTTTCTATTCTTAAGTGAACTCAAGAACACCCTGGAAATACTGGGAGGAGATTTTTGTCGTTTAAAAAAAAATCAAACCTTTTAATTTATTTATTTTTTGTGAGTATTGTCACTTTTGTGCGTTTTATTTAAAAGGCTTTTTTACAACATCTTGGTCCATATACTTTGTAAATCTTTCCTTCTTCGTCCACTCTGTTAACCCCGTCCATTTTTTTGCATTAAATGAAAGGCATATATGTTTTTATATTTACTCAAATAAAATATAAAAATAAAACAAAACCAAAAATATACAAATTGCAACATTATGTTGTCTTTCTTATATTTAGCCCGCTACATATTGCCTTTGTTATATTTACCCCTATTACAACAGGTCAACAACCACCAGTTTCCTCCATCATAGTTGCAAAAGTCGTCTGAGTTAACCGAGTACTCGCTACAAGGTGAGTCACCGAGTATAGTCGAGTTGGCCAAATATTCTGAGTACTCGCAACTTCACAGTCGGCCTAGTTGGTAGCGCCTAACGAGTTTTGCAACCATGCCTCCATCAATCATCACCACTGCCAACAACCTCAACTATCACAACCACAACAACCAAACTGCTCTAAACAATCATTTCAACCTCATCATAAATATATATATATATATATGTGTGTGTGTGTGTGTGTGTGTGTGTTGCAACCTAAATCCAATGAACATATCGATAAAACATGAAACTGGATTCAAACACAACTACAACAAAGAAATCAAAGACACAAGCATACATAAACCACTACCACCAGTTTCATTGAACACCCAAATCGTTAATCTAGACCCAACATCCAAACCAGTTTTGTTACAAACAAAATGGTAATCAAGAGGAGAGCTAAAGAATTAGGAAGAAACACAAGAGAGGAGAGGGATAACCCAAATCAATAGCTACTCTTATTCATCAAGATTACATGTATTTATACACAACACCCATATTATTAACTACCTAACTATTGAACAATTACATTCTAGTCCCTATACTATTTGATACCTAACATTACTCCCTCCTTAAAAGATTTTTGTCCCCAAAAATCAGGAACAAAAAAAAATCTAATCACAACTAATAAATCCAAACTGAACAAATTCTTGCTCTTCATCCAATCTTGATAGTTGAACTTTGATCCTCAACAAGTAACCTTGCAACAATGTCGTAAATGATAAAGCATGTCAACACATTCCACATGATGCACATAGTCGCTAACTTTGAATTTCCTGATGTCCAGGTCCTTGCAATTTATTATGACCATATTAATCCATTTAGTAGCTTTCACATCTTCAATTGTTGACTCTTTACCATTAATATATCAATACCCTATCAACAACTTCCTGCAAGTGAGATTGTAGGAGTAACAACATTTCATAAATTCCTCATTAAAAATAGCCCACCATCGAATTCTCATTTGAACTGTTTTCATTTGAATCACCATTTGCGGCAACAAGTAATTTCTGATCATCCCAAGTATGTAACTTTTCATCACCAAATTTTCAGCTGATATAAATGTAGTAGCAAGTTTGTGGTTAAAACAACAATGACCATTAACACAAAATGGCTGAATAATCTGTATCAGTTTTACATCGTTGCGTTCAACATCACCCCGTGTACAGCCAAGAGTATAGTTTTCTAATAGATCAGCTAACGTCAGAGAAACAAGCTTGTGGTCTTCAATTTCAAGCACTAGCATACTCTGCATATGAATATATATATATATATATATATATATATATATATATATATATATATATATATATATGCCTTTCATTGGACTATGGTACCCAACACACCAAGCATCAATAAGTTTTGTGTTCAAGTTATCCAAATTCAATCTCTTGTAATTAGCCTCCACAAAGCAATCCTTTTCATATCCGGGTATTAGATCTTGATATGGCTCCCATGCTTCAGTGAATAACGCAGCAACACCACCTTCATAACCTAAACCAATCATTGCCTCCCTTAATAAGAAAATACCTATGAAAACAAGCTCAATACTCCTACCAAAATGGAACTGATTGTATGCAAGAACAATATACATCTGCCATTGAAAAATCTCAAGGTTTTCTCTTAATTTTTCACTATCTTCAGTGAAATCCCACAGTGTATTCTTATCCCCTTATTTAAATCTTCATTTATGCCACTTGTAAATTCCAATAGAAAGAAAGCAAGTAATCAAGTAAACAACCTTAGCACTTGTGATCATATGGAGAAATAGTTGTTTTTCTTTCCATTATGCCTTGTATGTACCACTACCATCAACATTACAATCTGAATTCTAATTGATTGGTCAATGTAATCAAATTGTGCAAATTCTTTATCATCACAAATTTCCAAGGGTACTAATGCTGGTGGTTGTCTAATTATTTTTATTATTTCCAATCAACACATTACCTTGAACCTCTAATCTGGAAGAATTTTGTACTAATGGGTACTCATATGGATGTAAATGTGGTAGTAACATTTCAACATAACCCAAATCAATATTCGAACCGTTCTCACTAAAAGATTTTAGATTATTACCTAGTTTTTCAATTTTAGATGGATTGTACGATTCATTTGTAGACTCTTTTTGAATTTCCACTACTTCAACATTAACAGGTTCTTGAATATTATTTTTGAAACTGCAAGGCATTTCATCAAACACCTTCAATGTAGCCTTATTATCAAACCCATTTTCTTCCAAAACATCATTATCAACTATTTCCTCTACAATCATTTCTTGAATCTCATTCCCAAACCCTTCGGGCATTTCATCAAACATCTTAGGTGCGACCTTATTATCATTCCTATGTTCACTAATAACATCAATATCAATTACTTCAGCAAATCTTGTTGAAATGATTCTTTTGTACTCAACCCATGCCATTCCATCAATGGATCCACCTTTTGACTCAACAAAAGATTGATGCCAAAGTAGTGCAGCATCTTCAAGATGAACCACGACATACTTTACCTTTCATTTGTCAGGGGTTTAATCAATTGAAAAATAATATTCCACCTTACACAACCAACTCTCAACATGGGTTCCATTGAACTTTGGAAAATCCATTTTTGTAAATATGATGTTGCTTTTGTCATTGGGCTGTTCATCAGCAAAATCAACACTGCTATTGGTTCGATAGCCATTAACAAGGGTTTCATCTCTATTGTGTTGATTGGTATTCATTAGTTATAGGGTCTTTAAGATTTCGTTCAGTTGTTCCATGATCTGATTATAAGTTGACATGGTTTAACAATAATTTGAAAAAAAAAATGAAATGAAAATAATCAAACAAGAAGACAAGAATGAAAGAAATGAAGGATGACTCAACAAAGAATCGGAAGAATTACAGAAATGAAATGAACGAGTAGGTGAAGAAGTGAAACAAAAGAATCAAGAACTGGAATGGAAGATTAATGGTTGAATCAGGATTAACGAATCAAAAGAAAAGGAGGGCTCGAAAATGGTTGAATTTGGGTAGAAGAATGGTGGTTGATTATGGTGGTGTGAGGTGGTCGGTTAGGTTTTCGGGTTGATAGTTATGGGTTGGTGGCGGTTGGTGCTTGTTTTCCAATCACGAGTGTCCAAGGATTGGACGGATCTGATACCACTTGTTATGAACAAAATGGTAATCAAGAGGAGAGCTAAAGAATTAGGAAGAAACACAAGATAGGAGAGGGATGAGTTAAGATCCTGTACAAACTCTTATTATTGTAAAAACTATAGGAACAGATCTAGACCATTGAAAAATTAAATCAATGGTTTGCATTGGTTACATATTTATCCTTTAAAAGTTGTAGTTTGTTTTAGTAACATTAAGGGCAATTTGGTAAATGTTCTATTTTTAAATAAAAAATAAAAAACAGTCAGTTTTGGCGCATGATTATCGCCACACCCACAACAAAACTGCCTATAATTTCCTCCCGCTTGACAAACCCTACAACAAAACATATACGTCAACCCTCCACCCTTTCGACTTCATTTTCTTCAAGAAGAAAACCCTCAAATTAGCCCAAAAAATTGCTAAGTTTACTCTATTTTTTGCTTGTGACCGGTCATTATGTGTCAAAGTGGGCCTGTTTTGCTGCAAGTTCTCAACGTGATGTGTTGTTATTCTTTAAATGTAGTTGGTGTTGGTGATTTGTTTATGAATGTTAATTTTTAATTTGCTTTTTTTGATCGGCATGTTCAATTAGACTGACTTATATTGTTGTTATTTGGGGTATTTTTTTGAATATCATGTCGTCGTCTTGTTCCGATCAGAACTGTTTTGTGCTAATGTTATTCGTGTGTTGTTGTATAATCGTAGCTTTTGTTGTGCTATTGTTGTATAATCGTAGCCGTCATCTTGTGCTAAAGTTATTTGTGCTCTTGTGTTGGTGTTATTCATTGTGCTAATGTGGTGATGTTATTCGTTGTGCTTTTGTGTTGATGTTATTTGTGTTGATGATATACGTGTGTTGTTATAGTCGTAGCTTCCGTTTTGCTATCGTTGTATAATCATAGCTTTCGTTGTGCTATCTTTGTATAATCGTAGCCGTCATCAGTTAAAGAACTTTATTCAAACAGAAAAGCAACACAAATTCACAATGTTATTCTCTTAATACCAACACAATATATTTTTTACAGTGGGGTTGATTGATAATAACACCACAATGTAATTATCTTATACCAATGCAGTATGTATATGTATTTTTTTAGAATGGGGTTGATTGATAAAAAGTAAATTGTCATTCAGTAAATGTGGACGAGACTACAAATTCTCCATATCCAACATTTTTGGACCATAACAATTCTCACTGGGGATGGAGTTGGATGGCCGAAAAGGCAATGTCGGTTATTTCTTTGATAAAAATAAATATCATCACATTTAAATCGAATTTTTATAAGTATTCGGCTTAATTTATTAATAACAGCACATATCAACACCATCGAAATATTTATCTTATCAACAAACATAACATTCGAATTATAAGAAATAAAGGTTTACTTGATTAAACATAACAAAACAATGGAATTTTCTTCATAATCAACAAAATCAAAGTTGTATGAAATCGATGATGAACATTGTTTGCACATAACAACACAATGGAATTTTCTTTGTAATAAAATCGAAGTTGTATGAAATCGATGATAAACACGGGTTGCTATTTCTGCATGCGTCGTGGGTGAATTTCATTCCATTGTGACCACCAATAATTCTTCAATTAGTAACTTCTTGTTGAATAATTCAATCAAGATGAAGAATTACGAGGATATAGGTTGGTTGTGTAGGAGATAGAAGATTAATTTTGAAATTCAATTACTATAAAAAAGGATATGATTATTTGAATTTTGATGTTTTCAACCGTAAGAATTGAGGGAAATAAGGAAAATTTTGAAACAAAAAAATGGAAGCAAAAAGACAATAATACCCTTAATTAGTTATTTTAATAAAGCCATGTGTCACTCATTAGTTGGTTCTCATGGTTTTTATGGAAAATTTGGTTTTTATATGATCCTTTGCAGGAGAGGGATAACCCAAATCAATAGCTACTCTTATTCATCAAGATTACATGTATTTATACACAATACACATATTATAAACTACCTAACTATTGGACAATTACATTCTAGTCCCTATACTAATTGATACCTAACAAGTTTGATTATTGTTGAAACTAGGGTTGAAGTGGTGGTGCTGGTGGTGGATGCAAGAGAAGCTGGTTAAAAAACTTGTACATTGTGCTCAAATAACATGAAGGAAAAGGCCAAATTGCCCTTTTAGTTAACAGAGAAAACATATGGAGTTAACATATTAGACTATAACGGCAAGATTTGAAAAGCAAAAGGATCCAGGTACGGAAAAAGAACATTTCACAAAAGTGACCAAACCTCATAGACGAAAATAACATTTTACTCTTTTTTTAGTATTATTATTTTTAATTTGTATTTACATCAAGTTTTTAAACAAACTATAATCTATATCTAAAAAACACTCTATAATTGATTTTTTATGAGTTTATATTTTTTCCAGTCGCATTGGCCCTGAATTCTGGAGACAACCCCGAAACCTTACCTTACCTTACTGCTCAATGTTTGGGACCAACATTTGTACCCATCATAGCAGAATTCTAAACCTCTACTCTTCCATGTCCAACACGGTCAACTCATTTAGGTAAATGGGTTACACATATTGTGTTAGAGTTACGCTGGTTAGCGTTGACGTATCCAGGAATAAATTCATGAGTGGTTTATGAATTCAACCCAGTTCATAAAGCATAACTTTCAAAGGCAGAGTTAAAGCCAACTCAGTTTAGCATGATGAAAAACAAACCATGTATTTAGGGTACTAAACCAAAATGTAACGTTAAAACATTTTATTAATGCAGTGATCACATACCATCTTTAAAATCATAAACCATCCAACATGACATCAAGATACAAAATCACAGCAGTGCAAGGAAAATCAACAAAACATACTAAGATTACAAATCAGCTAATTTTTTCATGACTTCATCAAATTGTTTTTGAACTTTTTTCTCCCTTTCCACTTGTTCGACCCGCTCTTGTTCCCGATCTCGTTCCATTTTTTCCAAACGCTTTTCCAAATTTTGTTGTGCCTCCCGTTCCTTTTCTAATTCAGTTCGAACATCTTGGACCTAAAATTAAATTTGTTAGAACATATGTAATCAATACATGATACATAGTTACATACAACTACACATACATATGCTCAAACTAGATACAGGTCAAAAGGGTGGCGCTCAAAACAGGTATGGGTCAAAACAAGGGGTGATAAAAAAAAGGTTCGGGTCAAAACAGGTCGATCTAAATAGTATCAAAATAACCAACATTATTAAAATATAGTAAAAAAATTGTTAACAAACACATACATATTTATATAAGAACATTTACGTGCTAATATCATACAGCCTACTAAAATTTTATTACCCATATGAAATACTTAACTTTTGCATTTATATCAACTGTAGATGTTAATGTTACACTGCATTGTCATCCCAAACATCAGTTTCTTCTAATTTGTCAACAAAGCAAAAGCAGAATAATACAGGATGTACTAGCAACCATACAGTTACAACCATATGTATCATTTGTAGTAGTAAAGTTTGTAACATACATACAAACACACATCCAATTTGGTTCAGGCCAAAACGGCTTATCAGGTTCTATATAACGAGAAGGTGGATGTAGCCTCAATGGATCTCAAAGAGGAAGCCTTCGATCCTCCTCCAACCCAACACATCTGCACCTAACATCAGAACTTGCAGATACACTCACTCACAAAACACTGATGTCAGAAACAGGTGGATGGTTTACTGAATGTCAGTTTCATAAAACCGTAATATGGAGTTCCAAGCTCCCATTGTAGATCAGAATATCACAAAAAAAACATCAATATTAAGTGGCATATACATGGGCGAAAGAGATCATTCATGGCTTCTTGAAATGAGGATGGAGCATTTGGCAACCGAAAAGGTATCACTTTGAACTCATAATGATCACCTGTTTTGTACTTCTTGAAATGAGGACACAGTTTGTTTTGGACAATCATCGAAAAGTCAATACAGTTGCTTATGAGGTTGACCTTCCACCCCATTTTTAATGTGATAATGCTGAATCCTGCTAGGGGGCAGCTGCCATCTTCACTTATTTCTCCCCTTAGATTGAGATATTGACTGATTGAAGTTCAATCACAATCGATTCTCGATCACCGCTGGGTTACAGAGGCGAGTTAGACCGTTAGACTTTCTTATCTCTTGGCAGCACCGTCCAATGGAAGAAGCAACCCGAAAGATTTACGATCTTCTCGTTAACCAGTTCCCTTGTTTTCGACTTGAGGACTAGTCGTTTTTCTTTCATTCAGTTTTTCTATCCTTGTTATTTACTTAGCGTAGTAAAACCTATTTACTTAGCAAAACCATATCCGTCTCTATTACTAGAGCCCAGTTAACTATATCTGATTATCCAAGCACCCCTCAACTCCATAAATTAAAAAGATAAGTAAACTAACAGGTTTGGATATCTAAATTTTTTGGATAAGCTTAGAATACAAAACAGAAGATATCAGAAACAACCCTCGCATTCTTTCCTATACACACTGCATACCAAATTGCATTAAAAACATGCAAATTCAGAACAATAATTCATAAAACAAAATAACTTAAAGTTAGTGGTTTTCCTAATACTCATGTCTTCACAAGGGAAGAACACATACCCTGAGATGGACTCCGCTGACAGCATTTACGTCATTAAGCTGCTGATCCGAAAATGCTCCAGACACTTTCTGCTTCTTACTGATATGTAACAGAAAAGTCAACATTATAATTAAAAGCTATGTTATGAGATTACAAAAATCAAACTTAATACCGTAGCAAAGAAACAGGTGCTTCGAACTTTATTTCCTGCCCAACAGTCGGCTTTTTGGGGGAAGTCTTCGCATTACATCCCGATACCAACGAAGAGTTTCCAGCAGACTGTATTAAAAAACTTAACCTCTAACAAACTGATCATATATTTCAAAAGGAGATGATAAAAATAATATAACAATGTATTACCACATTCAGGCGTTCCAGTTGTGCAGTGATGGACATAGGCTCTGGCTCTGTCACAGAATTTGAGAAACCGGGCTTTGATGACATCATCTCAAAAGTTCCATCCTTTGATGAATCAATCTGACCTAGAGAGGTTGAAGACGGGCGCTGTGGTGCTGATAGCAAGGATTTATGTTGTTGATCATTTATCTGATCCGACGGTTCTTGTTTTGCATAAGCTATTGACAGTTGCCCTGACTTAATTGTGATACGAGCAAGACCTCCCCTGTGCAGTCGCTTCATGTCACTAAACGCTGTATGAACTAGGCCTTTCCTCATTTGTAAACCATGGCTCTGTTGTTGACCCCTCTCTTGCTTAATAGCATCAACATTAGAAGACTCATGGCTCGCATGTACTCCATGTGACTCTGATTCGTGTTCCAATAATCGTCGTTTTTGACCTTTATTATATATCCTTGGGTCAATAGGAAGCTGAGCAGGTTATTCAAAATTTGTTCAAAAACACGTCATAGTAAGCGTTGCACAAAGAGTAGGAGTTACTTAAGGTGCAAACAAATATAATAAGCGATAATAGTTTATAAACTGATGAAAAGGTATTAATTATTATACCAGCCCTTGTTGATATATTTTATAAATTGCCATCTTCACCATATCATCTCCTACAAGACTTCGCAGATGCCGGAAAAATTCTTTTTTATTAATACTTTGGCTCTGGGAATAGCATAGTCATTTAGCATAATGACGGGTCAATAACACATTATAAACATTTATAAACAAAAATTAAAAAAAAAAAAAAAATTGCAGATAAAGATTGTTACAGGGTCATCCCCTAACTATATATACCCTTAATTGAATGTATAGGCGCTGGAGTTGCATAGCCTTGTCTTTGTCAAGCTGCGGTCGAAGAAGAAGTAGCAGCTGTACAGAAGTGGCCAGCGGCTTGCCAGCAGGCCGACTCATTGCATTAGGCGGTTGCTGATTGTCCGTTCTTTGCAACTGAGATTCGTCTTCCGCTGTCTGTCCTATATTTTGAGCAGGACTTTTATCAGCATTCCGCGTACCCGTACCCGTATCCAGATCCATATGGATATAGAACACTGTGACTATTGGAACAGTTATTAATTAATGGTTCCTTCCTTGAGATAAAGCTGCAATATATTTATTCATATTATATATATATATACAATTAGCAACTTTGGTCACCTCTAAGAGTCACCACCCTTCCTCATCACTTGGCACCTTTTCACAAATTAGTTATAGTTGGGTCACGTTTACGAGTCACAATCATTCTCAATCCATTGGCACCGTTTCATAAATTAGTTAGTTGGGTCACTTCTAAGAGTCACCACCCTTCTCCATCACTCGGCATCTTTTCACAAATTAATTATCAACATTAATCTCCTCTAAAAGTCATCACTTTTCCTACAATTAGCAATTTGGGCAACTTCTAAGAGTCACCACCTTTCCCCATCACTCCCCATCGTTTCACAAATTATTATATATATATATATATATATATATATATATATATAGGGGAAAGTGAATATGGGGCTGTCACACACCTAAGCTTAGGTGTAAAACCCCTCAAAACTACGTCGTTTTGATTAATAACCCAAAATAATTGAAACCAATATATATATTTATCGAATCTGTTTTATGTGATTCATGTTTCATCTCGTTATTTACAACAGTACATCGATGATCGAAGTGGATGGTTCTTTTTTTCCTTTAAATATTAAGGTTTCATCAAATATCTCCATTACTTCATTCATCTTAACCTTTTAAACTTTTTTCTAGTTTTTAAATCTTCCAGTTGCCCCAAATCAATTAAGAAGCTAAAACTAACTGATAAACTGAATGATTTTCAGTTTTAGCAAATCAAACGAATTGAAATGATAAGTAAACTTAAAAGAATTCAAGAATCTTTAAGCCATTATTTTAGGAGCAGGACCTAAAAACTAAATTATGATTTATGATGGAATTGGAGGAAGACGTTGATAGGGAAATATATTTCTTATTCAATCGACTTCAGATAAGGTTGAAGAAAGAGCAGTAAAAATAGCGAGTATACTTTTAATTGTGATCGTTTTTAATCAAAACGACGTAGTTTTAAGTGGTTTCACACCTAAGCTTAGGTGTGTGACAGCCACATATTCACTTTTCCCATATATATATATATATATATATATATATATATATATATATATATATATTTAAATTGGAAACAATACATATCACAAAGCACTGATTCTGACTTGCAAGGTTATTTTCTTATTTCTAAATCCATTTGATTTTAATAACCCGCTCCAACATGTGTCCTTTCCGCATCTCATTTTCACCAACACAATTTATGATTGTTTGCAACCGTTTTCCAGATTCATCTTTCATGTAATGATTCTAATTTATTGTTCCTTTGAATAACAAACAAGTTCAAAATACCAACGAAGAGGCGCATATTATTGTGAAATCCTAACCTATGTGTTGCATCTTTTATGGAATTGTCGTATGTTCCGGTAGCATCCTCCGGAAAGGGACATCAATTACCACATAACTGCTACACTCATAAATCACCGGATAATGCAAAAGATGTAATTTGTATGTTATGACCAAGGTAATTTCAAACTTAAAAATATATAACATACAAAGTTAGGACCCCAAAATTCGGGTCATTTCCTAAAACATTTTGTCTTTTGAAGTAAAATAATTTAGGTGTGTTGTTGTAGGTTAGGGATAATGCAAAAAAAGATAAAAATAAAAAGGAAAGATGGTTTGAATAAAGTTTAAGAATTTTCGCATCTCATATAGTGATACTAAAACATTCATAATCAAAATCCCGCCGCAACGCGCGGGCAAGCACAACTCGTTAATAATACAAAGAGTATTGATCATGTGTAGAATGTCAATGCATGCAGTTCATATTATATAAACCTAATCTACTTCTAATACTATAGCCCATATATAACTATAATGCTCTATCATGTAAACTACACAAATCAAAGATGGATGGATGGATGGATATATATAGGGTTCATGGTTTTGAGATTAATATATTATAAGAAAAAATGTAAAAGAAGTTTAAGAATTACCTTGTTTCTAGGGTTGTTTGGATATTATTTAGAGGAGATGAAGAAGATGATGATCATAGCAAAGGAAATAAACGGTTTTATCGCGGGTTCTAATTTTAATAATATATTTTATCCTTTTGGTCCTTTGTTTTCACAATATATTACTGTTTTGATCCAAGATATTTTGGAAAATCCCGAGAATGTCCTTTTTAAAACTGGTTTACAATAAAATGTCCCTTCGATTTTTTTATGACAAAAATAGCCCCCAAACATGGGCGATGACACGCGTGTTTACAGTCGGCCTGCTGTTTTTTAGGTCCAGTGAGATTATGCCACGTGTCCAAAACGTACGTACTTATTGTAACTCCCAACGGCTTCGACGGTATTTCTGTTGAGGTTGTCATGGATAGTGTTGCCTGGCTTACACACATGATACCGGGAAAGTGGTATCCAAATGAGTACTGAACATAAATATTGGTACCGATTCTCATACCGTACCAATATATTCAGTACCGACTTTTGTTCAAATTCAGTACCGGTATTTTCACACTGGTACAGATACAATATCGATCACATCCTTAGTATAATGGACTATAAATATACTTTAATTGTGACTTGTGAGTATGTGTGTGTATATATTAAGAAGGTAAAATATATAGATACAGATGGGACGCTCGTGACCGGAGTGTAAGAGTAGCAGCGCCGCTCATGTTTGATGAGTTTTTGTGTCATTAAAATGTCAAATAGACATCTTGTTGTATATCAAGTCTAATAGGTACATTCTCGGGATTTTCTCGGTATATCATGTAAGGGTGGATAGGGTGGTCATCACCCCATCACACTCATCACACTATCACACCCAATCATCTTGTGTCACCTCATTTCATCACATTCTATCACATTTCATCACTAAACCCATGTGGTGGTGTTCACAATAATCACTAAAACTATCACACCCAATCACCTTGTGACACCTCATTCAATCACACCCATAACTATTTTTCGATAAAAAAACAAAGAAAAAGAGACTTTTGGTGGGACCATTGGCTGCTTTTTCTCCTTATCACCAGCCTTTTGTTTTATGATCATCGTGATGTACATCACGGTTTTTAATAATCACAGCCGTGATATTTTAGGCGGGGCGGTGCACGTGATGGTTACGGTCATCACGGACCGCCTCGTTCGCCCTAATAAAACCCTATAAACCAGACGTACGAGAAATAAACAAACTGACGAACTAGTTTGGTTACAGGGGCCATTGGTATGAGTGAGCACTGTTGGGCTTGAGTATTTTCAAAATTGAGTCAAACCTATAATAAATGTTTCGGTTTTTAAAAAATTCACATCAATTGTCAGTTTTAGTTACAAATTGTACGATCTTTCATTAGGCCTAGGGGAGTTAATGACGTTAAATACCCCTTCCCCTTAAGCGTTAAGAGTGTTAAAAGAGTCATTTGTTAACGTGTTAATAAGTCTGAAAGAGTCTTGGATAAGTCTACACACACAATCAATTTAACAATAATTTTGGAGGAACTTAACGGATGAAGACCATTTCTTTAGAGGGCGTGAAGGGCATTATGGGCGACGTGGGTGTTAACGATGCCTACATGGAAAAAGAAAACCAATAAGTCAATATGTCATTTGAAAAAGACACAAATTCTACCTTTTGGCAATGACTTATTGACTTATTGGTTTCTCAAAAAAATCCAATAAGCAATTTGCCACCTCAATCCCACACGCCCAATTAATACAAAACAAAAGTTTTTTTTTTACTTATACAGACACTTTTTTAACATTTCTTCCATGTTTTTCGCCATTTCGTTAGTTCGGACAGCTCTTGCTCACGTGCAGCCAGATCTTCTTCTCGCTTTCGTTCACATTTTGCCAGTTCTTGTTCTCGTTGTCGTTCATGTTCAATCCGTTCTTGTTCTCGCTCACGTTCACGTTCAATGCGTTCTTGTTTTCGCTCCCGTTCACGTTCGGCCCGTTCTTGTTCTCTTTCTCGTTCACGTTCGGCACGTTCTTGTTCCCGCTCATGTTCAATTTTTTTAAGACGAGCTTCTATGTTCTGTCGGGCCTCTCGTTCCTTTTCTAATTCCTCTTGAAGTTTTTCAAGCTAGAATTTGTCAAAAAATATATACAATTAATACATATTAACAAAAAAAAAGAAACAAATATTGTAAAATATTAAATCACATATCAGCCTAACATGTTGATCTAAATTTTTTTTTGAAAAATCATATAAAAACGCATACATACACAAAACAATATTTTTTTATTTATTTAGTTTTTTTTTTTTTTAACGGGCTGACGGAACGGAGAACCACCCATAAGAACACCCAAACCGCGCAAGTTCGAACCCCGGCTCCAACGTTTGCAAGCCCGCGTAAAGACGCGTGGGAACGAACCCCCAACCCCCAGCGCAGGAAACCGCCACAAACCGGAGTCGAACCTCCGCTTGTGGGGAAAACCTGCGCACCTCACTTTTATTTATTTAGTTATTAATTCACATAAACTATCAAATAACAAAAACTAATTAATAACACACTCACAAATACACATAGACATACACATACATATACAGACACATATACATCCACATACATATACTTATCCTGAAGGCATCTCTCATTGGCATAAGAGTAAGAATTGTTTGTATTGTATGATAGGCTACTCATCTTTTCCAAAGGTAAATCTTTAACTTCCATCTTAGAATGCTGCAGATTTTTTGTGACACCAAGACCCTTGTGAGATTGGAACTATCAGATGCTTGACCCGATTATAAGAGTAGCACTTAATTACATAAATGATACTGGTATGCCCATATTGCAAGTTTGGTAAGCTCATTTACAGGAACTTATAACAAACCTTTTAACGTCGTTTAGTGAAAAGGACCAAACGTGTTACTAATGGGTCAACAATGAAAACTGTATATGAAGAAACAAATAGTCTAACCTCCTTGTAAGGATGATAGCCTAGATGCAACCACAGGATTGATCCTTCACTAGCACTTCCTGGATTGAGGTAACCTGCAAATAAGATCAAGTGGGTAGGGAGACAACTACACGAGGTAGTAGTTTATAACAAAAACGGGGGTGAATGGGGATACTATCAAGTGTGATAGCTCTTAGGGTTAGCCAAAAGTGTCCTCTCTATTAAGGAGGTGACCCCTTATATAGAGATGGACGTATGCCACCATTACCCAGAACCCTAATCATAATGGGCCAGGCCCGATTAGGGTTGTCTCCACTACCCAAGGATTATATTAGTAAAGTAGTTAAGATATAGCGATAAATGAGGGATCATGGAACGATTACCGCCTTTACCGCTTGCGCGCGCGAGTATCTCTCCACGATTGTAGGAGAATCGTTGCTGCTTCGCTGTTATCACTCCGTGATGATAGGAAGGTGGTTAATGCTTTGATATACGGATTAACCTCTTCCATGCGCATGAAGATCTTCCGCGGGCTGAATTCCGGGTTTGGGTATGCTCTGCGCATTTGTGAGCACCCAATCCCATCAAGTCCCCCCAGTCCAGCGTGTACCCTTTTCTCGAGTGTATGAGGGAAGGGGGTGGATGGTGGACTTGAATAGTTAAAGCCCCTGGATGATAGCTCATCTTTCCTTGGTTGTGAAATCCTGGTAAACAGTGGTCCGTTGTTGTTAATTATTGGAGAATCAGAGCGTCGGTTGTACGAGACACGGATTGTTTGTTATGCGGAGAACGGAGCATTTGGCATGCGGAGAGCGGAGAACGGTACTTAGATTTGACGTTGAGTCTCCGCGTTGTGCTTACGTGGCTCTACAGCGTAGGACAGCTGTTGAGTAATGAGTAAAGGATGGTGGTTAGCGTCTGGCACAAGCTATACGTGTCAGTGAGCGTCCCATCGGTTACTGTGGACAGCTGTGTCAAGCGCGTGGCTTGGCGCGTGAGCGCGCGTGTGCAGTCAAAATAGCTGTGCATAGCCACGTGTCGTTTGGGAAAACGTTTCCTCTTTCCCATGCTGACGTCAGTGGCAGTTATAGCCCACCCTATAAAAGGATTTCAAAATATTTCAAACCACACCATTTTCACACTTCTCATTTCACATCTTCCAACTATCCTTCTTCTCTTTATTTTTCTGAGTAGCCGTTATCTTTATTCAATCATCAAGAATGTCTCAAGAAACATCTGGTACTGCTGATGTGACCAAGATGACCGAAAAAACCGAGAAGGGCATATCCACAACCGTTGTCAAGTGGGATGCCTCTTCATTCTCTTCATTCCTTGATCAGTATGGAATTGAGGCTGAGTGGGAGCCTGAACTTCCTGCTGCTGGTAAGACAGCGTTGGACGCTCCCCCTGGTAAGATTACTTTGTATGAAGCGTTCTTTTCCCGGTGTTGTTTTCGTCTTCCCACAACGAAGTTCTTGGTGAGTACCCTTATGAAATATGGAGTTCACCCAACTCAAATGACTCCGTTTGGGTTGTCCAGACTTGTGCATTTTGAGGCGACCTGTCGGTCGCTCGACCTAGAGCCGTCTTTTGATATGTTAAACGTGTTTTATGTTCTTGAGGAGGCCCGTGGTGGACGCGGGTGGTATAGTGTAGCTCCTCGTAGAAATCAGACACAGATCGTCTCAGAGAGCCCCAAATCAATGTACGATTGGAAAGAAAAGTTTTTCTATATACACCGAGGGGTGATCCCTGCGGCCATGCAATGGATGAGCATTGGTGTGAAGGAAAAGATTGCGGAGTTCCCGCCTATGAAGGATTTTGACAGCCGACCGTGGTATGACACTCTGTGTGCCCATTCCACTCCGCTGTCTATGGAGAAGTGCCCAGAGGGCGTACTTGTGATGCTAGGGCTCAGCCGTTTAGGTAACCCGGAGGGGCAAGAGCCCACTGCTGTTGATGCTAGTAAGTACACGTGAATTTCTTCTCCATTGCCTCTGTCTTTCATTCTTGTTTTTGTATTTTATGTCTATGTCCCTGTAGGAATGACAAAGTTCGATTTGTTCGATGCCCGGGGTTCTGCGAAACTGAAGTATGTTGCTTTGCCCCAAGGAACTCCGACAGTGATTGAGCGGCTGGCTCAGAATTTTTTGATGCCACAGCTTAAGGATGCACCTCAACACTATACGCGCACAGGTTACATCCTATACTGCCTCTCAATATTCTATATAATATGTCTTGACTTGTATTGTGGGAGATTCCTGCGCCGAAAAAAGGGTGCGTTGTGTTTCCACGCATTGCAAACTTTGACCCGCGTGCCCTTTGTTACAGGCGCAGGGATTTGCCCAGTCAAGAAGACCGGAAGTGGGCCGGTTGAAACTTCCACGGGTCGTAAAAAGATATCTTGTTCAGGTATATGATGTCATATGTTATCCCAGTATGTATTAAGTTTGAACCTTATTTTATATCTTTCCTTAGGTGCGGGTCCGAAGCGTCAGCGGAAAGACTCTCGTAAAGGGAAGAAGGTGGCTTCCAGCTCTGCTGTTGTTAGAGAGGATGACGAAGCCACAGAGTCAGATGATGATGTTAAGCGTCAGCGCACGCGTGGTCCTACACCCATTGATAACTCTGTTAAAGTTTCTGATGAGCTATATCAGAAACGCATTGAAGATCTTGCTCAGACGCAAGTTCAAATTTCAAGACCGTCTGCAGATGTCACTAAACCGACTTCGTCCACCGTGGTAGAGGAGTTAGCTCCTAATACAGGGACAAATGTCAAAACTGCTGGCCCAAAGATAATGGTGAAGCCTCCGCCTAAACGGAAACCTGTGTTGATCAAATCTATCAAACAGACCTCTGGTAAGTGTCTGTGATAGAGTTTATGTTTAAGTTCTGTATATGGGACACGAAATCATCCCTTTCATCCTTTGTGTTCGTAGGTAAAGGTGCTGCGCCACAGGGGGCATTGAAAAAACCCAATCCCGTCATAGAGAAAGTGAGTGAGCCTATCCCTGAGGATGTGCAGGGCCCAAGTCCTTCTGACTTGGAAACTCGGGGATCTTCTCAAGTAGAAGGGATTGTGGTGTCCCCGAAGGGAAGTGGAGATCCTGGTAAGAACCCTTTGGTTGAGTTGTCCCCTGTTGATGTGGATACAACAATCATGGCGACGGATATTGCTCAAGGAGAAAAGGGTAGTCCGCCGGATTCATCTAAGGCGGATAAATCTGTACACGCGGACGTCCCTGCGGATAAGGTTACCGCGGAAAGCATGCGGACCTCTTCGACTCCTAAGGGGGATATCACTAAAACTGCTCGCGGGTCTGGGAAAACAAGTGGGAGCGGAACGAGGGTTGCTCCTCGTGATTTTGATCCAAACAGGCCCTATCAGCCCCGATGGGATATAAGGCAAACGACCCGCTTTACCAATCCTTTGCTTGCCGAGGATTTTATCTCCTATGCTGTTCCGCCTAGCGAGCGTGATTATCAAGACAGTGTTGACCGTCGTTCATTGTTTTCCGACATGAGCCTGAATCTTGCATTGAGCCTCAGTAACTTCGGGTCAATGCTGCGACGAGAAGAGGAATTCCAACGTTCTTGGCAGGCTCTCAGGAGTGCTGAAGAAGCACAAAAGGAACGGGAGGAAGAATTCCAAAAATTCCGTGCAGGTGCCCATTCTGAAGTTGAGCGATTGCGGGATCAACTTCGATCTGCTGAGGGTGAGATTCAGAGAATGAAGAAGGAGAAAGCTGACGCTGCCAAGGGGTGGAAAGATTCCTGTGAGCGTACCAATCTAGAGTTGGAACGTGGCCGGAAAGCCAACGAGAAGTTGAAGAATGAAGTTGCCCGCGTTGTTCGCGAAGCAGAGGAGAAGCAAAAACTGCTGGATGCTAAGCAGTCTGAATTGTCTGAAACTATCCTCAAGCTGAAAGAGCAACATGAGAGCCTAGTGTCTGCCACTACGCAAGTTTCCGGACTAGAATCGCAGGTGAAGAGCCTTGAGGAAGAAAAAGCACAACTTGGTGAAACGAATGCTTTATTGGATTCCTCGCGTGTGCAGCTAGAAGTGAGCCTTCAACAAACGCAAAACGAGCTCCGAACTGCTGTGCAAACTTCGCATGCTGCCCGGGAGCGTTTGACTTGGATGATGCAACACGGTCTTCAAGGGGTTTGAATTCCTTTGACCTTTGTTGCTAGTATATGTGTTGCCCTATTGTTTAGTGCTTTATTTTTGTCTCTGTTTGGTCCATAGGTTTTTAAACGCATATGGAACGAGCCGAAGTTTGGCGATGCCGTTGCGAAGATCGGTGCGTCTTCCATGCGGAGTGGCCAGCAGGAAGGGTTTGTTGAAGGTTATCATCATCATGCGGCAGGTTTGGCTCTTGAAGACGGAGAGCACTTTGGCAAACCTTATGAAGAGGAAGCCATTGCTGCGCAGCAGGAGTTTGAGGCTCTCACCTTTGATGTCTTTGACGTGGTTGATCATTGCTTAAAGTCGGATGATCCAATAGGTCAGCTGCGTGGATATTTTGAAGAATCTGATCGTCTTGGTGCAGAGCTCGAAGAGAAAGAGCGTAAAGAGGAAGAGATGCGCAAAGCCGCTGCACAAGGAGGATGTGAATCATCCAATGCTGCTGCTGGGTCTGGTGCGCAAAACGAGGAGGCAGATGATGACGCTTACATAGATTTGATAGACTATAATTAGCTTTCATTGTAATGTGTCAAACTCCTTTGCTTTGTGTTTGTTTTTTGTACTTGAACACATGGATGTTTTCTTATGCCTCGTTTTGTCAAGTTTAAATAATTAATTCTTTGTGTGGAGTGCAACTGTTGAAATGCCATGATGATTAGATGACGTCAGCCCTGGAAAAATGTGGTGCCACTTGTCCTGCTGATGTCATCTGTCAGTTTTTTGGCGGCGCTGCAGCTGACTGATGTGACTGTTGACATCCGCACTTGAGTATTAACCATTAATGGCAATTAATGGCTCTTCTTGTTTTTTCTATAAAAGGTTAACCATGGATTAGCATTTTCCATTAACTTTTTATCTTTTTTACCAACTTTTTCCATGGCATCTCCATTAAGAATCTCCAAAGCTGAAGTTGAAGCCTTGCAGGGGATGCTGTCACTTGCTGATCATCCCCCTGTGATCAAGGTACCTCCAACTCCCATGCACCAGCTAGCTACTTACTGTGGCTATCTGTTGTTCACTGAAGATTGCCAAGTGGATCAACCGGTGAAGAGTGCGCCGATTGATATTCCGGTGAAGATGAAACAACTAAGTGAGCTCGAAGATCGCCCCAAGATTCCCAAGATAAGGCTTCGTCGAACTGCCACCGGTTGGCAGTATGCAAGTTGATATTTCTTTATTGTCGTAATGTTTTGCTACATAGCCCTAGGTGCATGTATTGTGATGGCTTGAATCACCACTTTTGTATGTTTCTGTTGAACTGGTGATAATATGTAAGTATGCCACTGTTTTGCTTAATGAAATGTGTATCTTGACCATCGTTGGCTTTATTTGTTGATCAAATAGAATAAAAATAGACTAAAAATTCTTTTTATTAAAAACGGAATGGTCATAGCCATTGTTTATTACAGAACGAGTGAAATACTTCATAAATAACATTTGCGCAGTTGAGCCGCGTTCCATGTACGTGGAATGGGGGTGCCATCTAAGCGCTCCAAGGCATAAGCCCCTTTTCCCAGCACTTCTTGAATTTTGTACGGCCCTTCCCAATTTGGTGCCAATTTGCCAGACTTTTCTGCGCCGGATGCCTCGTTATTGCGGAGAACGTAGTCCCCTGCGCGGAAAACCTCTGCCTTCACTTTTGCGTTGTAGTATCGCTCAAGCTGTTTTTTGTAGTTGGCTTCTCGGACAGCGGCCATGTCTCTCCGCTCATCTAGTAGGTCTAGATTGAGTTTTAGCTCCGTGTCGTTGTCTTGATGGTTTGTCAGTAGGATTCGCGGAGACGCACAATACATTTCCGCAGGAATGACAGCTTCTGTCCCGTACGTGAGGCTAAACGGAGTCTCTCCGTTACTAGTCTTGGACAGTGTGCGGTTGGCCCACAAGACATGAGGGAGTTCATCTACCCAACCAGTGCGT
The DNA here is from genome assembly GCA_030844895.1 of Ambrosia x helenae. Classification (NCBI taxonomy): domain Eukaryota; kingdom Viridiplantae; phylum Streptophyta; class Magnoliopsida; order Asterales; family Asteraceae; genus Ambrosia; species Ambrosia x helenae. The sequence continues at coordinate 98,330,791 of CM061223.1, forward strand.
TTCGTTCCAAGTCTAGTCTTGATTCCTTCAACCACGCTTCTGTTTGCGCGCTCAACCTGTCCATTACCTTGCGGATGTGCTACCGAGGTGAATATCTGCTTAACATTCATGGAGGATAGCCATTCTTGCAAGTGTTGGTCTGCAAATTGCGTGCCATTGTCACTGACGATCTCCATAGGTAACCCGAAACGACATATGATAAATTCCCAAATGAATTTTTTAATGCTTTTTCCATCGATGGAAGCCAAAGGTTTGGCTTCCACCCATTTGGTGAAATAATCAATTGCGACCACCAGGTACTTGACGTTTCCTGGAGCTGTTGGGAATGGACCCACGAGGTCGATGGCCCACTTTTGAAAAGGCCATGCAGTGGTTACAGGTATCAAATTGTTCTTTGGGCGCAACGTTCCTGGAGCATGACGTTGGCAAGACTTGCATTTGCGCAATTCCACCTCGGCATCCCGGTGCATTCCGGGCCAGTAATAACCCGCATTCATTAGCTTTGCTACCACCATCCTAGGGCCAGCGTGCAGGCCGCAGGACCCTTCATGTATGTCTTTGATAAGGTACGTGGCTTCTGCGGAGTCAACACATCGTAGCAATGGCCCTAGGTAAGAACGGCGGTACAATATGCCATCGATAACTTGGTAATGCAATGCTCTGTTTTGTAATTTACGAGCTTCTGCCTTGTTGTCTGGGAGTGTCCCGTTTGTGAGGTAAGCCCGGATTGGAGTTATCCAAGATGTTGCTCCGATCTGTGTGACATTGACCTGTTTCTGGGACACGGACGGGCCAGCCAAAACCTCCACTCGCACATCCTTTGCTAGATGATCAAAAGCAGTTGATGCCAGCTTGCTTAATGCGTCCGCTGGTTTGTTTTGACTCCTCTTGATGTGGTGGATCTTGCAGTATGCGAAGTCCCGCATGAGGGCTTTGGCTTGTTCCAAGTACAGGATCATGGATGCTTCACGTGCCTCATATGAACCGTCGATGTGGTTAGCAACTAGCTGAGAGTCGACGTGGGCGTCTAAGTGCTGTACACCCATTTTTTTCGCAATTCGCAATCCCGCCAACAACGCCTCGTATTCCGCTTCGTTATTTGTTGTTGGGAAGTCTAGGCGAATTGCATACGTGAAGTCTTTCCCTTCTGGAGTGACTAAGCGCAAGCCTGCTCCAGCGCCGTCATCATTGCATGCTCCATCTGTGTATAACTCCCATTTCTCCGCTGACTCTGGATTAGGAGTTATGATATGTGCCTGTTGGCACTCGGTGACGCTTTCAGCAGGAACTTCCGCGGCGAAGTCCGCAAGGATCTGCCCTTTGAATGATGTTCTTGACTTGTACTCGATCGTGTGTTCTCCTAACTCAATGGCCCATTTGGCCAATCGGCCCGACAATTCAGGCTTGCGCAAAATGTCATTGATGCGAAAATCTGTCAGGACGATAATTGGGTGTCCTTGGAAGTATCTTCGCAGTCTTCGTGATGCGTGCACCAATGCGAGCACCAACTTTTCCATCATTGAGTATCGAGTCTCTGGATCGAGTAGAGTCCTGCTGACATAATATACCGGCGTTTGGACGCCCTTTCGATCAACCATAAGAACAGCCCCAATAGCCTTGTCCGTTACGGATAAGTACAGCGTTAATGGTTCTTTCGGTAGGGGAGCTGTGAGAACGGGCAAATGGCTCAAACATGTTTTCATTTCTTGAAATGCGGCCTCAGCCTCATTGGTCCACTTAAAGTTGGATTTTTTGAGACAGCTCTTCAGTGTGTTCACAAAAGGGAATGACTTGGACGCATAGTTTGAAAGGAAACGATTCAAAGCCACCAAGCGTCCCATGAGTGTCTGGACCTCCTTGATAGAAGATGGCGACGGCATTCTCTCGATTGCTTGAACTTTGTCCGGGTTTGCCCGGAAACCATCTTTGGTTACAATTACTCCCAGGAACTTGCCCTCCTCCATTCCAAAAGAGCACTTGCTCGGGTTGAGCTTCATTCGCACTGCGCGGAGTTGATCAAAAGTTTTCTGGATGTCTAGCAGCATTTGGTCCTCTTCTGTACTTTTTATGACCAAATCATCCACGTAGACTTCGAGATTGACCCCGATCTGTTTGTTGAATGCATTGTCCATTAAACGCTGATACGTGGCTCCCGCGTTCTTCAATCCAAATGGCATTTTGGTATAACAATAAGTTCCTGTATCCGTGCGGAAAGACGTTTTATCTTCGTCTTCCTTAGCCATTTGGATTTGATGATACCCTTTATATGCGTCCAGGAAGCACTTGAATCTGAACGGTGCCAGGGAGTCCACCTTTAAGTCAATCTCAGGGAGCGGGTAGCAATCCTTTGGACATGCTTTGTTTAAGTCCTTGTAGTCCACACACATCCGCCAGCCACCATTTGACTTTCCAACCATGACTGGGTTTGCGACCCAAGTTTGGTATCTTGTTTTCCGCAGAATGCCTGCGGCTAATAGTTCTTCTACTTGCTCATTCATGGCCTTTGTTTTCTCTGGCCCCATACTGCGCTTCTTCTGGACGACTGGTTCGACAGATCTATAGACGTTAAGCCTGTGTTCCGCTATGTGTCGCGGAACGCCTACCATGTCTGCGGGTTGAAATGCGAAAACGTCCATATTTTTAATTAACATTTGCTTCAAGTGCGCGCGTATGGTGTCAGAGATTACTGGGCCTATGACAACCGTCTGATCTGGGAATTTAGGGTTGATAACCCATTTTTCCGGATCAGTGCGGTCCGCTGGCTTCATTATCTTGGGAGGCTTGCATGTTTCTGTTACGTGGCAAGTTTTGTTTCCACGTATGAAAGCCACTCCTCCTCGCGTCGGGAAACCGACCATCTGGTGTGGTGTGGACGCATTGCTATTGAATTTAGCCAAGCCTTCTCTCCCTATGAGGACATCATGTGATGAAGTTACTGGCAATACCATGAAGTCACATGTCTCCGTGCGGGAGAGTTGTCCGTCTGTCCATGTGACAGGGAGTGTGAGTATACCCAATGGAATGATCACTTCATGTATGAACCCGGATATTGGCTCTGTGGTCGGGACTAGCTTCTCTTTGTCTTCGGCATCCAATTGATCAAAACACTGCCGATACATGATGTCAGTACTGCTGCCATTATCAAGGAACATGTATCTTGTTCGATAATGCCCAATGATTCCTGTAATGATCAATGGTGTTGTCGCAGATGCACCTCCCTTGACGCGTGGCATAACGACCGGTGCCTCCTTCCAGGAATCATCCTGTGTGGTTGAGTAAGACCTTTTCTTCTGACCCCGTTGATGAGTCATGTAGCAATTATGACGACCCGAGCGTTGTGCATAATGCGTGTTGAGGTTCTTTATCTTCTTGTTACTGGCATCCGCATCTCCTTGCGAATCTCTGGATTTTTTCCTTACATTCTTCACTAGATGTGAGAGCTGACCTGACTTGATTGCCTTCTCAATCTCCATCTTTAGACTGTAACAATTGTCCGTAAGATGGCCATAATCCTCGTGATACTCACAATACTTTGAGGTGTCAACATTCTTCCGATCTTGACTGAGTTCCCTGGGTTTGGGGAACTGAACTTGTTCAGTCCTCAACACTTCTGAAGGTGTTTTGGACAGTGGTGTCCAATCGTAATTCTTCTTGCTTGGCGGTTTTGAATCTCGTGAGTGCTTGTTATTGAGGAGTTGCCGCGCGTCTTGTCCCGAAGAGTATTTCCCTTCGTCCGCGGAACCCGAAATTCTTGACCATACCGATTGCTTTCCCTTGCTTTTGTCATACATGCTCATACCCTGATTGTTGTTATGATGATAATTCTTCGAGCGTGTAAACGATCGCTCTGATGACGCATATGTCTTTGCTGCTTCTATCAGCTCGTCCCATGCGTCAGGTACACCATCTTTTCCCGTCAGACATCTCATGAGATCGTCATGTCGCACTCCGTGGATGAATGCGGCTCTGGTGAGTTCTTCGCCACACCCCAACTGTAGGGCTTCCTTATTATATCGTATGATGTAATCCTCCAGGCTCTCATTATCCTTCCGGGAGCACAACAGAATCTGAGCCTTGTCCTTCTTATGTTTCCTTAGATGGGAGAAGTGATTCTTGAATTTCTTGATCAAGTCATCAAAATCAACCAGACTGCCGACTGGTAAACTTTCGTACCATACCCTTGCCGCACCTGTTAAGGTTTGGACAAACAGATGGCACCAAGCTTGAACCGGCCATGGTTTAGAGCTGCCTGCGCAATCGAATGCGTGCAGATGGTCATCCGGATCGCGCAGACCATCATATTTGCCAATCGTGTTTGGCAATTTACATTCAACTGGCATAGGTGCCAATGCGATTCTTGCGCAGAATTTGGATCTTTCCGCAAATGTTTTTGGGCGGTATGGCTTATGCAGATCATCGTCTGGGTGGGGCTGGTTGCTAGCCACAGACTTGTTTCGTGGCCTCTCAGCTCGATCAGAGTTGATTTCGTTCTCGGATTCATAACCGTCAGGTTCCCCAGTCAGGTTGACGTGGTCCTGAACGTGAGTAATCTTACCACGTTCTCCACCACGTACCGCCTGGCGAGGTTTAGCTATGTGACGAAAAGCTGGCTGTTCGTCGTTGTGAGAGTCTTCTTCAGCATCAAAGTTCAAGGTTTTTCTTGCTTCCAACCTAGCTTTTGCTATTAATCTTTTCTGGTATTCTGCAATGGTTTTGGCATTTTCTTGAGCCAACCATTCTTCCAGATCTTCGGCAGGCTCTTCAGCCGCTTTCTTTTGTGTTGCTGCTGCAGACTTCCTTGGTGCAAACATTGGGAAGGTAGTGGTAGCCTGTCTTTGATTCACGTTCTTGGTCACCGTTGTCGGTGCAACAGTGTCTTGATTTGCTTGAACTCCATCGTCGACATTGATGGGATCAGCACGTTGTTCAGTTCCAGAATCCATTTGCACTAGTTTGAAAGATTGGTAGACCGTAAGGGATGGCGCCAATGAAGAAACAAATAGTCTAACCTCCTTGTAAGGATGATAGCCTAGATGCAACCACAGGATTGATCCTTCACTAGCACTTCCTGGATTGAGGTAACCTGCAAATAAGATCAAGTGGGTAGGGAGACAACTACATGAGGTAGTAGTTTATAACAAAAACGGGGGTGAATGGGGATACTATCAAGTGTGATAGCTCTTAGGGTTAGCCAAAAGTGTCCTCTCTATTAAGGAGGTGACCCCTTATATAGAGATGGACGTATGCCACCATTACCCAGAACCCTAATCATAATGGGCCAGGCCCGATTAGGGTTGTCTCCACTACCCAAGGATTATATTAGTAAAGTAGTTAAGATATAGCGATAAATGAGGGATCATGGAACGATTACCGCCTTTACCGCTTGCGCGCGCGAGTATCTCTCCACGATTGTAGGAGAATCGTTGCTGCTTCGCTGTTATCACTCCGTGATGATAGGAAGGTGGTTAATGCTTTGATATACGGATTAACCTCTTCCATGCGCATGAAGATCTTCCGCGGGCTGAATTCCGGGTTTGGGTATGCTCTGCGCATTTGTGAGCACCCAATCCCATCAGTATATGTAATTGCTTAAAGGAACAAACCAAAGTTGCAATATGGACACACCACATGGACCATATATGTAAGTCACTCTAATGATATTTATATATAGAATAAACTAAAGAAATGGTTAGTATTGTAGAGCTTGTGCAATCAAATGTATATAGCATTCAAAACTGAATATTCAAGTCATTCATTGGATCAAAATATTAGCATAATATCCCTCTTTATTACTTAGGCCACACGATTTAAGGTCTTGCAGTTGAGGAACCATGTCAATTTAAAGCACATCTGTCTCTGTTACTGCAGCCCATTTAACTATATCAGATTATCTGATTCGAGTTATCAACTTATAAACCGAATATACAAGCACCCATCAATTCCATAAAATTAGTTAGAATAACAGATTTTGTCCATTCAGAGTTAAATTAAACTAATAGGTTTGGACCTCTAAAATCGAGTGGACTCATGTCGTTACAAGGGAAGAACACATACCCTGACATTCAATTCGCTGAAAGCAGTTACGTCATTAAGCTGCTGATCAATACTTTGCTCCAGACACTTTCTGCTTCTTACTGATATGTAACAGAAAAGTCATAATTATAATTAGAAGGATGATACGCTGTGAGACGACAAAAATCAAACTACCTTAGCGAAGAAACAGGTGTTTCTAACGGTTTTTTCTGGCCAACAGTCGCCGTATTTGGAAACGTCTTCCCATTACTTCCAGCAGACTGTATTAAAAAACTTAACCTCTCAGCGATGGGCATAGACTCAGGCTCATCCACAGATGTTGAAGACGGGTCGTGTGGTGCTGATAATTGGGATTTATGTTGTTGGTCATTTATCTGATCCAAAGGTTGTTGTTCTGCATAAGCTACTGATGACACAAGACTCTGATATTTATGTATTGACAGTTGCCAGTTGCTTGAACTTTGTGGCAGTCTTTCCATGTCACTAAACGCGGTCTGAACTGGGCCTTGCCTAATTTGTTTTAAAGGTTGCGACGACATATTATTATTCATATTTAAACTGGAATAATTACCCGCGTAACTTCCATAATTTGGAAAAGACGGCTGAGGAAAGGGCATAAGTTGCTTGCCAAGTCCCTGCAATGGAAATGGCTGATCCCTCTCTTGATTAATAACATTTACATTAGAAGAGTTATGACTCGCGTGTACTCCATTTGAATCTGTTTGTTGTTCCAATAATCGTCGTTTCTGAGCATTACAATCCATGCTTGGTTTAGCAGTAAGCTGAGCAAGTTAATAAAAAAAATGGTATAAATAAGCAAAAACACATCATATAAATATAAGGTAGACAGGGTGGTGGCGTAGCTTGTTGCCCGTCTACCTTATATTTCGATGTAACTTTCGTATTTTGTTTTAATGAAAAAAATAATTTTCAACAAAAAAAAAAAATTATACATGTGAACATATGTGGACTGTTTGTTTTAGCTCTTAGTGGAACAGATGTCTAAAACGGTCAGACATAGTTCATTTAGACTGTTTGTTTCCCGAGAGCAGATGTCTGAATCGGTCATCCATTTGCCTCTAAGGCTCTGAATGGGTAAGCATTATGCTGATTATAAATTGTTCAGACCTCTTATTGGTTCAACACTTACCCATTCAGAAGTTGCCAAACTAAGTGTCAATAAGAATTCGCACATATAAACATTTTACTAAAAGCGCGCAGACAAAAATATATTAATTTCTTGTTTTTTTTTTCTATACCTGCCCTTGTTGTAGTTTAAAGACTGTCGTCTTGAGCATATGATCGCCTACAAGGCTTCCCAAGCGACGGACAAAGTCTTCTTTATTAATATTATTGCTCTGGGAATAACATAGCCATTTAGCATGGGCGCATAGCGCAAAACGCTAAAACAGAAAAAAAAATTACAAAAAAAGATTGTTAAAGCCGGGTCACCCCTTATAACTATACCCTTAATCGAGCATATAGGCGGTTAAGTTGCGTAGCCTTGTCATTATCAAGCTGTTGTTCTAAAACAGGTACCAGCATTGCAAAATTAACCTGCTTACTACCCGGCCGAGTCATTGCATTAGGCGGTTTCCATGTTGTCATTGCTTGTTGATTAATATTATTAACCATTCTTTCTAACTGAGGTACATCTTTTGTGGTGTTTGGTGGATTGTATAAGACAGGTCCATATTGGTTTGCATGGGACTGTTGCATGGCCGTCTCTGAGAATTCGAGTACCATGCGCAACTAGATAAAATGGAGCCCTAAAATATAAACTAATGGATAAAATAATGATGAATGGATGGTTTTGAGATTAATTAATATAAGAAAACTTGCAAAAGAAGGTTACACCTCTAGGGTTCTTTGAATGGTGATGGAGTTGAAACGCTAATGGAATGAACGGTTTTATCATAGAAATCAATATATTACCATTCTGGTCGCTGTGGTAAAGATATCATAGAAATTTTATTAAGTTATTATTGGATCTTATATAAAAATAGGTGATATAAAAATATAAATTAATTAAGGGGTTGTTTGGTTGATTAAGTGCTGAATCATTAAGTGGTCTGAATGGTTAAGAGACTCTGAATGGTTAAGAGCTGAATCATTCAGCATCCCTTATTAGCTTAATGATTCAGCACTTAATCATTCCATTCAGATGCTGAAACAAACAGTCTGAATGCTAAATGATTTAGACCTGAATGATTAAGAGGCTGATTATGAGGCTATCAAACAGCCCCTAAGTTATTATTGGATCTTATATAAAAAATAGGTGATATAGAAATTTTATAAGGAATTTTTTCCTTCCTAGAGTATGACTCTACATTTTATGCGCGACATGTTATCAAGGCTATTAGAGATGGGTGCACACGCAGGTTTAAGAGTTACATAGGTTAGAGTTGATGTCTTTCACATGAATAAATAAAAATCGGACTAGGTAGTCGCCTAGGCGCTAGGCGGACCAAAATAGTGTAATTTCAAGCTAGGCGGACCTAAGCGGGGGGCTTTTTTTAATGATTTCAGGCCTAGTAAATCAGTTATCAGTCCTAATTTCATCAAATAAGCATCCCGGTTAAATGGGTTTGAGGCATTACTATTTTCAATTATTTTCTCCAATGCCTACCAATTGCACTTTGTAATCGGTAAATCATGCCATTTTTGCAAATGATTCAGTATTATGTGAACTGTTTGAAATTTGAAGTGTTATGTGAACTTCTAAGTATTATTTTCATATAAATCTGTGTATGTGTATATATATATAATACGTATAAAAATTCCAAAACGATTCTGCCTAGTCCAGACACGAACACGAATACCCGACACGAACCTACACGATTTTAACAGGTACACGTATGACCTTAACAGGTTTTGTGTCCTAAACAGGTAGACACGAAATATACCTGTTAATTTTCGTGTCTAAACAGGTTAAATACTTGTTTACCTGTTTCGTACCCGTTAAGATATGTTAAGGATTTTTTTTTAAAAAAAATATAGGTTGTGGGGGTGGACTATTGGAGTTATACGTTTTTATAGATGGAATTCTATCTTTTTAATGTTTGATGATACCTATTTAACGTGTCAGATTTGGAAAACATGTTCGTGTATTATCGTATTAACCTAGTATAAACAGGTATTATCATGTCTTATCCTGTAAACCAGGTATAATCAGGTTCGTGTTCAGGTTTAGAAAAAAGTACATGATAACTTATCGTGTCGTTTTCAGGTATACATGTTTCGTGTTCGTGTCTTAACAGGTCGGGTATACACGATTTGCCAGCCCTGCTAGACCCCACCGCCTGCCTAGCGCCTTTTACAACCTTGAAAAAAAAATCAACCCATCCAAAGGCAGAGTTAAATCCAACTCTCAGAGCATTCTTAATAGCTTCCCCATCCCCCATCCCCCATTCACTCACAATCAATCACAACCACATATTACATTAAAAATCATTACAGTTTCTCTCTCCTCCACTCACAACTTTCAACAAATATTAAAAAATAAATACAGTTTTCCAGTTTTCCCTAAAAGATTCACAAAGTACCCAAAATTTACCGATAAACAGTAAATTCCCCATTCTCTTCACTCACAACCACTTCCAACCCCATAAAAAATTATAGGGTTTTGTATCAAAAAAAATGGGGCACTACTGTGAATGCTCTCAATTCTGCATGATGAAAAACAACCCATGTATTTAAGGTAGTAAATCCAAAATATGATGTTCAAACATTTTATAAATGCAGTCATCACAGACCATATACAGAATCATAAACAACCCACAATAACATCCAGAAACAAAGTCAAGGCAGTGCAGTGCAAGGAAAATCAACATAATAAACCGAAACTTATGGGCGCTTGAACCTAATTTCTGCTTTAGCCGATGCCCGTGGATATTGTATCAATTCTTTAAGCATGTTTACCTCACCATTAATAAGAACCCGTTTGTCGATCACTATATCTACCATCTTGAGCATTGGTGACTTAGCCAAAATAAACTTCACAAAATCCATTCCAGTCTTCATGTTGGTGAAGTTTGTTATAGTTACTGCACGCAGACGATCCAAGACAGCATACGAGTAGTCCTGTTGATGAATAAGGTTCATTGCAGTTTGCGGCAGAGTTTCGTTTGGGTTATGTTGCATCTATTAAACGTTAATAAGCAAAATGCATTTAATTATATAGAAAATTTGTAAAATATATAGCATCTACACCGTTATACCTCCAATATAATTCTCTCTATATTTGGAGAACTTGCAACCAAAAGAAGAGCTGAAAGTATGTCGGTTTCTCTTGCAAATGACAGTCCTTGTAAATGAAGATACTTGAGGTGCACGAGCGACGTCGGTAGCTTTTGAGGCATAACACCTGTAGCAAAGCACTTTATCCAAGATAAAAAGTTAAAAATAAAGAATCGAAAAACATATACTAATCGGTTTATGAGATAATTTAATTGGTTTATCAATCTTGGAATGATATGTATCACCTTAATAAGGTAGCAACTCAGCAGTCTTAACACCAAGTGTGACTATGTTTGACCAAGATCAAGATTGACCATTTGTTATTGCGTTTGACAATGATTGACACCAAAATTTGCTATATTTGACCAATTTTGACTATTTTTACCAAGTATGACTATGCTTGACCAATTACGACTATGTCTTGCCATGTACGACGATTATTAACCATAATTGACAAATTTTGATTGGGGAAAAAGATATTCTAGTTATGAAAATCAGTTAAGAAATTTAATTGAAACCAGAACTTTAGGGGGTGTTTGGGATTGATTATTCAAAACAGATTATGCGTTTTGGAAAAGCAGGGGTAGAGCTGCTTATAGATTATTGCGTTTTGTTAGCCTAAAAAAACTGATTATCTGCGTTTTCAAAACGCAATCCAAACACTAAAAACTGATTATCTGCGTTTTCAAAACGCAATAATCTAAAAATCAGATTCAAAACGCAATCCCAAACACCCTCTAAAAAATTTATAAATTACATAAACCATAAAGCTGATTTTAAAATCATGACTTGATTATTTTTTTCTAAATATATTTTGTGTGTTTTTATACATGATATATAATACAAGAGCTGATATATTTAAAATAGCAATTATACATTTTTTAGTCTGTTTAATTTCCGTTGCAAATTCTCTCGCAAATTGTGCGACAGACTTGCCACGGGAAGTATATCCGCCCCATATTTGGGGCGAATTATTCAGTTGCTATACACTTTCTAGTGGAAAGAATTATATCACCTTAACGGGATAATAACTCATTGACAGATGCTCAACCAAAGGTAAACACTCAAATAACTCAACAAAGTCAGAATTCCAAGATCCCATAAGATGTTTTTCATCGCCAATCTGCAGCAAATATAATACATCTGGATTAAGTTACCAAGATATAGGAGTAAACATATTTAAAGGGTTAATTGCACACAAAAATAACCCAACTTCAATCCAATTTCTATTTTAAATAAGATGATTTTTGTTCTAACTTTCAAAAAACTTAATTTAAGGTGATCCAAGTCATATCATGATGTAGCAATTCCTTAGACATGCTGTCAAAATGCTTAAAATAACTAAATTCGAACGTTTTGAATGTGTGAATGTCTTGTATGCAATTAACCCTTTCTACAATACTAATTTTGTCGGATCATACCAGAGTGAAGCTCTTAAGCTCTGGGCAATTGGAGATAAACCATAGAAAAACTTCCGCGGTTATGCTGACATTGTTAAAGGATAATCTAACCAGGCTACTGAATCCTTTAAAGGTTACCGGAGGTTGAAACGCACAGTTTTGGAGTTTTAGAACCGTCAATTGTTGCAAGCTAAAGAAAGCCGGCAGTAGCTTATGGTCATCACCTGACCCAATGCACAGAGTAAGTTTCTTCAAGGTAGCACTCCTTGATAGGTGAAGTATTATCTGGTCAATCTCACAACAACTAATTAGTTGAGAGATACAAAGAGAGAATTCATGTATTGGGCCTTGGTGTAGCAACAAGATCGGGTAAACAATGTATAAGAGTTTCCATCTGATTGATACGACTTTATAAGTTGATGCCCGAAACAATGCATCATCGAACATGAGTTTGGGAATATTTCGACAATGATACCTCCAGTTCTGAGATAAAATGCTTGTCCTGAACGCATCTCTCATTGGCATAAAAGTAAGAATTCTTTGTATGACATTTGGAGGAAGGCTGCTCATCTTTTCCAAAGGTAAATCTTGAACTTCCGACTTAGAATGCTGCAGATTTTTTACCCTTGTGAGATTGGAACTATCACATGCTTGATATAAAGATAAGAGTTTAATACATATATGGATGGTCTGTGGTATGTCCATATGGCAAGTTTGATCAGCTCATTTACTGAACCGGCCAAACGTATTACTAATGGGTGAACATGAGGACTGCATATGTAATTTCAGAGAAAAGACCAAACTAGCGATATCGACATACCATATGGACCATATGTGTAATTCACTCTAATGATACTTAGATATAAACTAACAAAACATAAAGTGACCTGGCCTACTGCAACTTAAGATCCATAATGCATTAGTTATAGCCATGAGCTCATAAAGTATAACTATACTCAAATCACAAAGCAACTATCTTCCCACTCAGGGGCGGATTTAGTGCATGACGAGCGGGTTCACGCGAACCCACTCGGTTTCAAATTTTTAATAGAAATTCTAAATAAAAAATTCGGATGAACCCATTGAAAATTCATGTATGAACCCATAAATCAAAACTAATGTTGGCTCAATGGTTAAAGCTTCCTATTATTGCACAGATCGGGTCGAGTTCGAACCCTACAAATGACGCTTTTGATTTTTGTTTTCCTTTTTGTTAGTTATTATCTTTAAAATGGACAACAACAAAAAAATAGGCACCCATGGTTTTTTATAAAGACCCCATTCCTTCATTTTCCATCTACCCAAAATCTATCTGATTCATAACTCAAAATTAAATCACTATTCAACAAGGCAAGTACGCTATTGCAATTGCAGGTTCACATAAAAATATAACCAATTAGTATAAAAGTATCTAAAAGAAAATTTAGGCTTCTTCATAAATCGCAATATGCCACATTGCATAAAGATTTTATATTTAGGTATTATGAATCTTGAGAGATATTACCAAAGACAACCTTCAAACATGGGATCAAAATATCAGCATAGTACACCCTATTTCTTATTAGGTCACTTGATTCAGGGTCTTGCAGTTGAGAGAACACGTCAATTTAAACTCGACTATCCTCTTTGGACCTAGAAAACAATTGTTCTTCCTCTACCTAGAGGACCAAATTATTACTAAAAATTAATGGCTTTCCTGAAACTCATGTCTTTACAAGAGAAGAACACATACCCTGAGATTCACTCCGCTGACAGCAATTACGTCATTACGCTGCTGATCAATACTTTTATCTGAAAATGCTCCAGACACTTTCTGCTTCTTACTGATATGTAGATGAAAGTCAAATATTATAATCAGAAGGATATGTTATGAGACTACAAAAATCAAACTACCTTAGCAAAGAAACAGGTGCTTCTAACGGATTTTTCTGTCCAACAATCGGCATTTGTTGATGTTGCTTGCCAAGTTCCTGCATTGGAAATGGCTGATTCCTGGCTTAAGGTGTATATAAGCGAACCAATGTCATACAACCTATAAGGCTGACAGGTGTAAGGGGATAGCGCCCCTCCACCTCAGCTTTTCTTCATAAACCCCCTATTTCCTGGGCGTCATTGGGAGGGGAGCTTTGGCCAATTGTAGGCAGAATAACGTGCATGGATGGGGTGGTCTGGTGGGGCCCATCTCAACCAACCAATCAATCAATTTCGTTTCTTTTTTTCTTTTATGTAATTAAAGGGGCGTTAATTCTATTTCCCGGTAGTTATTGGAAGATGGGAATAAAGCCCCCTTTTGACGTGGTGCAATGGGGCTCCATTCTGCACCATTTAGCCTAAGGCCTAAGCAATGAGCCTGCTATTTAATATATAAAAATCTCTCTCTCTCTATATATATATATATATCACATAGCAGGCGGATGAAAGCTAAGAACAGAAGAAAAGATATTTCTTGTTATCTTCCATACCTGCCCTTGTTGTATATTATAGATTGACATATTCAGCATATGGTCTCCTACAAGACTTCGCATGCGCCGGACGAATTCCTCCTTATTAATGTTATTGCTCTGGAACATAATCATGTGTTGATAAAACAGACAGATAACACACTGAAAAACATTATAAAAAAAGAATGTAGATAAAAGGGTCACCGCCTAACTACACCTTGAACCGAGCATACAGGCCCCGGAGTTGCATAGCCCTCTCTTTGTCAAGCTGTGGTTCTATAACAGATAGCAGCAGTGAAAAAGTGACCTGCTTGCTAGCTGGCCCATGCCGATTCATTGCATTAGGTGGTTGCCTTGTTGCCATTCTTTGCAACTGCGATTCATAATACAAAAAGAGAACTGAAAGTTGGTACGAATAAAAGCAAAAGCGAGGCGTAAAAGAGAATGATTGATCATGTGCATGTATAACTACATTCTGTATAAACCTAACCTACTTCTATACTAGCCAAAATGCCCATATATAGCTAAAACTCTGTATCAGAACTACACAAATTGACAAAATAATAACATGCAAATACACAAATCAAAGATGACTGATCGATATAAGCAGCATTCTCTAAAATTCCTAAAAATTAGTACATCTAGGATTCTTTGGATACTCGAGGGGTTGAAACGCGTAAGATCATGATTAACTTTATTAAGCAAGCTAAGCGAATGGCGAGGCTCTCCTTGAATTTTGGAAGTTAAGTTGTTGCTCAAGTGATCAACTCTTCATAATCCATAGATTTTTTAACAGTTCCCCATGATTAGGGATGTGAATCAAATCCGACACGACACAAACCTAACACGAAATTCGTGAGTTTGGGTTTAGTCTAAGGCTAAGAGCATTCTCAATAGTTTCCCCATCCCCTATTCACTCACAACCAATCACAACCACATATTACATTAAAAATCATTACAGTCTCTTTCTTCTCTACTCACAGCCACTTTCAACAAATACTAGAAAATAAATACAGTTTTCCTGTTTTCCCTAAAAGATTCCCAAAGAACCCAAAATTTACCGATAAACAGTAGATAACCAAAATTTACCACAAAGCATGGTCTTACTTAATTTAGGTGTTGCAGTTGAAATTATGAGTTACTGAAGCATACACTATTGGGGATTTCAAACAAACCTATTGCACAACAAACAGACATTACTGAGTTATTGATTTTGAGATTAATGTAAAAGAGGGTTATCTGTCCTTCTTTCTAGAGCTGGTTGAATGTTGGAGGAGCTGAAATGCTGAAGAAAATCATGGTTAGAGGAATTATTTATAGCAATGAGCATGTTTGTGAAGCCGCTGATCCAAATAGCGACTTCAGTGAAGCCGCTGTCTAAATAAACGACTTCCTAATGAAACCGCTGATCCAAATAGCGACTTCCAAACCGCTGATCAAAATAGCGAGCCGCTGTCTAAAACCGCCGATCCAAATAGCGACTTCAGTGAAGCCGCTGATTCAATATGCGTGTTCCGTACAATCATTCCTTGAAGCCGCTGTTTGAAACTAAAAAGGTGTAATTAATAGGTGTTTAGTGCGGCAGAGGAAGATGTGATGGGTCATGTTCTCTCTCTGTTAGTCACGTGAAGAAGATAGGTTTTCAGTCAAAGTTAAGTTGGAAACACTCTCCTCTCCTGCTGTTAGTCACGTGATATGCATGCTTGGTCAAGATGTGATGGGTAGGTCATGTTCTCTTTTATGCTTTCCAATTTATCAATGGGTCCCAACAAATTATTTGTACCCCTTAAAGCACTGAGCTTTGGCCAAAGCTCGGCGTATTGGGCCCACGGGTGACGTGATTGTCACACCAATAACTGCTTTATCAGACTTTAAGTCACATCACTGAAACATCGTACTTCAAAGCGCTGAGCTTTGGCCAAAGCTCAGTGCTTTGAAGCCCAAAAGCTGACAGCAGCACATGGGGCCTTGGGATTGCCTCCTAAGCGCTGAGCTTTGGGCAAAGCTCAGTGCTTTGAAGCCCTAAGCTCAGTGCTTTGCTGCCACGTTTAAGCCCACGGGCCACTGCATTTTGCCCTAAGCTCAGAGCTTAGGGCCTTTTTTTTTTAAAAAAAAATGTTTTAATGTTTTTTTTTTAATTATTTTAATTAATTTTAATTCTTTTTTAAGTATTTTAACTTGTTTCCAATCAATAAAAAATTGTTGATGTGTTTCGGTTCGTTTATTGCTCGTTTGTCGTTTTGAGTAGAAACATCCGAGTATGAACAACTTTCATAAATTAGTGTACGTGATATATGAACTATACAATCAATACCGTTTTTTTATCAAAATACATATTTAGCATGTCTAATCGATATCCTGGGTATCCGGACTCTGTTTGACGCGTTTTGGTTCGTTTATTGCTCGTTTGTGGTTTTCATTAGACATATTCCGTTGACGAACAACTTTCACAAATCATTGTACGTAATACATGAACTATACAATCAATACCATTTTTTTTATCAAAATACATATTTAGCATGTCTAATAGATATCCTGGGCATCCGGACTCTATTTGACGCGTTTTGGTTCGCTTATTGCTCGTCCGGACTCTGTTTGACGCGTTTTAATTAGTAAACTTTTTAATTATAAATAGGGGTAACTTTGCTAATTATAAATATATTTTTGAACAATGACATAACCATTTTTCATTTCCGTATCTTGTACCCAGTCGACTGACTCCTGCTCTTACCCGATCATAGTTTCATTTGAGACTGACCGGACATTTTCTTCACGCCAGGAGTTAGTCGACTGGATATAAGATACGGGAATGAAAAATGGTTATGTCATTGTTCAAAAATATATTTATAATTAGCAAAGTTACCCCTATTTATAATTAAAAAGTTTACTAATTAAAACGCGTCAAACAGAGTTAGGACGATCAATAAACGAACCAAAATGCGTCAAACAGAGTCCGGACGCCCAGGATATCTATTAGACATGCTAAATATGTATTTTGATAAAAAAAAAATGGTATTGATTGTATAGTTCATGTATTACGTACATGATTTGTGAAAGTTGTTCGTCAACGGAATATGTCTAATGAAAACCACAAACGAGCAATAAACGAACCAAAACGCGTCAAACAGAGTCCGGATTCTCAGAATATTGATTAGACATGCTAAATATGTATTTTGATAAAAAAAAAACGGAATTGATTGTATAGTTCATGTATCACGTACACTAATTTATGAAAGTTGTTCATACTTGGATGTTTCTACTCAAAACGACAAACGAGCAATAAACGAACCGAAACACATCAAACAAATTTTTTTTTGATTGGAAACAAGTTAAAATACTTAAAAAAGAATTAAAATTATTTATATTTTGTATCATCGAACTGGTTATTATATGTTAATGAAGTCGATCTTTTGTTTGGTTTTATTTGTTAACGAATGCTTATATCTATTTGTTTGTTTATATGACGTTTGTTTCGAGTGATTAATATGTTAACACTTAACGTAATAAATAACAAGATCATTCGTTCAAAATCTTATTTTATAATTAGACGTTTAAATGAATGAAATGTTAGAAGTTATTATACTATATTAATATACCAATGTATTTGAACAGTAACTTTCCTGATCTGAAATTTAATTATTGTTAAATACGATTGTTTTCATTATAATTTCAATATTGTTGGTTGGTTCAGTGGTGTATGCGTTTGTTGTTATTCAGATCTCCCTGAGTTCGAATCTTGCTTTCCTTTTTTTTTTTTTTTTTGTCTATACACTTTCATTCTGACCATGGTTGTGCTTCCATCTTATTGGCCGGTGTGGGCGGTCGGGTACACCTCACCAACCCATACACGCGTCCAACATTCAGCACACACAACACTTAGACCAGTGGGTATGGGCACCGGCAAGGGAGCGGCATCGCCAAGCCGGGCCGGGCTACACCGCCCCCCTGGCGCGGCAACGGCATGACCGGCTTCCCCTTGCCGTTTATGCCGTGCCTTGTGCTTGTGATTGGTGGGTTGGGTTGAGCTGGCGGCCCTTCTTCTTTGCCGGCCCGGCACCACACCCAGTGGTCTTACCATATTTTTCTCCCTTCTTTTCCGTTTCCCCCCTTTTCTTTTCCAATCCACACACACCTCAGCGAACTCACCCAGTGAAATCAGTCTCTCCACCCACCGTGAGACTCACGGCCATCGCCGAAATCAGACTTCACAAACGTCTTTGTGGCGGCAGTGGTGGAATCTCACCTTCTTGTCTGCTGATATGGTTTGAAGGCTAGGAACAATTAAGGTTAGTTTTTATTTGTAATTTTTATACTTTATTATGTACGATTTCTAACATAAGGTATGCTTCTTTTATAGAAACAAAAACTAGGTTTAGGTTATTAGTTTGGGTATGAACAGGGATTGACAACGTTATGCTTAGTAAAAAGGTATTATCTATTTAGAACAATATTTGTAAAGTGTGTTCTATATCTAATTGGTATTCGATAATATTATACAATCTTAAGTTTTGTTTTTTAATTGGACAGACACTTGGTTTTTTCAAGATGCTCATGCACTTTCATTTTGGTTGGTTTGGTTAAGGTAAATGCTTTTTCTTCAATTTAAGGCAGGGACAAGATTTGAAATTTGTCCTCTACTTTCAGATGTGGCATTTCAAGATATGTTTATTCTTTAAAACGACACTCTAGCAACCTTTCAACCACTAGGAATTATATAAAAAAAACAAATGAAAAAATGGGTCAAAATGCCATATAAACAGTATACAGGCAAAATGCCGCCGAATTAGCCATTCTTGCTGTTGGTTTGTGGTTGTTGATGGCGGTGGTGGTCACTTACCTCGATATGTGTACCGAGGACGACGGTGTCGGCCTCCTTTCGTTTACTTGCGGAATCTGGTGGATATTGGTTCTACATGATGCTATCGGTCACCAATCTATGAATCGTTAGGCTTTTGTTGCCCGGATGTAGTGACTTCGACAATTTTGGTTATGATGACTTTGAAATGTTTTTCGACACATGATGACGATGGCAAGGGTTGTGGATGGTAGGTTTTGACCTGCAACCCGCCTTGCAGCCATGTTTGTTACAAAGTCTGAGCCATAAAGAGATCAATTTCGCTTAAATGTCGGTTGTGCATTCGTTTTATTTGTTTTTTGTTTAGATGGTTTGATGGTTATATAACATGTAGATTGTCTTAATTATAACTTGATTTTGACCCAATTGAAGTTTCGTATGATTTTCTAAGATGTTCTTGACGTGTTTAGGCATGAAGACTATGATACAAAAGTGGATGTTTTGTCATTTGCCTTGGTTTTACATGAGGTAATGAGGTTAGAGGTATTTTATAATAATCTCTCTTGCCATATAAATTATACGCACATATAAGGTCAATATTATCTGTTTTGTTTTGTTAGAAAATTGAAGGCCACCAACCATTTTTAATAAGGATGAAGACAGAAGCTTATGCCCATGAGCTTAAAGGGTAGGTGATTTGTAAGATTTTTTTGTTTTGTTTATTTAATATATATTTCAAGTTATATGTTAATCTATTATGTCGCCTTTAAACTTTATAATTCATTTATCTAACAGGTTGATTGAAGGGTGTTGACATGAGAATCTAGCTCAGAGACTGAGATTCAGAAAGATGATCTCTCGGTTGGAACCAATCTATATGTCTTTTAATCGTAGGAGGCGTTGGAAGGTATCACTTTTGTCTTTCCTTTCATTGCTCTGGCATTTTATGGTTCACTTTTGGCCATTGAGGTGGTTTCAATATATGGAGACAACATGGAAGAAAGAAGTTCTTTCCTTAACCAACATTATATTGATTTTTTTCCCTCATAATAAGCACATTATAAGGATAAAATGCATATACCAAAGAAAAGGTCAAATTGCACGTAAAAGGTGCACGGTTTTAGTAGTTTATATCAGAGGGAATGTAGGATTTTAGGTCGTTGCAAGTTTATAATCATAATTAACTCAGCCGAGGACATCCGTCACCGGCGACCGTTTTGGTGACGTTTTCTCAAGTTATATTTAATGGGTCAAACGGGTCAGCTTTATGGAATACGTAAAATGCTCATTTTCTCTTAAACTCTATAAAAATTGTTCGAATGTGTCCTGTCTATTAATGGGGTTAAAAGGGGCACTTTTGTTGCATGGCCCAATTGTATCGGTTTTAATAATTTGATGACTTCTTACACACGTCTCAAGTTGTTTCAAAATTGAGGGCATCCAACCACCTAGACTGTTGCGTAAAACATTCATGGAAAGAAAAAAAATGATGTGGTTAAGGGCACACTATGCTCAGGTAATAAACCATAACATGGGCATTTTTGATACATATGGAATTGGAAACAATGGTGGGGACATGCTTAATCAGGTCTTGACTAATGCTCAACTTATCCAACTATTTCCCATCTTCCATATTTGCTTCTATATGTTCAGACTTTTTTATAACTAATTTTGATTACAGGCTTTATAATTCCACGACGGAAATTTATCCACAACATTGCAGCATGGTTAGGTGGGCGGGCTTGTCATTCCATTAATAAACTGCTGATAGCTTGCATTTTTAGCTGCGGCCAGGATTATAAATGTCTCTCTCTATAAATTTGAAGGAATCCTTCAAGATGCTAATATTAATGCTGCAAGTGTTGCTACCTTAGCTTTGTATATAAACGTGTTAGTTCAAAATATTAGGTGTTCTTCATGTGGATTCTATTGAATAGATTAAGGCACTTTCAAGCATTAGAACACTATATACACTCAAAATTGAACTTAATTTATTTATTTTATGCTAAAAGATGTATATGATATTAGTGAGGTCGTATTGTAATCGCGCGAAGATAAATAACACTAGCCCGCGCATTACAACATTTGCAACGAAAACATCACAAGGTGTCATAGAGTGATCTGAAGGCCTGGGTTCTAATGGCTTTCTTCAATGTTAGATTCCACTCCGACATAATTATAACTTATAAAGCGCGCAACGCGCGCTCATCATAACCCCTAGTTATATCTATTTATTATTATTAGTATTACCTTATTATTATTATTTAGAAACTTAAAAAAAAATCTTAAAAAAAACAAACACCAAAAAAACCCCACAAAAAAAAAATCATACAAAAAACAACCAAAACCCCACCCAAAACACCCAAAAAAACCAACCCAACACCCTATCACACCAATCCCAAGACCCCATCAGCTTTTGTACTTCAAAGCACTGAGCTTTGGCCAAAGCTCAGCGCTTAACACCAATCCCAAGGCCCCCACCTGATCCACCTGATGCTGTCAGCTTTTTGGTTCAAAGCACTGAGCTTTGCCCAAAGCTCAGCGCTTTAAAGGCGGTTGGGGGGTTTAAATAGACAAGTGAGGGGTACCAATAGATAGGGCCTTATCAATAAAGTGAAAAAACTTCTTGGCCGTTTAAGTCCATTATATTAATAGGGATGTACACTAGTTGAGTCAGGTTAAGCTCGAGCTCAAACTTAAATGAGCCAGCTTGACTCGGCTTGGTTTTTGGTCGAGTTGGCTCCAGCCAGCTTATTATTTCTTTATTATTTTTTTATAAATATTTATAAAATAAAAAACAAAACAAAAATAAAATTACACATATACATGTGTATTTTTTATTTTTCTAAGTTTAGATTTATTGGATTATGAAGATGTGAGGTAAATAGGTAGTATGAGCGGAGCTTTCAAAATTTGAATTTTAGAATTGCGTTTGGAGCAAAAATATAATACTTTAATCTATATATTAATTACACATACACAAGCCTGAGTCGAGCCATCGAGCCGAGCCACGAGCTGAACACCCCTGGCTCGAGCTCGGCTCGATTACAAAACAAGCCTTTTCGAACGAGCCACGAGCCGCGAGCTTTTTGTACATCCCTAATTATATATATTATTCTTTTAGAACAATTTTATCCTTCAATAATTTAGCTGATTAAAAAAATATTACGAAAAGAAAAAACATCAAGCATGCAGCATCAGCAGTTTCAACAGAAGCCTCAAATTGGTTCAGCGGCTTCATCAGAAGCCTCCTTCTAGATTATCAGCATCTCCAACATGTGTAAGGAGTGTGTAAGACCTTGCAGCACTTGGCAGGAGAGTGTAACAAATAATGATTGAAGCCGCTGAATCAAACAGCAGTTTCACCATATGTGCTTAATTTATCATGCACCACTTAATTGCACTCTAAGAAAAAATAAGTCATTCGGGGTTTTCAACACAGCTACATATTCAACTTTTTTTTAATAAGATACCAAAATCAAATTATATAAAAATTAATGGGTGAAAGAAGTATATTATTTAAAGTATAAGGGTAAGATTAAAATTACAAAAAAAAAGTACTCAAAGATAAAACAACTCAATCAATAATCATACCCAGTATATCCCACAAATAGTAAAAACTATTGGTAGGGTCAGGGAAGGGTGAGATGTAGGCACACCTTACCTCTACCCATAAGGATAGAGACACTACTTCTAGGGAGACCCTCGGCTCAAAAAAGAGAACGGGATACATGCAAACATAGAAGTAAAGAGCTAAGCACCACAGGAATAATCCGCTATCGGCTAACGAACCAAGTGCAGGAATAAGCTAGTAAGATAGTGCGTAAAAATATATTACACTGAACATCATACAAACATTTAAACGAGACGACAACCACATGTAAGTTTCACATTACTCAAGAAAACAAGATAAATAGATACATAAATCAAAATAGGTTTAGAAATCCTATAGTTAAGGTCTCATAATACACGGTTATGCCACCTAAGTGTCTGATCGATGTCGTTTGGTCGGTCAAAAGAAAAGATTAAGTAGTATATGGAAGTCAAGTCGTCTCCACAGGGAATTGGTGGAAAGAGTAGTTTTGTAAATCTAACTATTAAGCTAAAACCTAATTACTTTGCTTTTACTTTGAATTAAGAAAACGGATTTGAAAAGTTGTAAACAATAATAATAAAGAAGTAACCCCCTCCGAGTTTCCGGTTCAATAATTCACCCAAACCTGGTTAAATGATAGGATACCACATAGACATGGCTTTGTTAAACGGTTTTAAATCAAGTGATAACCGAACACAAGTTTTTAATAATAACCTGTACAATTCAATTACCAACCCACATGTATCAATTACCCTCCCAATAATCAAACTGCTCACGATGCAAGAAAACCGAATGCGAATGATTAAAAGATAAGTAATTGAAACACACATAAATTGTTTAAATGATTAAAACCACAAATATTCTTCAAGTGAATGAAAAACAATCCAAGAACCAAATCAAACAAGTTTAAAGGTTTCACAAACGAACCGTGCACCCGGAGGTGGTTACATAAAGAAACTAGCCGCTCATCATGATTATGTATGCTTCCATGGATGATTTTGATGATTGATGTATGAAAAGAATGATTAAAATGTGTTTTGGAATGATAAAATTCGTCCTAGAATGGTCCAAGACGGCTAGGGTTGAAGTCTTTTTCGTTTGTGGAGTAAAGAACCCTTAAATATGGCCAAAACCCGAAATTTCACGTCCATAATCAGATAGGGGCGCAAGCTTGCGCCCCAGGTGAGGTAGGTTGCGCTCTATAAGGCACAGAACAGCCAAATTTTGCCTATCAGCGCAAGCTTGCGCCCTCCTGAGGTAGGTTGCGCCCCTGTCTGCTAGTAGGTTGTGCCCCTGTGTAAAAATTGGCCATTCTTCGTGTTTTCATCCCGGTGCTCTCGGGTGACTTCCAATCCTTCGTAACTTGTCCCGAAACCCTCGAATATGCTCCAACGTCCATGAACACCTCCATATCTTCGGTTCACCATCCAAACTCAACCTCAACCACATTTAAGCTTCCAAATCCATCCAAATATGCCATTTAACCTACAATCACACAAAGTTGCGTAGTTATCACATTCAAAGCATATAAACGCTCCAACGACATTAAAAACACATAGTTAAGCATCTAAAACACCATGATTGACCCCGTCCATCACATTCCCACACTTACCTTTGATTGTCCCCAATCAAACCATCTCAAAACACGACTCACCTACTTAACAAATCACCTCCAATTCCTTCACCTATCGATTTTCCAAGGTCCCCAATCATACTCGTCCCATAGACTTACACAATCGAGATTGACAATCTGGCGAGCAAGTGTTGCGCAGTTTCAAAACAAGACTTGCCTATCCAAAACTAACATGCTTATTATCATCAACATATGCTACACACCCCTCACAATGTTCGCTCCTCTCAGTTTAATATCTGGACTAGCGTATAATGTGCTAGTATATAACACTCATAAAACCAAGAATGTGACTTCGTTATCATAGGTTTGTATAACAATCACACATAAGCTATAAACTGTGCACATATCAAAAGGACTCACGGGTTTTGGGCTTCGGGTAAAGGTAGGATAGATTTGGTTCACAGGTGGCTTGGAAACAATGGATTTAACACAATTGTTTGACATCCTTATTCACAAATCACACAAACATACTAACACACAAACTTGGGCAAAATCGACCCATAACAATAACTTCTATATTTTTTTTTCATTTTTTTCTTTCATATATATTTTTTTTCTTTTTCTCTCTTTTTTTTTTCTTTTTTTTTCTTTTTTTTTTTCCAATATTGGGTAACTCAAACAATAAGCATTACGAACACATTGGATGTCAACATTTTTATTCAACAAGGTAAACGTGTCAATTTGGGTGATCATGTAGGTCTAACAATTGAAAGGTTTAGGCTCAACATGGTTTACTAATGGTAATGTTTAACAAACAGGTCAACACAAACAACACAAGGGTATCAACAAATGAATGGGTTCCTACATTGCCTTTCTCATCTATGCACATTTTGCCTAAAGCTTTAGCATGTATCGAATTATACAAATTCTGCAACTAAGAAGCATTTGGCCTACTCTCATGAAATGAAACGTTTATATCACTAAACATCTAATAGGCTCAAAGTCTCGCAATGTAGGGAAATGGGCTGCCGACATGTAGCATATGCAAGTCCTATAAGCATGTTACCCCTAGTTAGGCATCTCTTTTCATTTCCTCTAAAAACGCTCACCAGAAACACTCTCATGAAACTTAAAGGGACAACCATGATTGGGGATCTCGTACTTCCATATTTGGCAAAAGATTCTTTAATGATTGAAAATTCGGCTTTTGTATCTGATTAAGCAGAAAAAGGGACAACTTTGCAAGATTTTTTTTCGTTAAAATTTTTCAAAAATTTTCAAAATTCCACATTTTTCTTGCAAAGGTAAGTACTCCACCTTACTTCCCTCGGGTCTCCCATCCCCACACTTGGGATACATTGTCCCCAATGTATGGTGTTTCATGCTTTTCAAAACCTCTCTCACTCAACATGCTCAAGTTTCAATGTTACCAACCCAGGTAGACTAACATCCCAAAACACATAAATAAATAAAAAACACTAAAAATAAAATGCAAATAATAACATAAAAACTCCGGGCTGCCTCCCGGTAGCGCTAAGTTTATGAGTCTTCAGCCAGACTTGTACCTGATATAGCTTTTATGGTGGTCGAACGGGATGCTTGCCTCCCTCAGCTTCCAAGCACATATTCTGCTTGTACTCATGTGGGTCATAACTTATGTTCAGCATTGAATCCTCTTTTGTTGACCCGTTATTTTCTTGTTCCAATTCAGGCGGTTTCTTAGCCTTCTTCTTCTTCTTCTTCTTCTTCTTCTTTGGCTTCTCACCAATCTCTGCCATCCTGTCAACCATACAACACACCTCCTCGGTTTTTGGGTCAGTAACAGTTGAAAACACATTTAAACTCAATTTCTTATCCCCAAAACTCATACTTACCATTCCATCAGCACAGTTGATTACTGCATGAGCAGTTGCTAAAAACGGTCTACCAAGAATAACTGTGTGTGGTGTACTCTTAACATTTTTCTCACAATCTAGCACCAAGAAATCCACCGGGTAGTAACAGTCTTCCACCTTAACTATCACATCAGTTAACATTCCCTTGGGACGTATGGGTTTTTGATTAGCCAACACCACTGTGGTGTCAACTTTTTGTAATAGACCAAATTCATGTTGATCATACATACTTCCCGGGAGAAAGCTAACACAAGCTCCATGATCTAGAAGTGCCCGGTCAACCTTAAGCTCCCCTATTTGTATTGAAATAAGGGGCGCTCCCGGATCTTGGCGCTTGGGTGGAACTGTACCCGATAACGCGGCACGCACATGCGCCGGTAAGACAAACTGTTTTGGCAGCTTGTTGTGCCGATTTTGGGTGCTTAATTCTTTTAAATTTTCAGCATGAGCAGGACTTTCTTGAATGACATTAAGTAATGGTAAATTAATTTTAACTTGTTTAAAGGTTTCCCACCCCTCGTCCTTCGATGGGTCCCGTTTACTTAAAGCCCTTATTTTTTCTGGTGCTAATAAGGCCGAAGGGAATGGTGCAATTTTTACTTTCCCACACTTATCCTTGGCCGCATCCACATTTTCCTCAAAAAACTTTTCACAAAACCTTTTTTTCAAATTTTTAACTTTAATGTTTGATTGTGAAAACGTTTCCTGCTCATCTTCAGAATTGGAGAGAATACTTACCGCGTTGATGTGCACATTCTTTGTGGTTGACGCCTGATGTGCTAAATTCACTGCAGTGGTGCTAGGCAACTTACCTGGATCTCGACGCATGATGGACATCTCTTCAGCAATTTGGCCAACTTGCTTTGCCAAGGCCTTGTACTCCTTGTCTCTGATTTCGTTGTCCTTCCTAATCTCCTTCATGAAATCTCCTGTTGACTTCATAAACTCAGTCAACATATCCTTCACTGATACATCCTGCCCCGAGGATCCACCCTGTTGATTGCCTTGACTTCTCCAGTTGCCTTGAGAACTCCCTTGATTGCTTCCAGATCCTTGCTGATAATTTCTTTGATTGTTGTAGTTCCCTTGGCCTGAATAACCTCTCTGGTTGTTTTGATTAGATACCTGTGATAGAGGATTCAACTGGTTAGAAGTATTACTGTAACTAAAATTAGGGTGATTTCGCAAACCTGGGTGATATGAATTAGAATTCATATCACATGGCTTCAGTTGTCCATAAACTTGATTCACTTCTTCAGGTTTCCCTTGTTGCGTAGGACAATCAGCATCCATGTGTCCCAGATCATCACAAATAGAGCAAACTATAAAAGAACTAGCTGCCTTTGCTCCATCACTCCTTCCTGCGCCTCTACCAGCTGTCAACTGTGCAATCTGTCGCTCTAAGCTTGCTATTCTCTTTTCAGCTTCTACATCAACACCCTTAGCTGCACCTGTTCGGCTTCTTCTACTAGCACGAGCTTGTCTCTTTGATGTCACTGCCAACCTCTCCATATACTCCCAATCCACATCCTCATGGTTAGTCAAAAATGTACCATTACTATTGGCATTCAAATCTCTAACATCCTCGGGTAATAAGTCGTCATAAAATAACTTAATCAGTTCCCACATAGGTATATCATGATGTGGACACTTCCTTAACAACTCCTTAAACCTCGTGAAGGCTTCATGAAATGGTTCCCCCGAGTGTTGTTGGAAGGTTCTGATAGCCTCCCGAGCATCAGTAGTGCGAGTCATAGTATAATATTCCTCTAAGAACTGCTGTTGAAGCTCTTGCCATGTGAATATACTCCCAGCAGGCAATGAATGATACCACAATTTCGCTTGATCCTTGAGGGTGAACTGAAACATCATCAACCTCACCTCATCCTGACTAAACCCATGGCCCCCAATGGTGTTACAGATACTCACAAACTCCGCAATGTGTAGATAGGGCTCCTCTGTTGCCTTGCCATAGAAACTTGGCACATGGTTCAAATATTGGGGTCTAACTTCAAAGCTCCTTCCGTTCTGATGTGGTGGTACTATGGGTGAAGTGTGCTCAGTGGCCACTGGAATAAAATGGCTCCCAACGCCATTTACAGGAGGTCTGTAGTTCACCCGAGGTACTCCATCTACATATTGCCTCTGCCCATTCCCTCGCACTTGATTTCTTGGTTGATTTTGAGGGACCCCTCTCTGTCCCTGATTATGTCCCCTCATATTAAACCCTAGCTGATGTTGCTGCTGATATTGCGGACCAAACTCATCATACTCATCATAGTTGAACTGATCCTGATTCATGTAGTATCCATCATCAGCAACTCCTCCATCCCAATCAGCAACTCTACCATTAAAAGTGCCCGCTGCACCTTGCATACTGTCATTTTCATGAAGTGAATATGTTTCTCTATTACTGTTAGATCTCGGGTTTCGATTTTGTGGTGGTTGTCGATTTAAGGCTAATGGGTGGTTGGGTTGTTGTTGCTGTTGTGGGGCCTCAAAAGCTTGATCATTTTCATAATGTTCATCCCACTCGTCATGCTCTTGATGGCCTTGCTGAAATTGTCTAGAACCACCAGCGTTCAGATCTAGGTTAAATTGTGGGAATGGTTGTTGTTGTCTTGGAGTTGGTTCTGTTTGAAATGGTCGTGGAGGCATATTGCCCAATGGGTTTTGTTGTGGTGGTATTGGGTCAGGTTGGTTCGGTGGAGGTTTGGTTATCTTGGTTACTGTGATGGCTCATGTTTGGTGTTGGTCGAGTTTGATGAATGGCTCTGTTTTTTCTAGCTGTCTTTTCAATTTCCGGATCGTAAATTAGCGGTGAAGTTTTGCCCGAATAACGTGTATGATGCATGCAACTAAAGTACCTGCACAGACACAAACAAGCAAACCACGCGTAATACTGAACTAAACATGGCTTTGTTACTGTGATGGCTCATGTTTGGTTATTTTGATCGATGTCGTTTGGTCGGTCAAAAGAAAAGATTAAGTAGTATATGGAAGTCGAGTCGTCTCCACAGGGAATTGGTGGAAAAAGTAGTTTTGTAAATTTAACTATTAAACTAAAACCTAATTACTTTGCTTTTGCTTTGAATTAAGAAAACAGATTTTAAAAGTTGTAAACAATAATAATAAAGAAGTAACCCCCTCCGAGTTTCCGGTTCAATGATTCACCCAAACCTGGTTAAATGATAGGATACCACATAGACATGGCTTTGTTAAACGATTTTAAATCAAGTGATAACCAAACACAAGTTTTTAATAATAACCTGTACAATTCAATTACCAACCCACATGTATCAATTACCCTCCCAATAATCAAACTGCTCACGATGCAAGAAAACCGAATGCGAATGATTATAGATAAGTAATTGAAACACACATAAATTGTTTAAATGATTAAAACCACAAATATTCTTCAAGTGAATGAAAAACAATCCAAAAAACCAAATCAAACAAGTTTAAAGGTTTCACAAACGAACCGTGCACCCGGAGGTGGTTACATAAAGAAACTAGCTGCTCATCATGATTATGTATGCTTCCATGGATGATTTTGATGATTGATGTATGAAAAGAATGATTAAAATGTGTTTTGGAATGATAAAATTCGTCCTAGAATGGTCCAAGACGGCTAGGGTTGAAGTCTTTTTCGTTTGTGGAGTAAAGAACCCTTAAATATGGCCAAAACCCGAAATTTCGCGTCCATAATCAGATAGGGGCGCAAGCTTGCGCCCCAGGTGAGGTAGGTTGCGCTCTATAGGGCGCAGAACAGCCAGGAATTGCCTGTCAGCGCAAGGTTGCGCCCTGCTGAGGTAGGTTGCACCCTGTCTGCTAGTAGGTTGCGCCCCTGTGTAAAAATTGGCCATTCTTCGCGTTTTCATCCCCGATGCTCTCGCGTGACTTCCAATCCTTCGTAACTTGTCCCGAAACCCTCGAATATGCTCCAACGTCCATGAACACCTCCATATCTTCGGTTCACCATCCAAACTCAACCTCAACCACATTTAAGCTTCCAAATCCATCCAAATATGCCATTTAACCTACAATCACACAAAGTTGCGTAGTTATCACATTCAAAGCATATAAACGCTCCAACGACATTAAAAACACATAGTTAAGCATCTAAAACACCATGATTGACCCCGTCCATCAGTGTCAAATCCTAAAAGTCACTTACTTTAATCCTACTTTTCCACGAACTCCTATCTTGGATCATGTCCTCAGAGAGGTGCAACTCTATGAGATCCTGTCTAATCCGCTCATCCCATGTCAATTTAGGTCTGCCCCTATTCCTTCCCCCCTCTACAACTCATGCTTCCACTGCTCTAACTGGCGCTGTTTTTCATCTCCTCTTCACATGTCCAAACCATCTCAATCTCCCTTCCTTTATCTTGTCTGATATCCTAGCAACTCCAAACCTCTCTCTAAAAACCTCGTTACTAATCCGATCTAGCCTTGTGTGCCCGCCCATCCATCTAAGCATCCTCATCTCTGCAACCTCCATCTTGCGTGCGTGCGTCTTCTTGATTGCCTAACACTCTGTCCCATACAACATAGCAGATTAGCAGGTCTAACTGTTGTCCTGTACCAAGTTTGGTTAATTCGGTTATATGTCAGTTCTCCCATACCAAGTGTGACAACCGTAACCCTTATCTTTATCAAGTAGTCAATTGTAGTCATTCATGTATTCAAATGTTCCAATTTCAACCCTTGTAATTTTTTTAAGTTTAATAAAAGGGTTTTGAGAAATATCAACTATTATTTTCTTTAGTAAAAAGTTTTAAAAATACAAATATATTATGTTATTAATTGGATAAGTTTAAAAAGTGTAAAGTTTAAAATTATGAAACAATTTAAGTTAAAACCTTGGTTAGTTTGTTAAATTTATAAAAGAAATTACTAACCAAGTTACTACTCATCATATCAACCTAGTTAAGTAAGGGAGGGGCCATTTTTGCAAACATTTAAAACTTTTAAAACTCTTTTTTCCTCCCCAGCCTTAACGTTTTTTTTTTCCGGCCAACCCTTATTCCGGCCGATGAGTTTTTCTGGCGAGCAAGTATGACCGATTAAAGAACCTTTAATCCATTTTAATGCAATCAATTCCCACATTTAAAATTGTTAATCAACTTCGGCAAGTCAATCGCCCAGTTAACGCAGGTCTTCAATCGGATTCATTATGCATGATTTGTAACCGATGCATTCACGCCCCAATCAAACAAATCAGTTCCAAACGACGTTGAATGTATAAATTGAACCTTCCATCACTTTCAGACTTCCCTTTCGGCCGATAACCCACTCTCAATACTAACTTATTCACGTTCAAGCTCTTGGAGTGACACTCTAAAGTATATACGGTCGACTTCAATCGTTTACCATCGAATCGTGTTTGTAAGTTTTAATATTTTATTCTAGTAGATTCGGTTTTGGATGTAGATCAAAAGACCCTTAAAACAGATGTTTAATCGCTCGTGTATCTGGCTATTGATTCGGGTGTTAGGGTTTAGAAAGTAAATTGGGGAAGAAGATGAACATTGAGTTATTATATAAAAATATTGTTGTTTCTAAATATTTAACAAGTATATGTCTTGGTCTAGTGGTTGTAAGTGTTTGTTATTTGCAAATGAACCCAGGTTCGAGTTCATGAACCCACGGTTCTGTCACTTTTTTTTTACATTATCTTATTTATTAATTATTTTTATCTATATCTATATATATTATTAATATATATAAAAGAATTAAACATTGCTGACATGGCGTGCAATGGTGGCTTCAACCTCTCTATAAAACTGTCACGTGGCATCATAATTGAAATATTTTAGTGTTTTTGAATTATTTCCTTTTTTTAATTAAAAAAAGATAAACATAAAACCCTAAATTTATCTCTCTATCTCTCAATTCTCAATTACTAAAATTAAATTGAGTTATTTTAGAAAAAAATAATTTAAAAACAAATTTAATTTTTCTCTCTTATGTTCCTCTCATAATTTTTAAACGTTAATATCTTTTATATTCGAGATTTTTTAAATAAAAAAATTACATTAAATTAACGAGCGTTTTATTATCTTTTCAATGAGTATCATAGTGTTATATAAAAAACGGAGAAAAAAAACGACTATTTTTTGTGGGGTTATGTTCATACAGAAAAAAAAAACACAAAGTGTTCAGGTTATTCATTAATCATGTTTTTTCTTTTAAACCAGTTCTTATCTACGATGTTGAAATTTAGCCCAATCGCCATGCTATCATTGGAATTTTACTCTTTTAAAGATGGATATGTATACTTCATCAAGAGAAGTTAGGAGAAAGAATTGCGCAACACTGCAACACATGGTGTCACCTTATAGCAATGTTATTTTTTATTTATTTAATTACAAGATTAATAATTATTACTATTAGTATTAGAATTATTAGAATGGTTATATTTTTCAACCCCCATCATGCATTCTACATCTATATAAGTCAAAGTCAAATTGTAACATATTTTAAATTACGTGAAGATGATTATATGTTGAAGGTTATCCTTTTAATACTGTATTATGTTTAATATGGTTTATGCTTTTTATTTTTTTAACTTTTTAAATAAATGTTTTTTAACTAAGATTGATTATGTTTAAGTTATTTACTCTTTTCGTGATTTGAGTTTTCTTCTTTTATCATTTTTTATTAAATCATATTAATTTTTTCAACCCCGGAACCTTCCCGGGGTAATCAGCTAGTATATAATAAACCAAAGCATTTTTAATGACATGTCATAATATTATGCAATCTCTCTTTTAAGAGATGCCACATAGGATGTGATGTGGCAACTCTAGACCAATTAAAAAAAAGAATAAATATGGTTTAAATATGATTTAACATAATCTATTAAATACATAATCTACTAAATGTAAATATTAAAACTTTATTATTTTCTCTCTCATGTTTCCTCTCATAACTTTTAAATGTTAATATCTTTTATATACGAGATTTTTTAAAGAAAAAAATTACACCAAATTAACGAGCGTTTTATTATCTTTCCAACGAGTATCATAGTGCTATATAAAAAAGAGAAAAAAAACGACTATTTTTTGTAACCCGACAGCTATTGTATCAGGTTTGGAATTATTTTAAAAAAAATCGTGGGTTTGGGTCCGGCCTGGAATTAGGTGATACCCGACCCAATTACCCTTTTTTTATATTAGAATATGATAACTTATGGCAGAGATTTGTTTAAAATAATAATAATAATAATAATAATAATAATAATAATAATATTCATTAATCATATATTGGCATATGCCATTTTTATAGTTTAGATACTTTTAATTTTATTCACTTTACTTAGATTTCTCAACCCGGGACGCTCCCGGGGTATAAGCTAGTTATATATATATATATATATATATATATATTGAAAACTTAGAATATTCATAATAAATTCAATTTTTATCTAAATATCATAAAAATTTAAGTGTAGCATCTTGACACCATGGAGACAATTTTCACATTTTCATTTTCTGGAAAATATTTTATTTTCATATTTTTATTGATTTAAATTGTTTTAATCATATTTAATTGATTAAAAATTCATTTTTAATGATTTTAATCTCAAAATTTCTGGGAAATTATTTCTAAGTATGATAAACTGAAATAAAATTTATTTTCTCAAAAATTAGTTATTTTTGCTGTTTTTATCATTTTTAATCATTAAAACACTATTTAATTTCATTAAATATGTTATTACTACAAATAAAGTGAGAAAAATTATGGAAAAATTAATTTCACTATTTTACATCAGAAAGTAATTATTTTTCATAAAAATATTATTTTTGGACCATATCTTGTATTTTTAACGTGGTGGATATGGTTGCGGATATAAAGACATTGGGATTTCTATGGTATAAGTATAGATTTAAAAATGGGGTAGTGGATTGAAATAGATGGTGTATGTTTGATGTAACGTGATTTGAATTGATTGTATTTGGTTTTCAGCTTCTATCTCCATCTTGGAGATAGTTGTTTGCAATGTTTTCAGGACCGGACCGGACGTTGAACCGGAGTCGTCACCGGTCCACCGGTTCGACCGGTCCGGCCGTCCCAATGAACCGTCCCAAATGTCGAACCAAAACAAAAAAATAAAATAAAATAAAATAAAAAAACCGGTCGAACCTGCCTAAAACCCGGTCCAACCGGCCAAAAATCCGGTCCAACCGCTGGTCCAACGGTTCAACCTCCGATTCTATGCACGAGCGGTCCAATGTAGTGACCCGGACCAGCCGGGGGTCCGTTTCCCGGTCCGACCGGTCCTGTGGCGAAGCTTGACCTGAGACTTCGGGGGGTCGGAAATCACTTGTTTCGGGGGGTCGGAAACCAGTTCGGGGGTCGAAACCGTATATACCCAAAATTTTTATACGAATACTATATAATCGGAACTTCTGAGCGAAAATTCGGGGGGGGGGGGGGTCGGCCGCTCCTCCCCGCCCCTTAAAAGCTACGCCAGTGGACCGGTCGGACCGGTCTGGGTTTGAAAACCTTGGTTGTTTGGTTTTGGTTGGTGTTAATGAAGTTCAATTTTCAAAAAAAAAAAAAAAAAAAAAAAAAAAAAAAAAAAGAGAGATAAGTGAAGTAAAGATTTAAATATGTTACGGTGTGACACGTACGTTAACTAGTTAATTAACTAACCTAGTTAGCTAAATAAGCTTGTGTCCGAGCGTGTCCATTGTGTGTGGGCCAAATCATGTATGTGTGTAACATAACTAGTTTGCGTATTTTTATTGTCATGCTATTAATGTGGGACACCAATTTATTCATAGAATAATTAGGGTTTCCTAGGGTTTCCTCCGTAAAACAAGGGAGGCGATTGGGCGGCGTAGGGGATTCTTCACGTATGCATGGCGGCGAAAGACAGATTCAAGGTCAACACTTGGTACGATGTACCGTTTAAGCAAGACAGACGGCATAATAACAATCAACAATCGTCGATTCAAGGGGACGGGGTTAAATTCTTCGTGTCGAACCTTCCTGAGAAGTGTTCGTCTACAGATCTGAAGGAAGTTTTACTTCAATATGGGGAGGTTACAGGGATATACATTGCGAGGAAATATGACAGGCTGGGAAAAAGGTTTGGTTTCGCTACTTTTAACGTTGTTCGTAATAGATCTGACCTGGTAGAGAGCCTTAAGGATGTGTGGATTGGGAGTTACAAATTATTTATTGTACCGGCAAGATTTGTGGCCGGCCAGAAATTGCCGGATGTTAAAGGGAAGAGTATTGATGGTAGGGTTCATGGTGAGAAGGTATGGAAGCGATGACTGGGGTGGATGAACGGAATTCTGAACAAGACCAGGGGGGTCGGAGGTTATGCAGGAGGACGTAATCAAGGATTCGGTGGTTGATCAACGTTCTTTCAGGGATACGGTGCTTAATATAGTACCGGAGACTTTGATCCCGGAAGTCACGGTAACATCGGAAGGTAAAGGTTTTAGCGACTTGTATGATTGTGCTGTGGTGGTCAAGGTTACAGGTTTTAGTGTCCTTTCCTCTCTTGATCAATTAGTTAAGGAAGGCTGGAAACGGAAGTGTAGCTTTAAATATCTGGGTGGGTTCTATATGTTGTTGGTTTTTGAGTGCACTATGGATAGGGATGATTTTTTTGGGCAGAAAGAGGTATGGAAAGATTGGTTTTCATGGGTGGAATTGTGGTCTGGACAGTCGCTAGTGGTGGATAGGATTGCTTGGTTAAAGATTACAGGTCTTCCGATTAATGTTGCTGAGTCCAAAGTATTTGATGATATTGCTAAGTGCTTTGGTGAGGTGGTCCACTCAGCGCACTTCCCAGAAGAAGAGATAATAGCTTATGCGTATGTGGGAGTCATCCCAAAAACGGTGGATAGGATCAGTGGTAAATGTAGGGTGAAGTGGCAAGAGACTTCCGTTATAGTCTTAATTGAGGAGGATATGGATGACTGGCTACCGGACTGTATGTTGGATACTGGGGATGAGAAGGATAATGATGTTAACGGGCTTCTTGATGTTGAAAGTGAGAGTTTGGATCCTAAGGTGGTGCCAGTAGTAAGTCCGGATGATATGGTTGAAGATACAGAAGTAGAGCCGCATCTCAATGGTGTATTTGTTAACAATGTGGTTGAGGAGCGAAGCGCTAAAGGAAGTAAAAGAAAAGGGGGGAGATACTCTAAAAAGAAAGGTGCTTTGCGAAGATCGTGTTCTCCTTTGGATAATAGACCGAAGAAACGGAGTAGGGAGGATAACGATGACTTGTTCGACATCGACAGGTTTATCTTTACTAATAATAATTTGAATGTTGATTTGTGTGAAACGGAACAGGTTGCCGAGGACGGTCAACATAGGTCTGCCGAGTTGAATGAAGATGTTGGGAATGGCAGGGAAGCCTCTCAGACACGTAATGATCCATTACCGGTTCGTGATGGTTTATGTAATGAGCTTAGAAAGGAGGTGGATGACACTATGAAGTTCGCCATAGACCTTGGGGTGATTAACATCGAGAGATACGAGAACAAGTTGTTGGAAAAAGTGCACGAAGAAGGTTTACAAGGGGTTACTCAATGAATGTACTGTCTATCAATGTTAGAGGACTGGGTAGTGTTGCGAAGGGGGAGTGGATTTCAAAGGTTAGATGTAATAATGAAGTGGCTTTTGTTATGATCCAAGAGACTCAGTTTGCGTCTTTACAAGGCGTGGATTTGGGTAGGTATTGGGGTAGAGGTACTTTTGATTATGATTGGGTTGACGCTGTTGGGAGGTCAGGGGGTCTAGTGTCATTATGGGATCAAAAGGTGTTTCAAAAGGTGTCGGTTCAAAAACATAGATATTTTATGGTGGTTATAGGTATTTTTAAGGAGAGTGGTAAAAAAGTGGGTTTGGTGAATGTATATGCGCCGCAGAAAATAGAAGAAAAAAGAGTTGTGTGGCGGGAGTTACAGATTGTTTTACAGCAAGATTCGATGCAGTGGATTGTGGGAGGTGATTTTAATTGTGTTCGAGATAGAGGGGAGCGTAAAAACTCCAAATTCAATCAGGTGTCGACTAATGATTTCAATGAGTTTTTAGATGGTGTGGATTTACACGAGTATGTTTTAAAGGGTAGACAGTTCACGTTTGTGTCTGGTAACAAATGTAGCAGGATTGATAGGATTTTTGTATCCTTAAGTTTTTTGATAGACTGGCCGGATGCGGAGTATCGTGCGCTGGCGAGAGATAAGTCGGATCATAGTCCCTTGGTGCTTAAAGTTGCGTATAAAAACTTTGGGCCTAAACCATTCAGGTTTTTCAATTCTTGGTTGGATCGTATGGGTTTTGAAGAGGTGGTCACGAGGGCAGTGGATTCTTTTCATTGTGATGGCCCTCCTGATGTGGCGCTTATGAAGAAATTTAAATGTATCCGGAATGCTATTTTGGATTGGAAGAAAAATACGGTGCCTACGGAAGAGACTGAGAGAATGGCGATTGGGAGTGAATTGGAGGTTTTAGATGAGTTGGTTGAGCAGCGGGACTTAACTGAGGAGGAACTTTGGGTTTTAGGTGAAGGAAAAATGAGATTGAAGGAGCTCGATGAATTTAAATATAGGGATTTGAGACAAAAGGCGAGGGTTCGATGGGCGAAAGAGGGGGACGAGAACTCCAGTTTCTTTCATGGGGTGATTAACAAGAGGAGAGCTTCTAATTGTATTCCGGGTGTTGTGTCCAACGGGGTTTGGTGTACTAAACCCTCTATTGTTAAACGTGAAGTGTTTTCTTTTTTCAGGAACAAATTTATTGAAGACATGAAGGATCGGCCGCAGCTGATTTGTAGCGATTTGAAGAAATTAGCTGATTCTGAAGCGGAGTTATTAGAGGTGCAGTTTTCGGCAAAAGAGATTAAAGATGCTGTGTTCGAGTGTGGTAGTGACAAAGCGCCGGGTCCAGATGGTTTTAATTTCAAGTTTATTAAACAATTCTGGAGATTTTTTGAAGAAGACTTTAAAGCGATTTTCCAACAGTTTCATGATACGGGTACTATCAACCGGGGGGTTGGATCGTCTTTTATTACTTTAGTGCCTAAAGTTACGGATCCAGTGGGGCTTGGAGAGTATCGCCCTATCAATCTTATTGGGGTGATTAGCAAGGTCATATCTAAAGTTTTGGCTAATAGAATGAAGACGGTGATGGATTCGGTCACTCAGGAGACTCAATCAGCTTTCTTGGCGGGTAGATTTATTTTGGATGGGCCTATGATTCTTAGTGAGGTTATGGCTTGGGCGAAGAAGAGGGGAAAGGAGTTATTTTTCTTTAAGATAGACTTTGAAAAAGCTTACGATAACGTGAATTGGGATTTTTTAATTTCTATCTTGAGACAGATGGGGTTTCCGCCGATATGGTGTAAATGGATTTATGGAGTTTTATCTTCCGCTGCTTCATCGGTTATAGTTAACGGCTCTCCTACCTTTGAGTTTGTGTGTAGCAAAGGTATTCGTCAGGGGGATCCTATTTCCCCTTTCTTATTTATTATTGTTATGGAGGCTTTTTCTAGCATTATTCGTAGGGCCTGTTTTATGGGGTCGTTTGACGGGGTGAGTCTTCCGAATGATGGTCCAGTATTATCTCATCTTTTATATGCGGATGATGCTATTGTTATGGGGGATTGGTCTCTATTTAATTTTAAGGCGCTGCGTCGTATTCTCCGTATTTTTCACTTGGTCTCCGGCTTGAGGATTAATATTCAAAAATCGACCCTGTATGGGGTTGGGGTGGAGGCAGAGGCAGTTAAGGTTCAAGCGGAGTCTTTGGGGTGTAAGTCTGGGGATACTCCTTTCAAATACTTGGGTATCCAAGTTGGGGGGAATATGAGTCGTATTAATAGCTGGGATCCGGTGGTTCAAGTTTTTAAGAAGCGTTTAAGTGGATGGAAGGCTAGAACTTTATCTATAGCAGGGAGATTAGTCTTAGCTAAGGCGGTTTTGGAATCTCTTCCTTCTTATTATTTTTCTCTATTTAGAGCTCCTGTGGCGGTTATTAACAAACTTGAAAGTCTGATTAAGAGATTCCTGTGGGGTGGTAACGACGAGGTAGGTAAAGTTCACTGGGTTGCTTGGGATAATGTTGCGAAACCTAAGAAAGACGGAGGTTTGGGTTTAACTAAATTGGATGTGTGCAATCACTCGATGATGCTCAAGTGGCTTTGGAGATTTAGAACAGAAGATGGGGCTCTTTGGAAGAGGGTCATTACTGCTCTTCACACGTCCAATAGGAGATGGGATATGTATCCGTGGAACAAGTTGGCTACGGGTCCGTGGGGTAAGATTGTGAAGCTTGGTTATGACACTAAACGCCGGGGGGTGGGTTTTCTTAGCATGATCAGAGGCACTGTGGGTAATGGTTTAGAGGTGAGGTTTTGGGTGGATAGTTGGATTAATGATGTTCCGTTGAAAGATTTATTTCCCAACTTATTTCGTATTGAAAAGGATAAATGGTGCAAAGTGGCCGCTAGAGTTGGCAACCCTTCTGTTGGAGGGTTAGTCCAATGGGATTGGAAGCGCTATCCGGCGTCGGTAGTTGAGATCCAGGAGCTTATTGAATGCTACAGAATGGTGGCTAACGTGTCTTTAAACGATTCGAAGGACTCATGGAGGTGGAATTCAGCGGTTAACTGTAGCTTTTCTGTCAAAGAGGTGCGCGCTTGGTTAACTAAAACAGATGGCCAGGAGAATACGTTTATTTTCAAATGGTGTAGATGGGTTCCTGGGAAGTGTAATGTTTTTATGTGGAGGGCTAGTCTGGATCGGATCCCTACGGCTACGGCGCTTCTGCGTAGGAATATCACTGTCGGAGATGGTTCTTGTTATTTGTGTAGGGAAGGAGAGGAGACTACTGAGCATCTTTTCACGGCTTGTTCTATAGCGAACGGTATTTGGAGCAATATTGCGTCTTGGTTAAAGATCCCCCGGTGTTCGTTTTTTCTATAGAAGATATTGTTAGACTTCCGGAGTTTACTAATTGCTCAAATACTAAGAAGAAGATGATATATGGGGTTTGTATTGTTGCTTGTTGGAAGATATGGGTTAGCAGGAATGAGGTGGTGTTTTCTCAAGCGACGGTGAACGTGACTAGAATGGTGGCGGATATCAAATCTATTAGCTTTCTTTGGTATAACTGTAGATTACAAAAGGATAGGATTTCATGGAAATGTTGGTGTAATGGTGATGTAACTTGACTTTGTATTGGTGGCTATCTCTGCCTTTGGAGATAGTCGGTGTTTGTTGTTAATGAAGTTCACTTTTCAAAAAAAAAAAAAAAAAAAAAAACTAGTTTGCGTGTTGTCTTCGCCTTTGCACGCTAAGTGCATTTAATTAGCATCAGTCACTATGGTTAGATCCTTACGATTACATTCAAAGGTAAGAATTAAATCCAACTCACAATACTGCATGATGAAAAACAAACCATGTATTTCGGGTATTAAACCGAAATGTGATTCTCAAACATTTTACAAAATCCAGTCATCACAGACCATCTCTAGAATCATAAAACAAAGGCAAGGCGGTCCAAGGAAAATCAACATGATAAGCCACAAGTTACGGGCGCTCAAATTTGATTTTTGCTCTAGTCGATGCCCGTGGATATTGTAGCAATTCTTTTAGCATCTTTACTTCACCATGAATATCAACGCGTTTGTCGATCATTATATCTACTATCTTGAGCATCGGTGACTTAGCCAAAATAAGCCTCACAAAATCCATTCCAGGCTTCATGTTGGTGAAGTTCGTTATAGTTATATTGCATCTGTTAAATGTTAATGAGCAAAATGCATTTCTTAAAGCAAAAATCTAAAAAAAATATACAGTGTCTACACCATACCTCCAGTATAATTGTCTCTATATTTGGAGAGCTTGTAACCAAAAGAATAGCCGAAAGTAAGTTGATTTCTCTCGCAAAGGACAGTCCTTGTAAATGAAGATATTTGATGTGCACGAGTGACGTCGGTAGCTTTTGTGGCATAACTCCTGTAGCAAAGCACTTTATCCAAAAAATATATATAATATTAAATATATAATATGACTGATAAATTTTGATAGTCTCTTGACACAGATTGATCAACTATGACTATGTTTGACCACTTATGGCTATGTTTGGCAAACTATTGCAATGATTGCTGAATTATGATCCATGAAAAAGAGAATATGGTTACAAAACAATTGCTAAGAACTTTTATTTAAAAACATAAATAAAAAATATATAAACATTAGATAAAATGACCATATAGCTATTATAAAAGCATTTAATATATTTCTTCAGATATATTTTAAGTGTACTTATACAAAATATATTGCATGTTACAAAAATTAACATATTTTTATTTAACTTCCATAGCAAATACTGCAAGTGATTTGCCACGGGGGTTATGTACATCGCAAATCTTGATACGGACTTAAAATCACTGCTAACTTTGCGATGATTTTTCCTGTCACTTACCCTTTCTAGTGGTATAAAAAAAAATAATCTGGCAGTAATATGCATCACCTTAATGGGGTACGAACTCATACACAGACGCTCAACCAAAGGTAAACACTCAAATAACTCAACAAAGTCAGAACTCCAACATCCCATGAGATGGTTTTCGTCTCCAATCTGCAGCAAATATAACAACAAATCCAGAATTAAGTATCAGAATATTGGAGCAAATATGTCTAAAGTAGTAAAGAGTTAATTACACACACATATAACCACTGTTGATCAAATAGTAATTCTTGTCGGATCATACCAGAGTAAAGTCCTTAAGCTGCGGGCAATTGGATATAAACTGTAGAAAAAACTTTCGCGGTTATGCTGACATTGTTAAAGGATAAGCTAACCAGCCTACTAAACCCTTTAAAGGTTACTGGAGGTTGAAACGCGAAGTTTTGGAGTTTTAAGTCCGTCAATTGTTGCAAGTTGAAGAAAGCCGGCAGTAGCTTATGGTCGTCACCTGACTCAATGCAAAGAGTAAGTTTCTTCAAAGTAGCGCTCCTTGATAGGTGAAGTATTATCTGGTCAATCTCACAACAGCTACTTAATCGAGAGATACAAAGAGAGAATTCAAGTATCGGGCCTTGGTGTAGCAACAAGATCGGGTAAACAATGTATAAGAGTTTAAATGGGATTGATAGGTTTCTACAAGTCGGTCCCTGAAACACTTCATCGTCGAACATGAGTTTAGGAATGTTCAAACACTGATTCCTCCAGTTCTGAGATAGAATACTTGTCCTGAATGCATCTCTCATCGGCATAAGAGTAAGAATTGTTTGTATTATATTTGGAGGAAGACTACTGAGGCTACTCATCTTTTCCAAAGGTAAATCTTTAACTTCCATCTTCAACATTTTGCTCATCACACCAGATATTGCTGCATGATACCAAGATCCTTATGAGATTATAAAGAGTTAATTACATGACTGGTCTATGTTGACATCTAGGTCAAATCGGTCAACATTATTCAAGATTGGGGTTCGTAGAAGGCTACTGTGTAGAAACAATCAAAGGGATGAAAATAATATGAATGTTTTACATGACAAAAATGGACAAGATGTAAAAGAACTAAGATAGATGTCTATTGATTGTACATAAGACTTATTTGGTTGTACATAGAGCAACGCTTTGTGTACATGAGGCTCTCGCCTCACGCATCATGCCCCACACCTCGCGCCTCGGCCTTTGAGGCCTAAACGTCTCATAGCGCCTTGTGCTTTTTAAAACCAAGCTTAAGATCCATAATGCATCAGTTATAACCAAGCTTAAGATCCATAATGCATCACAAACGGTTACAAAACAGTTACAAACAAAATGTAAAGCTATTAAGAGAATTCACAGCTAAGCCCCATAAGTTTATCAAATCGGGCATACTTTAACACTCTCAGCATCAACTCCCTTGGAGGTCGCCAGTTGAAGTCTGGTTCGTGAAAAAATGTCATGAGTGAACCAGGTTTTACCAAAGTGGGCCCTCAGGCGGTGGGTTTCCTCTAAAATTGATGGCGGGCCAGATCCACAAGCTATTTATAGTAATATAAGATCATGTGATGACGGGCGTCAGTGGCCTTTTGCCTACGGGTGTACCCGGGTGGCAAGGCTTTGTTGGACGTTAAAAAGTTCCCTTTCAGTCACCACTAACATCCAACAAGGCAACAATACTAACATAACATCGGTACCAACTCTCCATAAATAGTAAGTTCCTACTAAAACACGACTTCCTAAACACAAGTATTGATCACATATAAGGGTGTCAAACGGGTCAAGTAAGTGGGTCCAACCACCCTGAACCTCAAAATTTTACATGAACCCGAACCTGAAAATCATGTCACACACATGCACCCGAATATTTGCAGGTGGACCAGAACACGACTCGTTCAACCTAATTTTTTTTTATTTTTTAAATTTTTGTTTGCAAATATAACATAATTTTATCGAGCCGAGGGTCTCACTGGAAGCAGCCTCTCTATTCCCACGGGGTAGAGGTAAGGCTGTCTACATCTTACCCTCCTCAGATCACCTGAGTATGATGATGATGATGATGATGAAATATAACATAATTTATAAATATATATTTCTTAAACTTGTCAAGTTACATCAAAATAAAAGGTAGACAGGCAACAAGCTGCGCCACGAGCCCGTTTTGCAAATTAATATATTAAAATTAAAATATATTACTTAAAAACACAATTTTAGTTGTAAAATCTTATGTCAAAACGGGTCAACCTGCCAACCTGCCCGGATTAACCCAAACCGGACCCGTTTGGCTAAACGGGTTTAACCTGAAACTAAACCTAACCCGTTTAGACTAAACCAGTAAACCCAAACCCACAAACTTCGTGTTAGGTTCGGGTGGCGTCAAAAATTCACCACCCTAATCACATAATAGTGTTAAACAACAATTGCTACCGACTACCATCGGGTCAATATATAATCATATTATACCCT
Source organism: Ambrosia x helenae (assembly GCA_030844895.1). Taxonomy (NCBI): domain Eukaryota; kingdom Viridiplantae; phylum Streptophyta; class Magnoliopsida; order Asterales; family Asteraceae; genus Ambrosia; species Ambrosia x helenae. Next base: position 98,374,705 of record CM061223.1, read on the forward strand.
ACTTCTCACTTAGGTCACTCAACAGTCAACACAGGGTCTTGCAGTTAACTGAAACAGGTTATCTAAAAGCAAACACATGAAAATATTAATAATTATTAAAGTCAGTAAGTAGTTTACAACTTTAAAAAATTGGGGATTTTAAACCTATTCTATAACAAATCAACAATCACACAAAAAAGGTAAATTGACAAGATAAATAATAACATGCGCAACTACACAAATTGAAGGATATAAGTCGAATTATCTAAAAATTCCCCATAATTAGGGTTCTTGATTTCGAGATTAATATAAATAGTTTACCTCTAGGGTTCTTTGTTTGTATAATATAATCGAGAGTTAACTGAAGAGTATGATCAGAGAAATTGTTACAGTAATGGGAATGAACGGTTTTTTCACGCGGGTTTTTATTATTATTATTATTATTTTATTAATGAATACAGTACCGTTATGGTCCCTCTTTTTAACAATATTTTACCCTTTTATCCATAAAGTGAACGGGGTGGATACTCGATAGCTCGCATGCTTGCGAGCTTCATCAGATTCAACGAGTTTGAAAGGGAAATTGGACCGGGGAACTCGCGTGTATCAGTATCATATTGTATGATATGATTTAAAGTCCCCTGATTACGCATTGGGCCATCCGACCGATATAGTCGCTAACGACAATGAAATCTGGAGTTGCAAGATGAAGAAAAGCACCTTAAACTTCGATACGATCTTACGGACATGTTATTACGCTACCGGGTTGGAACACCAATGATTCGGTTAACGATTAGTTTGGTTATTGTAGCATAATTATTATTATTATTATTATTTTTTTTTTTTTTTGCATGCTTAATTTTTTTAAATATTTTAGTTTTTAGTTGTTTTAAGTAAATTTTTTTAAGTATTGTTGTAGGTGAACCGGGTTTGAAGTCTAAGAATGCAAGATCCTAGTTCTAAAGTCAACAAGTCAACTTAATCGATAGTCTAACAAATATATGCAATTTCTAGTCCTAAACACGGCGTCAAGAAACCGAGATTGCATGTAGATCCATAAACATGTTTTAAACATCATCCAAGAGACAAGCCACAATATAGATCAATAAAGTTTCAATTTTCAAGCTCCAAATCTGATAAACAATCAACAAAACTCAAGAATCACCCAACTAAACAATCACAAGTAAATTACGAAATTAAGTGTTTTTAATTTAAATGTTAATTTATGGTTTTATAAAATAATAATAAATAGATGTGTGGGTTCAAGAGGGTAACCACCTCAACCAAATTGGATTGTTTGGGGTTTTGTTGGGTAATTGAGATGATACATTCCTATTGACTTGTTGTGTGAGTTTTTTTTAGGTTAAAGGGGGTAACCGCTTCTTCCATCCTAAGACTACACGGTATGGTGGCCAACGACAAAAGAGAAAAGCCCTGCCACATGGTGAAAGGCAAGGGGGCATGAACAAGGGGGCAAAAAAGTCAAGTGGGAAAGAGGGGCTATGCCCGAGAAGATCTTGCCCTCCCCAAGAGGCAACGCCCTCCAAATCCCTCACTTCAAATGGTATAAGAGGACGTGTTCTTTTTTGTTTTTTTAATATGATAACAGTCGGCTATAATAAAAGTTACCTATTATACAAAAAAAGTATCAAACTTGTTTCTTTTTTTTGACACATAATACCTTATTATAAAAACAAAACAAAAAATATAAATGTCTAAGTTTCAATGGTGGTTATTTTAGTTATTTATACACCTACAATCAAAAGTGTAGCAAGTCACCTAACGAAAATATATCATAAAATGTAGCAACACGAAAATATGCATCAGAAAACCTTCACAACGAGGAATGAAAGACTATGAGCTGTGAGGCTTTTGTGATGACATTCTGAATTTTTGACTAAGCAATACATAGGGAACTAATTTGCAAAACATACATATATAACTTTCTACTCGAGGAGTAAGAAAGGTTATGGCTCATGAGAAGCAAACTTTACTTGATAGAAGCTAGACTAGTTTTTGTGTCACGTAGTAGCAAGAAGCAAACTTTACAACGATACTCAAATACTTAGGTGGTAGTTCCTCGGTCTAGTACGATACTAGGTAATTTGGACTATCTTTAGAAATTGTGAAGAGCTTTGAAATATATACAGAAAAATATGATAGTGATTACGTTTATTTATATACACTTGCTATCTTAAGTAGCTTGTATTTATGAAGTTGTACTGTTCTACTTGTGGAATATCGTATGAGTTAAAAATTTTAGCATTTGTTTGTATCAATTTAGTATGTAGCCCATTCATGGTCGGAATGATACTATAAGGTTTCAATCTTGGTATAAATTTGGGATCGAGTTTGTAAATAACTTGTTAATTTATTGGTTTTTTAAAAAAACAATAAATTAAAAAAGTGTTTGGCATTGATACAAGTAGTTTTTATTTTGGCTTTTTGAAAAAGAGTAAAAAGTTGTTTTCTAAAAGCCAAAAAAAAATATGGCTTTTTAAATAGTTTTTTTTTAACCAATCTACCCACATTATTTGCCCTACAATATAACCCCTGGTTCAGATAAACACATACCTCGCCACCCCTTTCACTTTCACCCGCCACCATCCACCCATCCGCCGCCATCACCCCCACTGCTTCCACCTTCATCCGACCACCACACACTATCATCTGCCACTCCCTCCACCTTCACCCAACACCATCCACCAAATTCGCCATTATCACCTGCCACCCCCTCCACTTTCACTTGACCACCATCCACCCATTCCCAGGCCCTACCACCGTCTTCATCCATCCTCCGCCCATGAAATCTTCTTCATTACCTGTTGCGTCTAGTGTACCATCACCGTCAATTCCATCAGTACATATCACACACCATGTATGTTTTCTCTAAATCTATGTTCTAGTTAGTTTGCAATCTAGGTTTTAAGTATATAAGAATGCTCTTTTTGTTCATTTTATATGAATAAGTTAAGCCATTATATATATAAGTTAAGCCAAACTGCTTTTCCCATCACAAAAGTTAATCAATTTTTTTTTTTTAAGAACTCTTTTTGAAAAAGATAAAATTCTTCTATTGGGCTGTTATCTCAGGTCCTTTTTGGTTCCTAGGCCGTAGCTGAACAAGCCCAACTTAGGCATACAAAGTAACAAAGGGAAATAATGGCCTGGGCTACGATGCCCACGAGAGTGTTGGTTTCTTCATGTTTAAAATAATGAATTTAGCCGATCCCTTATGGTGGAGTGGCACCCCCCTTGCTTTCTTTATGGGAGATGGGGAGTTCGAGTCCTACCGACACCAAAATGCTGCCGGAGGGCCGGGTTTTACCGCAGTGGGCCTTCGGGCGACGGGTTTTTCCCGGGAACTGATGTGAAATTACTGGTGGACCCGGATTACTCTCAAAGTACTTCTTTATCCAGTGGGTACTTCGAAAATGCTCGGAATTGATTTGTTGGCAGTTCAAGAAAAAAAAATAATGAATTTAAGTTGTTATGTTATTCTTTAAAAAATTAAAATAACTAGGTGTTTTAACGATCGCACGCTGCGAGATATATCTTGTGGCGCGTTGTGCCACAACCGTGCAAACAGCGGTGTAAGATGGAGGCGTAAAACGGTGTTACGTAGCAACGAAACAATGACCAAAACCAGGAAAATCGGTAAGAAAGAACACAACAGATGAACGGAGACGAAAATACTATACGAACGTAGATGAAAACTACGTTAAAAAAATGTAGACGAACGGAGACGAAAAGATCAGGTGTTGCAGATAGGGATGGCAATCAAACCCGAACCCGGTGGGTAAACCCGAAACCCGACACATTTGGGACAGGTTTGGGGTTACCTAAACCCGTCCCAAACCCGACCCATTGCCATCCCTAGTTGCAGAGGAACGAAAACGAAAATACTATACGAACATAGACGAACACTACGTAAAAAAAACGTAGACGAACGGAGATGAAAGTACTATACAAATGTAGACGAAGACTACGTAAAAAAAACGTAGACGAACGGAGATGAAAGTACTATACGAATGTAGAGGAAGACTACGTAAAAAAACGTAGACGAACGGAGACGAACGTACTATACAAACGTAGACAAACGCTACGCAAAAAAATACCATACAAACGTAGACGAAAACACTATACGAACGTAGAGCAACTTGGGTTAAAGAGCAGGTGTTGCAGACGAACGTAGACGAAAGTACTATACGAACGTAGACGGACACTACGCAAAAAAAAAAAAATAATAAATTGTGGCAAAAATGGGGGAAAAAAATTAACCAAAAAGTTGGTGGTCAAAACAGGGATAAAAACGAAAATCGGGGAAAATAAAACGTAACCAAAAAGTTGGTAGCCAAAATGGGAAAAAAAGAACCTAAAGAAAGGAAAAATAAATAAAATGTGGCCAAAATAGGAAAAAAAAAACCTAACCAAAATGTTGGTGGCAGAAACGTAAAAAAAACTTAGAAAAAAAAAGTGGCGAAAAAAAAAGCCTAAAACCCACTATTCCTAACACCTCTCGCTTTAATATATATAGAACTAGTTTATACCCCGGGAGCGTGCCGGGTTGACCAACCTAAGTAAGGTGAATAAAATTAGAAGTATCTAAACTATAAAAATGACATGTATGTATCAACTTACATTAGATACTTTTTTACAAAGAAAATACCAAAAGATCCATTTCACCCGGGAGCGTCCCGGGTTGAAAAATATAACAATTCTAATAATACTAATACTAATAGTAATAATTATTACTTTTGTAATTAAATAAATAAATAAAAATAACCTTGCTATAAGGTGACACCATGTATTGCAGTGTTGCGCGATTTTTTCTCCTAGCTTCTCTTGATGAAGTATACCTATGCATCTTTAGAAGAGTAAAATTCCAATGATAGCATGACGATTGGGCTGAATTTCAACATCGTAGATAAGAACATGGTTTAAAAGAAAAAACATGATTAATGAATAATCTGAACAATTTGTGTTTTTTTTTCTTGTATGAACGAAACCCCACAAAAAATAGTCGGTTTTTTTTCTCCGTTTTTTATATAGCACTATGGTACTCGTTGGAAAGATAATAAAACGCTCGTTAATTTGGTGTAATTTTTTTCTTTAAAAAATCTCGTATATAAAAGATATTAACGTTTAAAAATTATGGGAGGAAAGATAAGAGAGAAAATTTTAAAATTTGTAGCAGGGCAAGCAGTGCGGAAAGCAGAGGTGAAGAAAGTTGAGAAGCATGCCAAAGCTTATGCGGAGAACCAACACGTTTTTGTACCCCTGGCATTTGATACCTTTGGCTCCTTGGCACCGGAAGCCATCCGTTTCCTGACCAGAGTCCAACGGGTTATCCATAGCAGTGTCTCGACCCCGGGGGGGGGGGGGGGGGGGGGCATGGGTTCGTGTTTAGTAGGTTAGGGTTTGCCGTCCAGAAAGGGGTGGCGGCGCAGCTTGTTGCCCGCTTGCCCGTTATCTCCATGTAATTATTTCCGAAAACTAGTAATAACATCTTTTATCCTAAAAAAAATATATATATATATATATATTTTTTCCTAAAATAACTCAATTTAATTTTAGTAGATTATGTTTTATATTATTATTTTTTTTAATTTGCCACATAGCATGACACATGACACACTCAATAGAGAGAATGCCTCCTTGAATCTATCTATTATATATATAAAAGAAAACGTATATGCTGACGTGGCGTGCAATGGAGGCCTCAACCTTCCCTTGAGAGTGCCACGTGGCATCATAATAATGGAGAGTTTTTGGTGTTTTTGAATTGTTTCTTTTTTAATTAAATTAAGTTATTTTAGGAAAAAAAATTTAAAAATAAATTTAAAATTTTCTCTCTCATATTTCCTCCCATAATTTTTAAACGTTTATATCTTTTATATACGAGATTTTTTAAAGAAAAAAATCACACCAAATTAACGAGCGTTTTATTATCTTTCCAACGAGTACCATAGTGCTATATAAAAACGGAGAAAAAATCGACTATTTTTTGTGGGGTTTCGTTCATACAGGAAAAAAACACACAAAGTGTTCATGTTATCACGTAAAATTCGATTTTTTGGGGAATATGAGTTATTACTGATTAGAATACTATGAACATGCAATGATTGAGAGATTTTGTGGTTAGTTAACTTGAGCCATTTGCAATAGGTTATCACGTAAAATTAGATTTTTCAACCCCGGAACCCTCCTGGAATAACCAGCTAGTGTTATATAATAAAAAATGCTTTAGTTTATTATAATTATAGATTTCTTAAACTAGACAGCTAGTTGGTTTTCATATTGAATTCAGTTACCTTTCCTATCATAAATTTATCGTTAGAAACCTAAATGATTAAAATAAGAAGTTTTTATTTTATTCTGGTATCTTGTGAATGAATAAGGTTAATATAGTGTTGCTATCCATTTAGGCTATGGGACGTGGAGACATGAAAAAGGTCATGTCTTCATGCCACGTAGGATGCCACCTAAGCAAGATGATTTCTCAATATGCTTGAGACATGGGTGAGGTGTGGAGACATGAGAAACCCATGTCTCAAGCATTTATTATTATTATCGTTTTCTAAATATTAATTTTAACTAGTTTTATAAAACTAACAAATAAACAAAATAAAATTCAAATAAATAGTAGATTTAAAAAAAATTACAAACCATGCTTAAAAAAAATTACAAACCATCCTAAAATTTAAAAAAAAAATTACAAATCATCCTAAAAATTAAAAAAAAAAATAACAAACCATCCTAAAATTAATTAGTAAAATACTAATCGTCGATTCCGTTGTTCCATATATATTCGATCAAGTCGGCTTGTAGATGATGATGGGTGTGTTCGTTACGTAACGCGAAATCGTATAACTCTTGTTGCGCTGGGTCATCCGGAATAGTATTCTCCTCCACGGCATTTTCATCGAACTCACAAATAGCTCGGCCTTCGTCTTCGATGATCATGTTATGCAACAAGATACAAGCATACATACAATAACGAAGTTTTTTTTGGTGTGAAAGCACGTGCCGGGTTTGCGATGATGTGCCATTTTGCTTGTAGAACCCCAAAAGTTCGCTCGATATCCTTTCGCGCCGCTTCTTGAAACTTCGCAAATTTCTTTCTTTTTTCGTCGTGAGGGTGCTTAATACTTTTAACAAGTGTAGAGTAGGTTGGGTATATTAGATCCGCAAGATAATACCCGTGCTTGTACTCCACCCCTGAAACTGTGAATTTTGAATCCGGACCGGTTCCTTTTCTAACATCATCAAACACCAATGATTGGTTAAGAACATTAAGGTCGTTATTGGAACCGGGAACACCAAAAAAGGCATGCCAAATCCACAAGTCTTGTGACGCGGCAACCTCTAAGATAATAGTCGGGTGACCGTGATCGCCTCGATAAAACATGCCACGCCACGCATTAGGGCAATTTTTCCACAGCCAATGCATGCAATCGATGCTTCCAAGCATCCCTGGAAAACTATGCTTTTCGTGATGGAACTGATACAATTTCTGGATATCATTCGAGTTTGGTTTTCTCAAATATTTTTTGTTGTAGATCTTGACAACGCGCTTGGAAAACTTATACAAGCAATCACGTGACGTTCTTTCGGACATCCGTAAATACTCATCCCACGAGTCGGATGTTGTCCCGTAAGCTAGTTGCCGCAATGCCGCCGTGCATTTTTGATAAGTTGTGAACCCTTGCTTGCCTCTAGCATCGTGCCGTAATGTAAAATACGGGTCACAACTCGCCAAATCATCGGCAATACGTACGAACAATCGACGACTCATCCAGAACCGCCGCCTAAACATCTCGTCCGTATACACCGGTTGGTCGGCAAAGTAATCTCTGATTAATCGCTCGTGTGCACCTACACGTATGTTGTTACGAAATTACTAACATATATTTAAAGAAAAATTATACATTCTAAAAAATAAAGTATCTAAATATGTATTTGAAGATAAATTATAAACTTACCCTCCCGGTCTCTGTTTATGGCCCTTTGCCTAGGTCGCGGTTGCGAGCTCACCTCGTCTTCCTCCGCCACGATTAGTTGTGCCGCTTCCCAAACCGCGTTCACAAAAACCGGTTTTCTTCGCTCGACGAAGATGAGGGATCAACCATTGGTAGGTATGACATTGTTGGGTATTTTTTTAAAGAAAGTAGAGAGTTTTATGTTGGTTTTAGACTTTTAGTTGATTTATGTGGGTTTATTTGGATGGTTGGGTTTATATATTTGGTTTTGGTTTAAAAAATATAAAAAAACAAAAATTAGCCGTTTGATATGAAACTAGCCGTTGGTTTTAAAAAAAAAAAAAAAAAAAAAATCTGATTGGCCCGTCTCACATGTTCCAAATGAGACGTTGAGGACGAGGGTGGAAGAGGACGGGGCAGGGGGCGGTGTGGGGGTGGAGGACGGGGCAAAAATGGAGGGGACGGGGGGTGGCCTCACAGCCTTATAAAAGTCGCTATTAGATATTTCATGGACGTCATAAATCAAGAAGTGTTCAGCTGATTCTGTTAATTCTTCACATAGATAACATAGACTTTGTTCCATAGACACGCCTCTGCTTGTAAGAGCTGTCTTCGTTGGGATCCGATTTATTACCGCTCTCCAACAAAAACGTTTACCTTTATCGGGTTCCAGTGTTCCAGCTATAGTTTATATTCTCAACAGTTGAACATTCATCCCAACTACTACGTGTATGGTTATCAACCCACTGATCCAACCAAAAAGATTTTTTTCTTTCCATTACCAGCCATTGCCTCTACATTTCTCAAAAAATCCAAGTTATGGGACTTGAACCCTCAACGTTTATAATCATACCCGTCAACCTACACCTTGTATTGTCCAATATGGGAGGGACTCGAACCCTCAACCTCCAGCCGGGGGGGGGGGGGGGGGGGTCACCTTTTCTACACACGTTGGTACCACTAGGCTACAAGCCTTTGGTACTGAGATCCCAACCTACATAGCCGATTTTTGACATTCACATTATCTAGATGATGGCGTCTAAACCATACAAATTATAAAGCCTCCAACAGGAATTTACTGCAAACAGAGTTTAACAAAAACAACATTCTAAATCCATAATCCATTACATTCAAAGGACATCAAAAAAACAAAGTCAAGGTGATCCATGAAAATCAAAACACAATAAACCAAAAGTTATGGGCGTTCAAACCTAATCTCTGCTCTAGCCGATGCGCGTGGATATCGAAGCAATTCTTTTAGCATCTTCACTTCACCATTAATATCAACCCGTTTATCGATCACTATATCTACTGTCTTGAGCGTTGGTGACTTGGCCAAAATAAGCTTCACGAAATCCATTCCAGTCTTCATGTTGGTGAAGTTTGTTATCGTTATTACACGCAGATGATCCAAGACAAGATATGAGTAGTCTTGCTGATCAATAAGGTTCATCACACTTTGTGACATAGCTTCATTTATGTTTGAAAGATTGTAATCAATTGCTTGATTTCTCATTGACTATGATAATCAATATATACAAAAATACAATCCCTATTTTAGGGAAGGGATAATCAATACTAAATAGATATACATTATCTATAATTACAATTGTCAAAGGTCAACCATATTAATTCTATTACACCCCCGCAGTCGAAACGGGAGGTGACCGAAGGTTGAGACTGGAGCGGAAGTCTTCAAACAGCACTCGTGGCAGACCTTTTGTAAAGATATCAGCAATCTGAGAGCGAGTCGGGGTATGTAGAATCCGAATGGTACCACGCTGAACATGTTCACGCACAAAATGAATATCAATCTCAATGTGTTTGGTACGTTGATGCTGGACCGGGTTGCTGGACAAGTAGATGGCACTGATGTTATCACAATATACCAACGTTGCAGTGGAAATAGGCATGCGTAGCTCAAGTAGCAGGTTGCGTAGCCAACAAACTTCAGCAACAACGTTTGCAACTGCACGATACTCTGCTTCAGCACTAGACCGAGAAATGGTGGACTGGCGTTTGGAGGACCAGGAGAGAAGAGTGGAACCCATGTAGACACAATAACCTGAAGTTGAGCGACGTGTATCGGGGCAACCGGCCCAATCTGCATCTGTATAGGCCCTGAGGGAGACATTAGCGCAAGCTGATAGTGTGAGACCGTATGTGACTGTGCCCCGAATATACCGAATAATACGCTTCAAGGCGTTCCAGTGCTCAGTGGATGGGTTGTGCATGTGAATGCATATCTGCTGTACCGCATAACTGATGTCTGGTCTAGTGAAGGTAAGATATTGGAGCGCGCCAGCTAAACTTCTGTAGAGCGTGGGGTTATCAAATGGAGCACTGGATGTGGCACTGAGTTTTGGTTTAGAATCCACTGGAGTGGCCACGGGATTACAAGATTCCATACCTGCACGATTGAGGATATCCAAAGCATAAGACTGTTGAGATAAAAACATGTTGTTGCCTGTGCGTGTGACAGAAATACCCAAGAAATAACTGAGAGGTCCAAGATCTTTCATAGCAAATTCAGCCGCTAGGCTGCCCATGAGTTTCACCCGTAAGTCATCAGATGAGGTAGTGAGAATAATATCATCCACATAGATTAACAAATAAGCGACTTCACCCCCATGATGGTACATAAAAAGAGAGTTGTCACATTTACTTTGTTGAAAACCGATGGATGTGACAAAATCCGTGAAACGTTGGTACCATGCCCTGGGTGCCTGTTTAAGACCATAAAGAGACTTTTTGAGGCGACATACATGATCCGGAAAGTCTCTGTGACGAAAGCCTGCGGGTTGGTACATGTATACGGTCTCGGTTAAGTTGCCATGAAGAAAAGCATTGGTGACATCCAGCTGGTGAATGGGCCAAGACTGAGATAAGGCCAAAGTCAATACGGTCCGTATGGTGGCGGGTTTCACCACCGGACTAAACGTCTCTCCACAGTCAATACCCACCTCTTGATTTCTACCATCACATACCAATCGTGCCTTGTATCGCTCGAGAGTGCCATCAGACCTGTATTTATGACGAAAAAGCCACATACTACGAATAACATGCATGTCAGTGGTCCTCGGGACAAGTTCCCAAGTCTTGTTTTTAATTAAGGCATTAAATTCGTGTTGCATGGCGTTATGCCACTCCGGATTAGACAAGGCGGCAATGGGATTTTTTGGAAGAGGGGAGATGGTGGTAGTGGAGAGGTTAAAGATTTGTTTTGGTTTAGTGATGCCAGACATGGCACGGGTGGTCATGGTGCGAGGAGGTGGTGGTGGTGGGTTAGGTATTGGGCTAAGAGTAGGAGAGGAGTATTGTAGGTTGGGCTGGATAGTTGAGGGAGTGGGCTGTGGGGATGGGCTTGATAGTGGGTCGGCGAGCGGTGTAGATGTGGGTGGAGTGTGGGCCGTAGAAGGTGAGGTAGGCTGAGGGGAATTGGGTGGAGTTGGAGACTGTTGGGTAGGTGGGATGTGGGCCGGTAATGGGCTGGAGGATGGCTGGGACGTTGGTACAGTGGGCGGGATTAGTAGGTTGGGGTGAGGTGAGTCATCTAAAAAGGAATAGGTTTGTGGGGTTGGTTTGTGATGGGTAGCAAAGGGAAAAATGGTTTCGTCGAATATGACGTGGCGATTGATGGTGATTGTGCGGGTCTTAAGGTCAAGGCATTTGTAGCCACGGTGGTTGGGAGGGTACCCAAGAAAGACGCATGGGTATGATCGATAGGCTAGCTTGTGAATGGTGGTGTGGGGAATAAGTGGGTAACATATGCATCCAAACACACGTAGATGATCGTATGTGGGAAGGCATTTGTATAGTCTTTGTGTAGGTGTTTGGAAGTGGTGTATTTTGCTAGGGATAATGTTTAATAGGTAAGTGGTGGTTTCAAGGGCATGGTGCCAATAGGTGTTGGGTGTAGAGGAGTGGGCAAGGATGGTTCTCATAAGGTTATTTATGGTGCGGATTTTTCGTTCCGCTTTTCCATTTTGGGAGGAGGTGTTGAGGGCAGGAAAAACGGAAGTGCATGCCATTTTGGGTACAAAAATTGTGAAATTGTTTGTTGGCATATTCACGACCGTTATCGCATTGTAGTTGTTTTATTTTGGTGTTAAATTGTGTTTGAACAAAATTGTTAAATTTGGTAAACATTGCAAACACGTCAGATTTATTGGCTATGGGGTAAGTCCAAAGGAAGTTGGTAAAGTCATCTAAAAAGAGAACATAATATCGGTGACCCCCGTTTGAAACAACGGGTGAAGTCCAAACATCACTGTGCACTAGATCAAATGGCATAAACGTACTTGTATTAGAAGTAAGAAAAGGGAGTTTAGTATGTTTCCCATAAATACAAGCACTGCAAGTTTTATTATTTAAAGAACAACAAGAAATTGAATTAGACGATTTTAAACTTTGCAAAATGGCTGGGCCAGGGTGACCGAGCCGTTGATGCCAAATATCTTGAGTGAGTGCAGCATAAGTGGATGCAGTGGTGAGGTTGGTGATGTTGGACGGGCTGAGAGTGTAGAGATCCCCCGAGCTATTGCACCGTAGGATAGGTTTCCTGGTCTTTAGATCCTTCACAGTAAAACCATATGGGTCAAATTCAACAGTTAGTTGGTTATCAGTGGTAAAACGACGTACAGAAATAAGGTTTTTAACTAGGTGTGGGGCATAAAGGACATTGTTTAATTTAAAGGGTGGAAATGGTGGTGGCAGGGTAATGTTGCCTTGTCCTAAAACCGGAATGGTTTTGCCATTACCAACAATAATGTTACGAATAATGTCAGAATTAAAAATAGACGAGAACTTATCAAGTTGAGGAGACATTGTACCTGACGCGCCGGTGTCCATGGTCCATGAGGGGTCATTGTGGTGTAGTGCCAAGTTGTAGAGAGCCTGTGCAATATCCGTGGGAGAGTGGGTGGTGCTATACGATTGGGCCGAAGAGGAGTTGGAAGGTTTTGGGCCTAATAGGCCTTGGCCAGGGTGCGCGGACTATTGTGGGGAGTTGGTGTTGGGCTGTGGTGAATAAGCAGGCTGATTAAATGGGCTTGATGGGTATGGACAGGGCGGGGCAGGCCACTGGGCCCATGGAGATGGCGAGTAAGAGGCGGGCTGTTGGTTAGGCCAAGGGCTGGGCCAGAAGTTTTGTGGATAATAGTGGGGTTGTTGATAGCGACCTCTCCCGTAGGATTGACGCCCGCGTCCGCGACCACGGCCACGTCCGCGCGCACGGGAGTCGGGTGTGCGTTCATAGGAGTTGGTTGGAGGGGTACGGTTATCACGGTGTTGTTGGGTGTGAGACTCGGTTGTGGTGTGAAGGGCGGTACCGGATGCTTGGGCGGATATTTTGGCTTGGTTGGCTTTGGTGTCCTCATGTTGGCAAAGACGAGACCGAACGGTGTAAAAGTCCGGCAAAGGTTGGGTGTTTTGGAGGATGAGGGATAGGCTTTCATAGGGTTCGGTGAGGCCATTGAGGATTTGTAGGACACATTGATTTTCGGTAATGGGTGATTCAAGACTTTTTAGTTGGTCAAATAGGAGTTTCATGGTTTGGCAATAGGAGGACATATCGGAAAATTGTTCTAGACGGGTGTTGAAGAATTTGTTTTGAATGGATAAGAGGCGGGTGGCTTGGTTATCTAGGAAAAGGTTTTTAAGGCGAACCCAAGCATCATAGGCACTAGTGTTGGAGACCATGATGGTGTGGACAAGGTCTTGGGTGATGGTGCCATATATCCATTGGAGGACTATGGCATCGATGCGTTCCCAAGAGGCCAAAGGGGCGGGTATAGTGGTGGTGGCTTCGGTTGTAGAAGACGAGGTGGCAGAGGTTTGGCGAGGTTTGAGATGGTCATAAACCTCGTAGGCTTTACAATGGAGTATAAAGAGTTCCGCCCATGTGTTATAATGTTCGGTTTGGCGGTCTAGGATAATCGGTATAAAATTCTTAATGTTGGTAACGGTGATAGCGGGGTGAATGGAATGAGAAGACATGATGATGAGGGAGTAGAGGAATGAGAGACAGAATATTGCACGGCTGCAAACAAAGGTGATCGGCTGAAGAGCAGCAGCGATCGTTTGTTTGTTAGGCGGCACTAGGGTGAAAGTAGGGTTGAGGCAAATGATACCATGAAAGATTGTAATCAATTGCTTGATTTCTCATTGACTATGATAATCAATATATACAAAAATACAATCCCTATTTTAGGGAAGGGATAATCAATACTAAATAGATATACATTATCTATAATTACAATTGTCAAAGGTCAACCATATTAATTCTATTAATGTTATACTGCATCTGTTAAATATTAATAAGCAAAATGCATTTCATTAAATAGCAAGTTTATAAAATAGACAATATCTACAATGTTATACCTCCAATATAATTGTCTCTATGTTTGGAGAGCTTGTAACCAAAAGAAGAGCAGAAAGTAAGTCGATTTCTCTCGCAAAGGACAGTCCAGTTAAACGAAGATATTTGAGGTGAACGAGTGAGGTCGGTAGCTTCTGTGGCAGAACACCTGTAGCAAAACACTTCATCCAAAACAAAAATAAATAAAATAAAGAAGCAGGAAACCTATTTAAACTGATTTGTTAATCCGCCCCAATCTTGCGATGAATTACCCTTTCTAGTGGTATGAGATATAATCATAGTCGAGGGATGTGTCTCACCTTAATGGGGTAACTACTCATACACAGACGCTCAACCAAAGGTAAACACTCAGATAACTCAACAAAGTCAGAATTCCAACATCCCATAAGACGTTTCTCATCGCCAATCTGCAGCAAATACAATACATCCAGGTTAAACACATTAACGTACTAGGATACTAGCGCAAATATATCTAAAGGGCTTATTGCAAAATAAAAAAATAACCCAACTTCAATCCAATTTCTATTAAAATAAGATTGTTTTTTCGTCTAACAGATAGAAGAATCGATTTAAGGTAATCCATGTCGATATCATGATGTTGGCGCTTCCTTCAATACGCAGTCAAAAAGAATAAAATTACCATAAATCAAAACTTTTTGAAAAGTTTTAATGCTGACATTGTTAACCATTTCTACAACAGTGTATTTTGCCAATCATACCAGAGTGAAGTCCTTAAGCTGCGGGCAATTAGAGATAAACCGTAGAAAAACTTTCATGGTTATGCTGACATGTTAAAGGATACGCTAACCAGCCTACTAAATCCTTTAAATGTCACAGGAGGATGGAACGCGCAGTTTTGGAGTTTTAGGAAAGTCAAATGCTGCAACTTGAAGAAAGCCGGCAGTAGCTTATGGTCATCACCTGAGTCGATGCAAAGAGTAAATTTCTTCAAGCTAGCGCGCCTTGAAAGGTGAAGTATTATCTGATCAATCTCGCGACAGCTAGTTAGTTGAGAGATACAAAGAAAGAACTCGAGTAATGGCCCTTGGTGCAGCAACAAGATCGGGTAAACAATGTTTAAGAGTTTACATTTGATCGATATGGTTTTACAATTCGGTCCCTGAAACACTGCATCATCGAACATGAGTTTTGGAATGTTTACACAGTGATCCCTCCAATTCTGAGATAAAACACTTGTCCTAAATGCATCCTTCATTGACATAAGAGTAAGAATAGTTTGTATGATATTTGGAGGAAGGCTGCTCATCTTTTCCAAAGGTAAATCTTTAACTTCCATTTTCGAATTGTTGCTCATCACACCAGAAAAAGCTGCATAGCACCAAGACCCTTGTTAGATTGGAACTATAAGATGTTTAATTTAATGACAAAGCAAAGTTTAAAAGAACGGAAACGAGCCTCGAGCCGTTTTCCCTTCGCCTCATGAGGCATAAGCCTCGAGGCGAACCAAGGGGTAAGCCCGAGGCGCAGTCAAAAAATAAAGATAAAAATTATGTATCTTATAGAAAATAAAATAACTGACCTAGAAAAGTCTAAAACATCAAAAACACACATCAAAACTAAAATAATTGACCAAAAAGGTCAAAAACACATCAAAAACAGCCTAAACCACCTGAGGCGCACATTTTCTTAGCGCCTCAGGTGTATGTACAATCTAAACCCCATGAGGCGCGCCTCAGATTCGTTTTCTTAGCGTTTCGCCTTGAGGCGCACGCCTCACCCGTTTTTAAACCATGTGACAAAGAGTTAATTTACATAAATGATCTATGTTGTGTGTGTTCGGATTTGGAGTCATCACCAAATCATAGATACTAGCATGTTTAAGGATCAATTATGGATGGAGTAAAGTCATTGAGTATGCACATGTTTGTGCAAGGACTCGGATGAAGAACAGGGTGGGGAAACACAATACGCACACACAATATAATATTATTCCCACACAACATACAAATGACAATACATGGGTATTTATACCCTTTGGTTGACAGTTAAATAACCGCTTAGACACTTAATCAACACAACTAAATCTAACCGGCATACCGGTTCCTTAAACATACATTTTGACTTTCTAATTTGACCCAGTTTGACTTCTAAATTTCTTGATTATTTTCTTCCAACAGTATGTTGATACCACATGTTTGGTCATTTCATTTAATGACAGAGTTAATTTACATAAATGATCTATATCAGTGACCTGGACTCAGATAACTTAAGATCCAAAATGCATCAGTTAAAGCCATGAACTAAGTATAACTATACTCAGATCACAATGCAACTATATTCCCACTAGTTTATGTTTGGCTTTAGCAATATATTCCAACAGCATTCAACACCAACATCAAGAATAGCCTATGATATGAATCTATATCAGAGTATATCCACATGGTAGAAACTAAAGAGGAATTGAGGAACACAAGGACACTCTACCAAGTTAGGGGTTGTTTGGCGGACTCTTAATGATTCCATTAAGAGGCTACCTCTAAATCAGTCAACATTAAGTGTATTCGGTTCAAGTGTTCAACTGACATGACACCTCTAAATCAGTTAGTAAGCCCCTTACCCATTAGGTTTCAAAATTATGCTAAATGAAAATTTACCCATTTATTCATTCATCTATGTTCATATCCCTTAACCAACCCCCCAAGCGCCACCTTCTCTACCCACCACCAACTAGTCAGCCCAAGCCAAGTCAGACCTATTACATGTTCAGTGTCTCTTACTCAACCAGACCTCTTAATGGCTGAGCACTTACTGACGTAGAGGTCGCCAAATACCACGATAATGTACAAAGGCAAACACACATCATGTGCGAAGTTTAGTTGCCCCCCCCCCCCCCCCCCCGTTTTTTTGGCTCCCTAGTGTAATTTTACGCGTTTTTGACCGAAAATTTTATACGTATTGACCTCCCCCCAATTTAATGGTCCGGTAACTTTCATCCCCCACAATAAAAATTTCAAGCTTCGTCACTGTCACCAGGGACGAAGGATTATGAGGGCCAGGGGTGGCCCTGCCCCCCCCCCCCCCCTGTTTTTGGCGCATTAGTGGAAATTTACGATTTTCGTAGGCAAATTTAGTCCGGGTTGAGTTCAGCCCCCGCCGATTTGCACCACCGATCGAAAAAATTTGAGTTCGGCCCCCGCCGATTGACGAACCAAGCTTCGCCCCCGACTGTCACAGACATACATGTGACCAAAATGCGGCATCATATCATACTCAACTTCTTACTTAGGTCATCTAAAAGCACAGGCGTGAAATTATGAGTTATTCAAGTCATAAAAAGTAGTGAGGATTTTAATTTTTTTTTTTTGTAACCTATTTTACACCAAAGAAACAGTGGTTACATCAGCAAGAATCATACAAAAAGATAAAGTTAGGAGATGAAATAGAAAACAGATATAGAATGTAGTATATCTTGGGTTCTTGATCTTGAGATTATTATACATAATGCTATAACAGTATCTGTATAAAAGAACACTTGCAAAAGAAGTTTACCTTTTGGTGATTAGGTCTGTAAACACCCTCTTAGCATGGGAATGAAATGTTTTATTGTGTGTTTTCTTTCATTTTACGGATATAGTACCCTTCGGATCCCTATTTTTTTAAAATGTATCATCCGTCCTCAAGAATTTTAGAAGTTGTTTAGGATACGGCTGCAAACGAACCAAACGAACACAAACAAGGTCTTGTTCGTGTTCATTTGTTAAGAAAATTATGTGTTCCACGAACTGTTCATGAACACTTACCGAACGAGATTTTCTGTTCGTGTTCTTTTGTTAAGAAAACACTCATGTTCGTGTTCGTTTGTGTTCGTTTGTTCATGAACGCACAGGACACAAACGGACATTATTGAACACAAATGAGCACAAAGAACTTCTTGTGAGAAAAATCTTTTCGGGTCTTTTATAGAGGATTTTATAAAAATTTAAGAAAATTTAGACCTTTTATATAGGTTTTTATAGAAATTTTGCCATTTATATACTCCACATATATAAAAAAAAATTTAAAAATTTCAGGCCTAAATAAGGGCCGAGCCCGTTTCGTTCTAATCTCTTCACATTAACCATAGTTGTTAAAAGTCATCAATTTTATGCCTTTGGCATTAACACGCTGCAACGAGCGTGCGTGGTTCAACGGGTTATCCCTTCTTTTCATTCGGTGTTATTTTTTCCTTTTTTTTATTTATTGTTTTTGGTATTGGTCACTGGCGGAAGTGTGACATTGGTGCTATTTGCAACAGTTTTACACCCCCGTCGTTACGCAGAGGGCTTAATACTAGTTACAACTATTTTATAAAACATTGATCAACTAAATCTATCCTCAAAAGGCTTGTAGCTCAGGGGTATTATTTTTTTTTTTAGTAAAGTGTTCATCCCTAAGCGGTTGATTAGGGCTATGATCCTATAGCAGACATTTTTGTACATGTAGGAGTCGATTTAGTGTTCAACTATCGTTCTAAAAAACATAAAAGATAAAAGTAAATCCACCGGTTCGATTGAAATTCCTCTAATCGTTCCTCACAAACTTCATGCTTGATCCTCATATATAATATTAAATAAGGAACACTATATTTTAATAGTGTCCCTTCTCTAACATGAACCGGCCCTTCACTGACGTGAA